>OZ038379.1:6191966-6557966 GCA_964036045.1 Eutreptiella sp. 'Long Island Sound 2002' | reverse complement strand
CACGAACGTGACCATTCCCGACCAGGCCCTGGCCCCCGACGAGTACCTCATCTGCTACAATTTGGGCTTCGGCTGGTTCACCGTGACCCGCTCGCTCCTCGTCGACGGCGGGGCGTGGCTGGAGCTCAGCCCCGTCGTCCCGGTGCATCTCTCTGCCTTCGCCATGACCATCCACGGCGTCCATTTGACGGCCGGCGACAAGTACGGCATCATCAAGAGCGAGGCCGGCTGCGATAGCCTCGGGGCCGGCGGGGACAGTGTCGCGGTGTGTACCGCTTGCGTGTGGAGTGCGCGCTTTGAGGTCGTGAATCCTTCGGCCCGGCCCTGGGGGTGTGTTTGGGCGGCAGCGCTGAGGCTTGTCGAGGTGCCATCGGAGGAGCAGATCTCATGCGGATCAGGACGCTTTCTTGCCCTGAGACTAATGCAGAGGGGGAAGGGGGGTGTACTCCAGGGCTCTTTTCGGCAGCTCGGCACAACTCGGAAGGGGGGGTGGGGGGGGTTCCATCCCCCCACCCACCCACCCTGACCCCCCCCCCCCCTCTTACAACAAGTTTTCCTCCGGGCCTTCGGATGATCAAAAACTTTCTCTGGCGCCAATTGGTTTGGATCAAAAATTTTCTTTGGCGCCTTTTAACACTCAACACCACCGCGCGGGGGGGGGGGGGTTAGGGGTGGTTCCCGCCCGTGGCCGGCCGGGAGCTGGGCACCGCTGTGATCAGTTGAGTCGACCTGCCGGGGTCCTCCTGATAGGGCTGAGCAGACCCTGGTGGTGAGTGCCAGACTTCGCTTGAGCAAACCGGCGGGGGTGATCGCCGCGACCGCTGACGGGGGCCTGCAGCACGGGTGCCACACCACGGTCGGGGGGCTGAGCGAAGGTTAATGCCGTATGGATCCTTAATGTCTTGACCATCACAACCCGCCGCCATGGAGAAACAGAAATGGTGGGGTCAAAGACAGCGGCTTGGCTGACCCTCAGGAAAAGGTCGACACTGCATCATGCGGTGAAGAATAAATGGGTGACTGTCCAGGGCCCCGTAAGGAAACCACAGATGGACTATATGTCACACAGGGGGCTGGACCCACTCACCCCCCCTAAAAAAAAAAAAAGCGCTGGTGTACCCCCCCGTGAAGGAGTTGCCCACGGAGGGCGGGCAGGCTCAGTTTCCATACAAAGCTTCCCCCTCTCTGCCCTTCGGGCCCACTTGGTTACAAAGGGTGACCGGGTTTGGTCACACAGTCATGGTGGTGCCGAAGGTGCCGAAGGTGTATGTTGTATGTTTTCGTTTTGCTTTCCATTGCTCCCCGAGACGGCAGGGGTTGCGTGACTACTGCATTTCCCCCCGGTATCATGCTCTCCTTCAGCCGGTGACGATAATTATAAGGCGTGTATGCCCCCCCTCAAAAGGGGCCTTCGGTCCACTTCTACTGGGGAGTGGAGGGGTCGTGTATCAACCCAAGGGGTCGCGTTGGGGCTGGGATGTGGGGAGCGGTAGGGCACACAAGCATGCAATGTGTGTCTTGCTGTCGTGCGGATGGTTCTGAGGGCAGGAGCCGTGGTGCGTTGGCGGCATCTGTAATTATGGAGCCTCGTGCCCGCTGGGCAGCCCCGCCTGCAGGGCTGAACAATCGAACTCATGGTTTGCGGCAGTGGTAGGACTTTAGGATTGTTGAACCTCGCAGTTGGAGCAGATTCGAATGGATTCCTTGGCACACACAGACACACACACACACACACACACACACAGAGAGAGAGAGAGAGAGAGATCGAACCTCGCAGTTTGAGCATGATTGGAATTGATACCTTGGCACACACACAGAGATTGACCCATCCCCCCTCCCCTTCCGCCCACCCGCCCCTTCACGCTGCGGGTGTTGGGGTCCAGCACTATGGCTGCAGCCCTCTTTTGGCTTTGCAGGCGCTCTTGACCGGCGGACCGGACTGGTACGAGGTGGCGGTAGCATCGGTGACGCTCGAGGCCGACGACTACAACGTGTGCTACAACCTCAACGGAGGAGGCTGGCGCATCGTGGAGCAGAACATGACCGTCAACGGCCCCAACGACTGGCGCTACAGCCCCGCGGACCCCGCGAACAACGTCATGCTGCGCTCCATTGTCCTGGGGCACAACCTCAGCGTCGCGGACATGTACGAGTTCGCGCCAGCGGGGCCTGAGGGTGTGTGTGAACTGTGAGGGCGTGGGCGGACGGCAGGAGATATCACAAACGACAACAAAAAGATGACAAACCGACAACAGCAGCCGAAACCAGACAACATCCCATCACCCCAAAGAGGCAAACACATGCACGCACGCACGCACACGCAAACATACACATGTACGCACGAATGGACGCCCACCGATGGAACAGCGAGCTCAGGAGTAAATTGCAGAGACGGTGGGAATAAGGAGTCTCATCTTGCAGTTTGAGCTACAGTGCGAACAGAGCTGTAGACAGGTGCTGTATCTTAGTGGACGCCATGTTATTGGTGAAATCAATTGGGCATCCGCGCGCGCGTGCACAAACACACACACACACACACACAACAGGTGAAGAGGAGCATAATGTACAAACCCTCCAGCTCTTTGAATGGAGTTGGCATGGAAGAGCAAGCACAGAGGTCACAGAACCTTGAAAACGCTGGGGTTTAGTCAGGGTGTATTTGATATGGTCCCCCCCCTCCCCCCAAGCAAGCAAGGGATGGCACACACAATGGAAATGGAGAGACACTGGTCTGCACAATGAATAACTGTGATATGCAGTTTGAAGTGCATGGGACTATTTATGGATTGGCGCATTGAAAAATATGAAGCAATGCTGCGGTGCAAAGGACCATGGCCCTTCGGTTTGGGCTTTGGTTTGGACTTGGCCACAGGACCTGTGGCTGGACAAATTTGCAGTCCAAACCCCTGATTTCCGCTGTGTGGGTCAAAATGTCCCAGTTTCTTAATTTTTGGGACATCAAGTTTCTTGCAGCAAGTCATACAAGTGTCATCCAGCCACTGGATAATGTGCCACATGAGTTGGTGGCATGCTGCCAACAAGCAATGCCTCAAATCATGGCTTGTAGTGGGTCTCAAAATAGTCCTCCCTGGAGAACTGTGCCAGCAACACATCAATTAATTGAACAAACCGTGTCAATCCCCCAGGGATGATGGCGAGCTTGCAAAGAAGACTGCACAGTGCGAAGCCTGGTGAAGGTGGTGACTGTGATGTGTCCTGCCGCGGGATCCATGATGACACATGTGGGCTCCTGGAATTGCGGTACCAATCCAACAAACAACGGGTAGAGCCAGACTTGCAGTTGGCGTGTATCCCAATTTAGCTTATGTATTTCGAATCACTGCGTGTTGAAGCTTTTGCTCCACCTGCCAACTATGACGCCTCGCCACTTCTTTTGCTGTATTTTCTTTGGCACAGCACTGTCGAACTCAGCCCAACAAAATTTGCCTACAGTCGTGTTAACTGCTGCACCTGTACACACAGCCAACACGTCCAGGGGTGAACCATCAAGCAGCTCTGGAACTGGTGAGCAGGAGTGAAAACGAAGAAGCAACCTTCCAAAGGACAGCCAGACTACACGCTCAGCTCCCCCTCCCCTCCTCCCCGGAAAGACAGGCAAAGGGACACCACGGACACACCTCCCACCCCACCCCTTCCCCCTCCTGCCGGGGTGTCCCCTATTGGCCCAACAGCTGCGGCGCGTGCGGGCCACATCCACGGCGCGTCGCCTGCTCCCCTGCAACGCACTTGATTGGTGCCGCGTTCTGCTCGTGTACAGATGCATGCGGCATTGGGTATGCGTCCGGACTGGCAGAAGGCGCAATCTGGCAGGAGGCATACCATTGCTTAGTCTCTTGCCCCTCCCGGTCATTCCTTGCCCTCGTACGCTGCCTTCGCCCTATCCCCTGGTGGCCATCACAACTGTCTGTGACCTCGTATTGTCTTGTGGGAGAGTCATTGTTGCGAACGCGGGACTGAACGGGTGGGAAGATTAAGGCAAGTGGAAGGATCATTGTTGAATCACGCCGCTATTCGAGCCCTTACCGCTGTGAGACGGGGGGGTTGGGATGGGCCAGAGGGTGAGGAGTCCCTCAGCCCTGCGTCCCCTGGCCTCGCCCTTTGAGGAAAGGCGCGGTAGAGGGACTTCCTGCGGACAGTTAGGGCACTTCCGTTGGGGCCCTGTCATGGCCCTTGTCTTGGACTTAGGGGGGGGGCTCGGACGACCATGTGGTGAAGTACCCTCCCGCACATGGACCTCCCCCGTCTCATGTGGAGCACAGGATCATGGACACCCCAGTGCCCGAGGACGGGACTCCTACCTATGACCCACCTGGGGCTCGAACCCGGGACCTCTAGCGCAGGCGTCAAGTGCTATGACGGCTGCGCCACGTGTCTTTTGTTTGCACCGCCTTGTCCATGCGTCCGTTGGTCCTCAGGCTGCACCAACGTGACGGGGTGGGACGTGTTCCCGTGGATGCTGGCCTCCGACAACGGCGGGGCGTACAACACCACGGTGTACCTGCCGCAGCAGAAGCTCTTGGCGGGGGTCTGGGTGCTCTGCTACCATTTCCCGGGGCTCGGGTGGCGGCAGATCGGCCACAACTTCACCGTCGCGGGGCCCCTGCGGTTCGAGTGGGTGCCCCATACCCCGAAGCGCCGCACGGTCTTCCCGCTGCTGGTCTACGGCGTGGGGCTGAACGCCACGGACGAGTGGGCGTTGGTGTTCGGGTGTGCGGCTGCGCGTCTGCGCGCCTGTGCCCCGCCGTGTGTCTGTGCCCGTGGGAATCCAGTCGGTGCCCAGCCGCCCCCAGACCTGTGGGCTGATGTCTCTCCACCGCCCCCCCCTCCTCCACGCCTCCACACCTCCCCCCCCCCTCTTCCCTTGGGCCTTTCAGGCTCAGCCACAGTGCACAGGGAAGGGGGGGGGTGCGCTTGAAGGAGAGTGACGCCACAGGGCAGTGCAGCGAGCGCCTGTAAAATCAGCTGGTGCCAGTTGAGAGAGCCGTTGGGGAACAGGAGCTGGCGGATACAAAACCGTTGGAGCTGCAGGTGGAGTTGGAGGGAAGCGGTTGGGGCGGGCCTCGTAATTAGTCCGGAGGAGGAGGGGGGGGGGGGGGGCTACAGGTTGGGTATAGACCTGGTCAGACCGGAGGCCCGTGCTTGTGCCCCCTTCGTGGTGCGGCATGTTGCAGGTCAATCCAACCACTGGAAGCAGGTAGCAGAGGGGGGGGGGCACACGAGACGCTGACGTCTGTGCTGACACGTGCATCGTGTGCGTGCGTTCTGTTGACGCTGATGCCATTCGCGGAGGGGGGTGACCCCTCGGTTCCGGACGCCCCCCCCCCCCCGCCCCCCAACCCCAACCGCCTTGGACCACACATAGTTGGGGCTGCCGTAGGATGCCACTGTCGGTTATGGGGGGGGGTGTATGCCGGTGGTACCCGGACGCCACATGAGGTGCAAACCATCCTCTTTGGAGGCCCTAATTGCCCCGGGGGTCAACTCGAGGGGACAGGGGACTGAAGGGTTCCAACAACTGGTGGTTGAGAAAGCGGTTAGGACTGTGAAAAGCGGTTACAAAACGTTTGGTGGACTGGCAGGGGCCGGCAGACGCGGTGTGGGCGGCAAACCCTTTGCCCCGCTCCCCTCCAGCGCATGCCTGCGTGGCCCTCCCTCAGGGACAATGCCGCCAAGCCCGACCTCTGCTATCATCCGGAGAACTTCCAGTGGCGAGTCCAGTCAGTGGACGGGGACGTGGACCCCTCGGGCGTCGTTGCCCAGTTCAACGCGTCGGTGTCGAAGGACGTATGGAAGACCTTCCGCGTGTGGACGCTGTGCTACAACGTCCGCGGCGTTGCGTACGGGTGGGAGCCGGTGCCAGGGAGCTCCATCCACTTCCTGGACCGCCTCATCCATGTGCGCATCACCTTCTCCTGCACCCCCACTATCCTCCAGACCCTGCGCACCACTGAGTGCATCATCCGGTCGTATGACTCCGCGGGAGAGCTCTATGGTGACGATACGGACACGGCAAAGTTCAGTGTCCAGGTTTGTCATCATACTCAAACACAATCTAACCCAGTGACAATGCACAATCGCAGGGCACCCCGTGTATGCGCTGTATCACGCCAACATGCTCTCTCTGCCCCCTGCATGCCCTGTACACCCGCTGCATGCCCTGTACACCCCCTGCATGCCCTGTACACCCCCTGCATGCCCTGTACACCCCCTGCATGCCCTGTACACCCGGTGCATGCCCTGCACACCCGCTGCATGCCCTGTACACCCGGTGCATGCCCTGTACACCCGGTGCATGCCCTGCACACCCGGTGCATGCCCTGTACACCCGGTGCATGCCCTGTACACCCGGTGCATGCCCTGTACACCCGGTGCATGCCCTGTACACCCGCTGCATGCCCTGTACACCCGGTGCATGCCCTGTACACCCGGTGCATGCCCTGTACACCCGCTGCATGCCCTGTACACCCGCTGCATGCCCTGTACACCCGCTGCATGCCCTGCACACCCGCTGCATGCCCTGTACACCCGGTGCATGCCCTGTACACCCGCTGCATGCCCTGTACACCCGCTGCATGCCCTGTACACCCGGTGCATGCCCTGTACACCCGCTGCATGCCCTGTACACCCGCTGCATGCCCTGTACACCCGGTGCATGCCCTGTACACCCGCTGCATGCCCTGTACACCCGCTGCATGCCCTGTACACCCGCTGCATGCCCTGTACACCCGGTGCATGCCCTGTACACCCGGTGCATGCCCTGTACACCCGGTGCATGCCCTGTACACCCGCTGCATGCCCTGTACACCCGGTGCATGCCCTGTACACCCGCTGCATGCCCTGTACACCCGGTGCATGCCCTGCACACCCGGTGCATGCCCTGTACACCCGGTGCATGCCCTGTACACCCGGTGCATGCCCTGTACACCCGGTGCATGCCCTGTACACCCGCTGCATGCCCTGTACACCCGGTGCATGCCCTGTACACCCGCTGCATGCCCTGTACACCCGCTGCATGCCCTGTACACCCGCTGCATGCCCTGTACACCCGGTGCATGCCCTGTACACCCGGTGCATGCCCTGTACACCCGGTGCATGCCCTGTACACCCGCTGCATGCCCTGTACACCCGCTGCATGCCCTGCACACTCCCTTAATGCCCTGTACACCCCCTGCATGCCCGGAATGACCCCTGCAGGCACTGACACGCGGCCACAAAATGACCGGCGGGTGAGTTGTTGGCGCTTGGCGGCCGACAGCGTATCCAGCGCTTTCTTGCATATGCTTCGCCCATGGAACCCTTCGCAGTCCGGCTATTCCCTGCCCTCTTACGCTGCCTTCACCATTTCCCCTGGTGGCCATCACAACTGTCTGTGACGTTGTACTGTTTGTGGGAGAGTCATTGTCGCGAATGCACTTCTGCCAATCCCCTCGCACAACCAATGCCACAAGCTTCTGTTCCCCAGTGGAACGCATTGCCAACCAACGGCGTTGCAGGGGAGCACGCGACGCGCTGTGCCCCGTGGCCCGCGCGCGCCGCAGCTGTTGGGCGAATAGGGGACGGGCAGGAGGGGGAAGGGGCGTGGGGTGAAGTGTGTTCATGATGTGCGTGTTTGTGTGTGTATGGGGGGGCGGGGCGAGATGGTCGCCTCAAAGTGCGCCACTCTCCCTGTGTGTTGACAATCCTCATTCCTGTGCCCACTGCCCACTGCCCATTGCCCATTGCCCAGTGCAGCTCCTCTGTGCTCAGGTGGGTCGTACGCCGCAGGGCGCTCTGGACCCGTACGTGGACCCTATCGCCAACACCGGGACCGGGCTCTACACGTTCTACATGACCCCGTATCACGCCGGGGAGTACACGCTCTACGTCACACACGAGGACGCCGGCATCGCCACAGACGGCGTGGAGCTCCGCGTGTACGACCTGGTCGAGAGGTGCCGCAACGAAGCGGAGGTATCCCCCTTGCCTTTGATCCAGCAACAGGGCCCTATTAGGCAGGCAGGCAGGCAGTGATGTGGGCAGAATGATGCGCGCACTGGCAACAGTAGACCGCCACGAGATGACCTGCAAATGGGATTGAGTTGGACTCAGCAACACAACACAACACAACACAACACAACACAACACAACACAACACAACACAACACAACACAACACAACACAACACAACACAACACAACACAACACAACACAACACAACACAACACAACACAACACAACACAACACAACACAACACAACACAACACAACACAACACAACACAACACAACACAACACAGAGGTGGAGGAGGAGATGCGGTCCCCCGGTAGGGCGCACCCGCGCACCATCCCCATGGTGCCTGCCGGCCCCCACCGATCTGGACCGGCGATCGATGAGGGGGACCCTGACCGTGGGCCCAGTCTGGTTCAGCATCATGGCTGGGGCTCTCCTCTTCGTCTCCTCCCCATGGGCTCCTGACCCTCGCCACACCCCGACCGCGTGTAGTGGGTACCACTCAGGAGCCTTGGAGGGGGGGCGAGGCAGGGAATCCGGCTCCACTTCCGGTTTCGGTTCCGGTTTCGGTTGCGGGGGATAGAGCCTCCTGGCTGGACCTGCCACCCACCCACCCACCCACCCACCCAAGGGGCTCCACTGAAGGATGGAGCCCCACTGAGGGGCAGTGAGTAGTGCGGGAGAGCAAGGGCACTTGTGGCGAGAGGCCAGTGGGTACCCGCCACCTACGAAGGGAAAGGGTTCATGGGAAGGACAAGGGTCCCTCCGAGACCTGTGGTCTGACCTGCTGGTTCAGCAGTCGGGCACTGTCCCGGACACTTCAACACGAACATGCAAAAGGAGCAGGACTGGCTGGGGAGGGGGGGGGGGGCAGGTCACGGAGACCGGGAATTGGGCGTGGGGCATGGAGGCATGGAAAGGGGCAGGCAGCGTGTCATTATACGCTTTTGCCCCCCGTCCCCCCAAAAAATAGAGAGCGCACAGCAAGCGCTAGCGTGGCTACTGAGGTGGTGGGATCCCAGGCTTCAGCACACCCCACAAGAGGCTCTGCACGTGCAGTTACCCTTCGCGAATTGATATCACAGGCCACTCGTGTATCAAGTAGTGGTGTGCACACCGTTCTGTTGTGGCGTGCGGGGAGCACGTCCATTGCCATGCCAGGTGGTCATCTGCACCTGTCTGGGGGTCCGCAGCCCAGGGGTTGCAACATTGTGCATGCAGGACCAGAGTGGACCGTGTACACAGATTCCAGCCATTCCACCAACGCCATTGGCGGTGCCGTAATATGTCAGCGCATTCCCGGTGCCAGTGTGCCTCGCCAGGGCGTGTCAGGGGGTACGACGAAGAAAGGGGAGTCTGCACAACGCCTCCAACCGGCAGCCCCTATGCCCGGGCATACCAACCAACCAACCAACCAACCCCAAACAGAGCGAGGCCATTGCCGCCGCCAGCGTCAGGCAGCAATCCACTCGGGCGTCATGCTCTACACTGCCCCCGGGTCTCCCAAGGGATTGATACACAACCTGCTTATGCAATTTTTCACCCTGGGCAGCTCAAAAATCGAAGTTTTCGAAACTTGTTTTTATGATATTGTGATCACCTAAAATGACCATCCAAGCTATGTAAAGTGTGTTTTAGGCCGTATTGACATGTTTTTCACCCTATTTGGGTATTGGCCGCACGGGGGGGGGGGGGATCTGCGCCGATGATCTAAGCCGCACGCCTGTTTTGGCTGCGTGAGGACGGTCTTTTGGGACGTCTTGTGGGACGTCTTGTGGTGCTTGCTGCAGTGCCTGCCCTTTCCCGCTACTCCCCGCACCAGCGCCCACCCTCCGCCGCTTGAGCCGCTGTCGCCCCAGCCCCGCCTCTGACCCCCTCAGGCCCCGCGCAGCGCCGTCGTGCACGAGTCCGAGCGGCGCGCCATGAACGCCGAGTCGCTGCTGGTGCCCCGCAGCCGAGACGAGGCGTACCGCGTGTACCCGCAGCGGTACTTCCCAGACTACGACGTGCCCCGCACGCTCCCCGGGTACTTGGAGTACGCCCCCACCGCCACGCAGCTGAAGCGGGGCCAAGTGTGCGAGGCCATCCGGGATTTCGGTGCCGAGGACTGAGAGGAGGTGCCGGTCGGCGGCCCGGGCAATGCCGCGCGCCCGGTGCGGCTGATCCGGTGTCGCCCGCAGGAGGCGCGGCATGTTCCAGCCCTGGCCCCTCCGAGC
The DNA here is from genome assembly GCA_964036045.1 of Eutreptiella sp. 'Long Island Sound 2002'. Classification (NCBI taxonomy): domain Eukaryota; phylum Euglenozoa; class Euglenophyceae; order Eutreptiales; family Eutreptiaceae; genus Eutreptiella; species Eutreptiella sp. 'Long Island Sound 2002'. Next base: position 6,547,739 of record OZ038379.1, on the reverse strand, counting down.
GTCGATGGGGGGCGGGGGAGCGGGCGTTCCAGAGACTGGGCGCTCCTTTATCACTGCGCCTTTTTGTTGTTGCTTTTTTGGCACGAGGGGGCGTCCTTAGGGAGCGCGCAAAGCAACTGCTCAACCGCCGTCGGTTAACATCCAAGGGCCGTCGGTTACCGTTCAACCGCCTTCGGCTCCCCTTCAACCGCCGTCGGTTACCCGCCCCATATGACTGAGGGTATGGTCACTTGTTCCCCCCGGCCCCCCTTTTTGCATTCCGGAGCGCCCTGTGCGAGTGTTAAGAGACAGCCACCACTTGCTGATGGAGTTGGACGCCCAGACAAGGAGTTGTCGAGCAGGGGCAGTGCTCGATGGCAAAGGGTGCTGATGCCCTGGTGTGCACGTACATGAGTAGAGGAGGGCCCGTGCCAGTGGTGAGTGCAGTGGGTGAGGACGGTTGTCGACATGGGACCGTGCGCCCCCCCCGTCAGCCCTGCACGCAGCATATGGGCAGGGGGTTGTCGGTGGCCAGGGGTTTGGTACCACCAGACATCTGATGAAGGGGTCACGGTCTTGGGGCGGTGGGGGGGGGGGGAGGAGTGGGCGGGGGGGGGGGCTGGTGGCCAAACGCTCCCATGCGTCGCCTTCCGCGGGGGCTCGAAGCACGCGCCGATGCTTTGCACTGTTGCTGCCGGCCTGGGGCTTGGGGGCTGTCAGCGCTGAGCACTGGAGCTGCGCGCGCGGCCACGCGACAGTCGGTTGGGCGTGTCTGCGTTGGGTGCGTTTGAAGGGCTGAGCAGACGGGGGGATGGTCATCACAATGATGGCTGCTTGGCACTCTGGCCGGGGGGGGGGGGGGGGGGTTGTGCTCGGCGTGCGACTTCGCAGGAAGGCACCGGAGCGCAACGCAGGGCTGTGGCCGTGGGAGGGGGGGATGGGAGGGTACTGCCGGGTCTGAGTCGGAGGTCTCAGGACCAGCCCGCTCCACCCCTTTTCACCGAAAGTACTGCCGCTCATTGTCCCACCGGCGGATGCCAAGCCGGGGTACTGCTGGCACGACACCGCAGCGTCGTATGCTTGATCTATGGTGCTGTGTGGCACCCGGCGCAGAGAACTACGACCAGGGCCGTCCGTTGACAGGGAGATTCTGTTGTTGGTGTTCACTCAGGACCGCCCCTTAAGAACGGTGGACCAGCGGTTGGTTGCCAACCGCCGGCGGTTGTACGCCACCCGCCGGCGGTCAATGGCCAATTTCTTTTTCATTCAGGACGGACCGCGGGCGCAGGTCCATGTACCTCCTCGTTACCAACGACAAACGTGAGACGGATGTATGACGGGATGGTTTGACACTTTGCTGTGTGTAGTGCCTTGTTGCCTTCCCCATCGCTTTGTGCGCGTTGTGTTGCGTGACCACGGGATTCTCCTTTTATCGTGACGGACCGCCCCGCACTGAGGCACGCTTGCCGTATCGGTGGGTGGGTGGCCTGGGGCACCCTCCGGACAGGGCGTTCACTGGATTAGAGGCCCAAGGTCGACGTGTGGGAAGGGGGTATCGTATCGCATTGCTCTACCCCCGCGGCCCGGCTGCACGGCACTGCGAGTACAGGTACGACTGTGGGGTCGCCGATCCTCTGACCCATCTGTCTTGCGTACACCGCGCCTCCAGGGACTCGCAGGACCTGTACATATGCATCTCTCCTCCTCTCTGACCCACCTTCAAGTTGTGTGCACTTGTTCTGGTGAACGCTGACAGTCGTGTCTCTGGTGTACCCAGGGGCAGCCTTTGCCATTCCTGTCGCTTGTGTTGCAGTAGTCCTGGAAACGAGGGTCTATCTCCGCTCCATCACTGATCCGTCTAGCTCCATCAGTTACCACTGCTTACCTTCAGTTGCCATTACTAACCTTCAGTTACCATCGCTCATGTTCGGTTACCATCGGTTTCCTTCAGTTACCATCGGTTACTTTCCAACCGCCGTATGGAAGCTTCTGGGTTGCACATCGCGCACGCACGCAGACACACAAACAGGCTTTTTCAGTGCAAGCACATTCCCCCACCGCCGGACCTGTGTAAATGCAACGCCGCGCAGGTGCGTGATGCGCTGAGGCCAGTGACTCTTGTGGGGAAGCACCTGCAGTTCGAGAACGCATTTCCCCTGCTGTAGCCCTGCTCTATGGGGGGAACGTTAGCGCGCCGGGCGCGCGCCGGGCATCTTTTGTGACTTATGCCTTACCGGTGGACTGTTGCCGTTGATATGTTGGGCAACATTATATGGATTTGCCCCTTGGCCCCCGGGACATCAGCAGATGTTTTGATTTGGGATGGGTATGGACCTTCTCGTACCCGAGGTGATTTCTTTGATTTCGAAGTTGGGGGCCATGATGGTGCTTATAAGGGCCGGATTCATGTCATTGTGCCATTCATTGGAAGAAAGAATGGCACTTTGACAGCCCGCCAACAATGTTACAATGACGTGCACGGGTGGTATAGGGCACGCATTGAGCAGCTGTTTGCTCGGTTGTGGCACGCAAGATGAGGCAGAGGATGAGGCAGAAGTGTGTGTGTTGTGTTGCCAGAACGCTCCACCGTCGCAGTTTGTGATGAGTGTAAGGAGCACTATTGTACTGAATGTATTGACACCCACACTTGTGGGACCAATGTTATGATGCAGCTCTACTGTTCGCGATACCTCAATAACGCCTATCGCTTCTACTGGAGATCGATGCGGTTGTGCTATGCTAACCCCATTCTCCCAACTTGCTAAGGTGTTGACCAAGATCGGCCTTAAAGGAGCGAGAGTGGTACTGTGTACCCCAGTTTGCAACTTTCTTGAGCTGGGGCAGTTTGGGTCACCTAATTCTAAGGGCGTTTCCAAGGGGTGTGCTTGGGGGCTCTTCGGGGGGAACATAGTCTAAAAGTAGCGCGCCGGGCGCGCGCCGGGCAAACATTCCCCCATGGACGGAATGTGTTGTTGCGCTGCCGCCGCCGCCAACACAACGTGGGCCCAGGCTCCCATGCCTGCGTCCCCCATGCCAAGCCCCCTTGCCTCAGGGCACGCTGATGGAAGAGGCAGACGAGGACCCTCTGCCCTCTCTTCTTCATGGGGCATGGCCACGCCAACACAGAATCGACCCGACACGTTGCGTCCCCCTTGAGGCCCCCTTGAGGGTCGAAGGGGCGTGTGACAGTCATCAAGGGATCCCGTCCCCATCCGCGGCCGATGATGCTTACAATGGCCCGCACCGGCGCGGCAGTCCTACTGCAATGCCATGCTTCAGCACACGGAGCTGTCCACAGCCTCTGAGCTAATGAGGAGTAGCAACGGGTCTCCCATGTACAAAGAGAGAGATTTGCTCGTGTACAACCCGGGGGCGTTCCTCAAGTGCCTCCATGTGCATTACCACTGGTTTGTGCGTAGGCCAGTCCAAAAAAAAAGGGATATACAGTGCATAGCTGGGGTCTCCCTCATGAACAGTTGCGCACTCACGCCCGCACGCACCCACGCATTGACGCCCCCCCCCCCCCCCACTCACACAGCCACACTGACACACCCTCTCCACGAGCAAACACACGGGGTCCATCGCAAATGCGCAGACATCGCTTGCAGTCCAGAGAGTTCCCATTTCGGGTGAGAAAATCGGCGTGGCAGTATCTGAGACGGCTCGACCACCATGTCATTGTCCTGGCAATTGCGTAGATCTGGGGCGCTGCGGCGTACCCGAGAACTGACCGGACCAACTGGCCAGAGCGCTTTGCAGTTGCGCCCCAGTGACGCTTTAGAAGGAAAGGATTGCAAGGAGGAGCCTGGGGGGGTGGGATCTTTCCATCATTGTTCAGATGTGTCTGATATGTGTTTTTTTTTAATGCCCTTGTCAGAACAACACGAGGTGTTGGTTCCGCAAGTTTGGAACCATGGAATTTGGCGGTTCCTTTTGCTGGTCTTTCATGCAGCTGTGAATCGGGGCTGGGGATGGAGTTGCGGGATGCTAATTCCCGTCCTGCCTCTTTTTGCTCCACCCTTCGGTACTTGACTTTGATGCACCACCATAGACATGGCTGTTTGCGCCTCGATGATGCATTGCTTTGCTGCTTGTGCCTTTCCATGGTGTGCGCAGACAACGCCCTTCTTAGAACAATAGTGTTGCAAGGGAGGTTCTTTATCCACCAAATTGGACCGAGCGGTATCATCCGATTGATTGGGATACAAGATGTAAGAGCATGCGCATGGGTGATTCTGTCCTTTTTCTGGTGCACAGTATAATTCGGCGATGAGCCAACACTATGTTTCTTGGTAGTTTCCTGTTGCATAAATATACGTGGCAAAGACAGTTCCCATTTCTCTGCTGGGACCCCTTCCCCCTCTTGAACCATCAAAGGTGGAGTAGGTCTGCCGGTCGGATTAACCGCACTTGGTTATGTTCGTGAGTACCAGCCAGGTCTGTCCCACTTGGTGCCGCCCAGTCAGGCCAAATCCCAACAAAACAGTCGCAAGGATGGCATACGTGCCGGTATCCTTGAAGACCCCTTGATTCTTTGGTCCACAATCAAATTTTGTCAAAGAAAATTTTTTGTTTTTTTTTTGGTACACTAACCCTTGCCCCACTTTCCCCACCCCAGCACGGGAGGGACGCCAAGGGGCCTTTTTTTGTACCTCTGAGGGAAAGCCCTGTCTAATGATAACTGGATGAAGGCTGCCAGCACCAGCGGAGTGGGCGTCACAGGGGGCGGAATGCTGCAATGGGGAGCAGCGGAACACGCAGTCCCCTCTCACTGTGGTCCCTTGTCCCCACTTGACATGACACTGGACACCGGTTGTGCCGCACAGTAACCCCCCCACCTTTGTGGAACCGCCCCCCTTGTGCCGTCCGACCGTTTCTGTTGTGGCCGCTGTTTTTGCGGCCAGGAATGCACAATGCCATGTTTGTGAGCCGGACGTTGTGGGAAAGAGGGGGGGTGCCATCCCTGCCAGAGGAGTGTCGCATGACAACATTGTGGACCCACTTCTGTTGGGTTTGATGTGGGCCCAGAGGTTTTTCTGCAACGGGGCACCTAAGACTCGCTTGCCTGCCTCACACGCGGCCTCCGCGGTGCACGCGCGCGGTGTGTTTAGGCAGGACTGGTGTAGAACGATGGTGATAAGGAATATTGCAAAAAAGCGGTCATACGGCACTGAACGGCAGCAATGGGTGGCCAATTCCTTTCTTTGTTGCACATCTTTGTTGCAGCCCGGGGCTAATTATGTGTGGTTTCTTTGTGGACCGCAGGGGGCATTGTAGGCCACCGCATCCCTGCCTGCAATAAGGGTGTAGCGGGACCGCCATTGTCACGAACACACTTCAGTCAATGTGGATTCATGCCAAATGCCGGAACGTTTCTAGCCAAGTACCTTTTTAGGGGGGCATGTGACACGGCGCACCGTGACTATCAGGGGCTATAGGGAGCTAACTGGCAAGAGGTGTAAGGAGCATGCTGGTAAGTGCACTTGGATGGACCTTGGGGGGCCCTTGGTTCCTTCCCAACTGCTTAGCCATGTTTCGTCAAGGTCCCTTTTAAGCCGTAACATTTGTGCATCGTTTTGCATGTCTATGGTTGTATAGCTATGGGGTTTGTGACCCAAACCTCTGCACCAATGCAGGCCCAAGCCCGATTCGCCCGTGGTGACCGCTTCTGACCTTGGGACGCGAGGCAGTCCATGGAGAATGTCGTGTGATGATGCAGCCTTTGTTCCATTGCATGTGCTGGTGCAGGTGAGGGCCCAGGAAACCCTGTGCACGCGTGTATGAATATCTGTGTGTGTCACCTGTATTTTACGTGTGTGTGTGTGTGTGTCTTTCTGAGTGTCTACCTTTTTTTTTTAAAGTAGTCCAGCCTTATGACATCATGGCCGGATCATTGTTGATTGCTTTGTTTTGTTCTTGGAGCTGACAGACCGGTGCTTGCTTGCTTGCTGCAACCTGGTTCCACGTGTGTCCAGACTGGGTGGTTGTGTTTGTCTCTTCCTGCACAAGTTTGTGTTTGTGTGTGTGTGTGTAAGTGTGTGTGTGCAAGGCTGCTCTGCTCCTCCTGAGGAGTTCTCTCCAACTGCTCTGTTTCTTGCGGTCCCCAATGTGTGTGTGTATGTGTGTGTGTGTCATACACACTGTGTGAACCATAACGACAGTCAGGACAAAAACCAGGCTCCAAAGTGTCATAAACCCCCCATAAGGTGGCGTCAAGCAAAAACAGTAAACCCATCGTCTCAGGTGATGTCACGCAAAAACAGGTATGTGCATGACGGCACTAGTTGCCTTTGAAATTGGAACCCAGAACACACACACCCAAGCGAGACAACGATGAACAAGGCCGGACAGTCACCTTCAAAACTGCCCAAGGCATGCACTGAGTGAATCAAAAGTCAACCCCTGTGGCGGGGCAACTGGCAATTGGCACATACAGTGCAACACAGTGTGGTGCGGGGTGTGGACAGAGCTGTAGAGTGGTGATGTATGTTAGTGAACGCTATGCAGTTGTTTCAAAAATTAGGCCTCACACACACACACACATTTGGAAAATGATCCCCCCCCCGGCAGAATAGGAGGGGTCCGCGAGCGGTGTAGCCCTCGGGGTCCCGTCTCGTCTAAGGTGACCAAGTCGCAGTTGGCTCACGGGAGCTCCGCTCCCTTGAGTGCTCCTGGGGTAGGGAAGTGGTCAGCATGCCCCAGGACCTTCCATCCACCGCGCTATCATGGCATACTGTGTGGTTCCCCTGCTGTCTTTTGCCCCCTTCTACTTCCCTTTCGGCTGCCCTAGGGGTTGGGTTGGGTTGGGTCTCGGCTAGCCCCAAATGTGGGGCCCACGGCCTATGCGTCCTTACCTCTCCGGCGTGACTAGGCCCTGACCCTGGGATGTCTAGTCTCACAGCCGCCCAAACTGCCGGCAGTCCCCAAGCCCACCAAGGCGTTGGTGGGAGGGAGATACCGTTGTGCTCGTGTGTATTTAGCGCATGTTGGGGAGGGGTGTAAACACACACATGATGATAATACTAAATGTTTCACAAAAGTGGGCACTGGGCATAAGATCCAACGGTTGGGTTAAACACTTTTTCATCAAAGTACACATGCCACCAATTCACCAAGCACCCAAGCAACCAAGCACCCAAGCCACCAAGCACCCAAGTACCCAAGCCACCAAGCACCCAAGCCTGCAAACACATCACAGTATGTGCACCTCACAAAACTACCTCCCCCCCCCCCCTTGCGCAAGCACGGCCAAGGTCAGAAAAACAACGGTCACACGGGGTCCCCGTGCTTAGACAAGCCCGTGCTTGCGCGCGACGCGCAACACAAAGAGACACTGCACACGGAAAACCTGCCCATACCCCACACCAAGCACATCACTCACAAACATGGCACTAGAACACAACGTGTAGGCAAAATTCAGCATGGTCCTCATGTCCTTACTGCCCATCAACGGGTACGGAATAGAAACCCTTTCCAACCGCGTAGAAGGACCAACGATGGTGGCAGGTGCATGCTCACCAGTGGATCAGATGTATGTGACACCCAAGCCAGCGATAGCAACATTTTTCATGGCTGAAAACCACAGCAAAACAATTACCATTGGGTTGCAGTACCCATCAGAATGTTGTTGTGAGCAAGAGGAACCATCACAAACATGACCCAGCCCTTCTTTCCCTGTACAATCAGCGCACAATCACGAAACAATGAATTTCTGACCATAAAAACCGTGGTCAGAAAAACCCATCAAAACAACGGTCACACGGGGTCTTCGTGCTTAGACAAGGCCGTGCTTGCGCAAGGGGGGGGGGGTACAACGACGTGCATTGAATGAAATCCAAAGCAAGCCTCTCCTCTTGCTCCTTCGACCTACAAATTTTGGTAATTGGGGCATAATGGATGCATAGATGGTCTCCTTTCATCTCACTAGCTCACATGTCAAAGAATTCGGAATTTTGGAGCTAGGCAATGGTGTGTTGGATTTGCAAGGCACTACGAACAATCGGATATGAATGGTATGGCCATTACTACCTATATTGGGATTGCCCACTGGAGTGCTTCACGTTCCCCCTCTAGGGTGAGTTTCTGTCCAGCACTTGTGCTTGCCCTAGTGTGAGCCGTAAAAGCTGTTGCCCCTTTTCTAGCATTAGTATTTGGAGAGTACACACATGTGTTGCATGAGCCGGGTGCGCACCAGGCGCGCCAGGCAAAGTTTCCCCCTATTTTCCCCAAGCCGTCCCCTGTTTCCCCGATTTTTTGTCCCCATCCGGGAGCCCCCAAGAAGGCAGGGGTGGTGTAGCCATTCTGCTCACACGTGGCCCCCCGGAGATATTAGGGGTTAGGTAGCCACTTTTGATTTTGTCCCCATGTTGGGGACCCCCGAGAAGGCAAGGGTCATGTAGCCATTCCGCCTACACGTGGGTGGTTAGGTAGCCTAGGTTGGAGGAGGAGTGATGTTTGGGGGTAAAGCATTAGGATAGATGGCCGGAACATTGATCTTGATGACGGGTGCGCCGGGCACGCCGGGTGCGCAGCAGGCAATCATACCCTCGTGGTCTCGCTAGCAAGGGATGTGGGCAACTACTACAACCATCACTACCCTTGAGATGAGGTATTCAGAGGGAAGGAGGCTGTTGTTGCATGCAAACCCCTTCGACCACCACGTTCCTGTTTGCCTTCAAAAAGGGAGCACGTTACACCAAGGGTGCTTGTTAGCGTGCCAAAATGCCCCTGACCAACACCGCTAAGCAACCACTATGATTGCTCCCCACTTTGAGGGACTCCTAGAAGGCAAGGTTCATGTAGCTACTTTGGTTCCCCTCTGCTTTGGAGACCCTGAGACGGCGGCGGGGGGATGCTGCATGTTTTGCATGGAACAATTAGTATTGGTTCAATTGGTTCAAGCTCCAATGAATGTTGTACGAGAATAGTGCTACAGTAGTGTGCGCTCCTTGTCTAGTGATGGGGATAGTGATGAGGAAAGCCCTACAACTTCAATCTCCCAAGCGCGAATACAACAAGCATTGAACACAAAGCCCACACCGTCCCAAATGCTGGGGACCATTTGGATGACATGGTGTTGGTGGACACATGCTACAATCCCCCATGTCAATTGACCTCATTTAATGGCCCCTACGATGCACAATCCCCCTCCCCCTTTGTGGGACTCCACACAGCTAGCTGCACTTGTTGTATGCGTTGTATAGCTCCTCTCTCCCACATCTTATCTCCTCCTCCAGCAGTTTGATAAGCATGGTATGGTGTTTGATCGTCTTGTATCAACCTCATGCACGATGCTTGACCTACTTACTACCCGAGGAGCGCCTTTCTGTGCCGTACCATGCAAAACACACCGTGTTGACAAAGTAAAGGCTAATAGCTACAGAACAACGCCATTACATCGGTTGTTTGTGCATATGATGTGATTTGAAGGTGCCTAAAATTTGAATTGCCAAGTATTGTTGCATGCGCATACCGAGACATGCATGTGTGTAGCGCTTTGTGACATGCTTGCGGCCAAATCCTTGGTAGGGGGTCCATTCAACATCAAAAAGTGAACGCCACAAGAACACAACCACATGAGCCTTTGCCCCATCGCCTCAAATTACCCCTCGAAATAGACTACAAGGCCTCAACCGAAGACACTATGATAGTTGTGTGTTGTGACAATGATGAACGGAAAACACACCAGAAATCAAAGGCACGTCCGATTGGCCGTGTGCAATAATAGCTTGCTACAAAAAGTGCCTAAATGACCAAGCCATGTATAGTGTAGGAGTGGAATGTTGTTCATAGTACCTCTAAACCCATGATGGGCCTCTAACCCCATGGCCACCTTAGGAACCCACCTCCTAACGTTTCTCGTCCCCTTTGTAGGGAATGCCCAAAGCTAATGCAACCCTTCCCCGACTGGGGTGAGGGTGTAAAACGTTGGACTGCAGACCCAACTCCTCAGAGGTGCCCGACTCGTTTTATTTGGCGTCGGGAACAAAAAAAAGGTCCAATAGAGTCCACTGCACCTAGTGTACACCCCACTATAATTCCTACTGCTAGACGGGAATGAGTTTTTGTTTTTTGGTGAGTTGGAGGCCTTGTTGGTGTGATTCAGACAGCCCAAGACCCATGTGTGGAATCAGACTTTCAAGGCCCCGACAAGCGCTCAAAGTGGTGCTCATGCGCAAAGGAAATAAGTGGAGGACACAATTTTGCCCAAGCTGTAGGAATTGCACAAGAGTGCGATGGTGATGATCCCGGTTAGAGAGGACCACATGCCGTTGGGAGATGGTGTCGTACATGCTCATTGGGTTTGATGGGCTGGCCCCACCAATGTTGCCCATGCACGGCAATAGAAGGTGGCATATAGTGGAGAGGAAAACAACAATGGGGCCAGTGCGGAGTCATGTGGAGGTTGAAGAACCTAACCCAGAGAAACATGTGGAGCATTAGACATATTGTGACCATTGTCCCTCTCCTTCTCCCCTATGAACTTGGACTAGGTATTCAGTCAACACATATGCCAGTCACATGAAATCATGATGCAAACGTACGTACATACAAGACACACAAAAGATCCAATGAACATGTGTGGAATGGGTGGCTCTCACCACTATCTCCAGGGCAGCATGGACCAGGTTATCTGCATGGGTCACGTCGGACCTCATGGAGCAGGATTGCAACACATCTACAAAGGGCACACACCACCATGCACCAGCTCTTTTGCCACCTAACAAAGTTGTTGAGTAGTTGAGTCATATTGAGTGTGTTGTGGCTGCTGCTGCACTTCCTCGTGTCTCAACAGCGCATGCATGCGATACTGCGTTGGTTGCAGAGGGCACAGGCAACGTCCTCATGGGCCGCGCTCAGCACAAGGGGCATCACATCCCTCAGTCACGCTGCCAAGGGGACGGTGTCCCTTGCCGGGCACCGACTGGACTACAAATGCCCGAGGGGAGGCGTGTCTGGCCGCTTGTGCACCGGTGCCGCTGTAGCGCGCACTGCAGGCGCTGCAGGTACCACTTCCATGTCTCGTACCATCTTCCGTGGCCTGGGGTCCCGGGGCTCGATCGTGGTGCGCCGCATGTTCAGCAGCCGAAAGGGACCTGGAGGACAGCGGCGGGATCAGAGCCGTGGCCACACACCAACAAAGGCAGAACGATTCCCGAGACCGCTGCGACGGAAGGTGCAGTCCGGTGATGCGGACGAAGAGTTTGCGCTGGTGTGTGCGGAGGTGGAGAGGGGGGCTGCCAGATACACGCCCACTGACCTGGTGGCGATAACTCGGCAAGTGGCATCTCTTTGTGCGCGTAGCAGTGAAGTCCGGAGGCTCATTACGAAGCCCAGAAATGAAACAGTGCGTGCCTTGCGGCGTCGCATCCTCGACGCGGAATTGCTGCGGGCTCTTAACGGGCGTCAGGCAGTGCAGCTACTGCATGCATTCAGTCAGATGCGACTTCGCGACAAGGCCCTGGTGCATGGAATCGGACAACAGATGCTTCGGCGTGACCTTGTGCCGAACCTCAGTGGCCAAGGGATCTCCATGACCTGCTGGGCTTTGGCCAAGGTAGGCATGCCCCACCCGGAGCTGATGGAGGCGCTTGCAACGTGTGTGACGGATGCCTGTATGATTGAACAGCTCTCAGCCCAAAGTGTGGCCAACACTATATGGGGCTTCGCCACGTTGGGTGTACGTAATGGGGACCTGATGGCTGCCATGGCACGCCGGATGTTGCATGAAGACTTCTTGACCACATTCAAGGCACAGGAGATTGCCAACACTGTGTGGGGCTTTGCCACACTGGGTGAACATAATGAGGACGTGATGGTGGCTATCGCACGCCGGATGTTGCATGAAGACTTCTTGACCACATTCAAGGCACAGGAGATTGCCAACACTGTGTGGGGCTTTGCCACACTGGGTGTACATAATGAGGACCTGATGGTGGCTATCGCACGCCGGATGTTGCATGAAGACTTCTTGACCACATTCAAGGCACAGGAGACTGCCAACACTGTGTGGGGCTTCGCCACACTGGGTGTACATAATGATGACCTGATGGCTGCCATGGCACACCGGATGTTGCATGAAGACTTCTTGACCACATTCAAGGCACAGGAGATTGCCAACACTGTGTGGGGCTTTGCCACATTGGGTATGCGTAATGATGACCTGATGGCTGCCATGGCACGCCGGATGTTGCATGAAGACTTCTTGACCACATTCAATGCACAGGGGATTGCCAACACTGTGTGGGGTTTTGCAACATTAGGTGTGCGTAATGATGACCTGATGGCTGCCATGGCACACCGGATGTTACATGAAGACTTCTTGACCACATTCATTGCACAGGGCATTGCCAACACTGTGTGGGGCTTCGCCACACTGGGTGTACATAATGATGACCTGATGGCGGCTATGGCACACCGGATGTTGCATGAAGACTTCTTGACCACATTCAAGGCACAGAACGTTGCCAACACTGTGTGGGGTTTTGCCACACTGGGTGAACATAATGGGGACCTGATGGCGGCCATGGCACGCCGGATGTTGCATGAAGACTTCTTGACCACATTCAATGCACAGGGGATTGCCAACACTGTGTGGGGTTTTGCAACATTCGGTGTGCGTAATGATGACCTGATGGCGGCCATGGCACACCGGATGTTGCATGAAGACTTCTTGACCACATTCAATGCACAGAACGTTGCCAACACTGTGTGGAGTTTTGCAACATTGGGTGTACGTAATGGGGACCTGATGGCTGCCATGGCACACCGGATGTTGCATGAAGACTTCTTGACCACATTCAAGGCACAGGAGACTGCCAACACTGTGTGGGGCTTCGCCACACTGGGTGTGCGTAATGATGACCTGATGGCTGCCATGGCACACCGGATGTTGCATAAAGACTTCTTGACCACATTCGAGGCACAGAGCGTTGCCAACACTGTGTGGGGCTTCGCCACACTGGGTGTGCATAATGAGGACCTGATGGTGGCTATCGCACGCCGGATGTTGCATGAAGACTTCTTGACCACATTCAAGGCACAGGAGATTGCCAACACTGTGTGGGGCTTCGCCACACTGGGTGTACATAATGGGGACCTGATGGCGGCCATGGCACACCGGATGTTGCATGAAGACTTCTTGACCACATTCAAGGCACAGGAGATTGCCAACACTGTGTGGGGTTTTGCAACATTCGGTGTGCGTAATGATGACCTGATGGCTGCCATGGCACACCGGATGTTGCATGAAGACTTCTTGACCACATTCCATGCACAGAACGTTACCAACACTGTGTGGGGCTTTGCTGTACTTGACAGCTCGCATGACACCACCATTACCGGCCTTCTTAACCGGGCATTTGCTGACATCACTGAGAAGACCATGTGTCCGCTTCAACTGTGTCAACTGCATCAGGTATGTTTTGATGGCTTTGTATGCGATCCTATTCCACTCCTCTTCTACTCTTTGAGCAACAAATCACTGTGGGGGAGCTTGCTGCAAATGTGGTGCGGTGAGTGAGTACTTAACGGCAAGGACCCCAGCACAAGGCAGATTGTCGTCAACTTTGGGCGCCATGGAGAAGTCGTTGTTAGGGGGGCTTTTGAGGTTCGACGTGCCGTTCACTCGTAGGGTGAAGCTAAGGCCTGTGACGTGCAAAGAGTGTCATGCAAAGTCGTGATTTGGGGGTGCGGTTTCAGCCGCAGGTCAGGGGTAGTTGTGTGCGACGTTTCATGAGGCAACACTTGGCAATGAAAACCATCTGCACCTGCAGATTTGAGGGTTGTTTTTGCATGAATTTATGAACAGAGCGTCTTGTGTCAGAAAGTGGTGCACATACTTCTGGTCTGTCTCGTTCGTGGCTGAGGATGTCAGATCAGCAGCGTTCATGGGGAAGGGATGCTACACACAGCCCTAAAAAAAAAACGGATTTGTTGAAATTGGCGATCGCAGTTGTCGTCCCAGTCGTCCCAGTCCCAAACCGGTCCCCCCTCCAATGCCCGGAGGGTTCTGTGACCTCGACCCCCCCACTGCAGCCGTCCCTCTCAACGGATTGACTGCCAATCGCTGTGGGTCGTACAGTTCTGTTTGTCACAAGAAGTCATCTGTGCACCCAAACATTTGGCCTCACTCACTCACATTTCTGTTCAGGTCTTTCTGCACGTGCAATTGCAACAGCAGCACCTTCCGCTCAGCAGCAAAGTGCTTCGGTGCAAGAGCTCGTTCGTAGAGAAGTGTGCCAGGCATTTCACAGCGGCCTCACAACGTGCGGCTCCTTCGCGGCTGCAGAGGTCTGTGGCCGCGGTGCTCCGGCAGATGAACGTGAAGTTTGTTGAAGAGGTCGTGTTGTCTGACGCTGGGGGGTACAGTGCGGACATTCTGCTGCAGAAGCGCCGCGTTGTTGTGGAGGTGGACGGCCCATCACATTTTGTGCAGGGCCCCGGGGGCTTTGCGGCTTCGGGGGCGACGTTGTTGAAGCGACGGCAGCTGCAGTGCTTTGGGTATCGTGTTGTGTCTGTGCCGTTCTGGGAGTGGGACCGTCTCAAGTCGAAGGCAGAACGGCGGAGGTACCTGCAGCGGCTGGGCCTTGGGGATACACCATGACATTGACCGTTGGAGCTGCCAGGGATGGGGTAATGCGCGGGTGGGATGGTTTCGGCACAGGTCGTGGTGATGGGCGATGGGGAGATCCAAAGGCCTTGATGGGCAATGGAACTAATGGTCTGCAATGAGTGGGGCAACCCCCATTGTCACGGCAGAAGGATGGTTGTAGACATTGCTGGCCGCGGAGGGGCTATCCACACCCTTGCCCTTGGCAGCTGTGGGCAGTGTTTTTGGGTGAGGGTTGTTCGGATGCCATCCAGCCCTCACCTCTCAGTCTTGTTTCAGAATACCCCTGCGCCTTCGGCTGTGCCCACTGCAGTGCCTCCGCCTGTGTCCACCTCATGCCTTTCTTCGGACATTTTGGCCTTGCCAGAAGTCTCTGAGTCCAACATCCAACATACCATACAACAATTTCAGCGATTGCAACCGTAAAAAAAATTAGTACACTATGGTACCAATTTGGTGCAGCCTCTTCATGACGAGAGAGGGACCCCAATGTCTTTTTGGGGGGATGATATTCGGGTACAGCTGTGTGCGAACACTCTCCTGCCGCAACATGGGGCACTCGGATTCTGAGTCTACACCCATGGTAACGAGCATCGTCGGAATTGTGGCCCAGCAACATCTTTCGTCGTAGCTTCGCTGTTTTCGTACTGCATGCCCCGTGTGGATGATACTGGAGAGATGCTTCAGAGCGTATTGACCGCTGTCTGCTTATGTCCAAGGGTTTCCTTGTCCAAACTGCAGTATTTGGTGGCGGTGCTCCACAGGGGAAGTGGGACACAAAGACCTGTGGGCGCAGATTGTGTGGCTACGTGAGATGGATGGGAGGCATGTGCAGGTGCGGTGGGCACCCTCTCACCTGGACGTCTGCGGGACCGAGGAGGTGGATGCCCTGGTGTCACTGGTCAGGGGCCTGCACCCGAAGCACTCTTGTCCCACTGTCCAAGAGACGGTGTGTGACAGAGTGGGATGCATTGGGATTGGACCCCATGGAAGATTGTGCACTGTCGTTGACCTCAGGGGATGACCCCGGGGGGTTCAGGGGCACAGAGCTGGAGGTGGACATGTCGTCAGACGAGGAATCATCAGAGGCACCTGCCAGCGATTGGTTTTGCACGGATGTCAGTGACAGGGCCCGGGAGAGGGCTCAGGGGTCCTGTTTGAATGCCTTGGGGTGGGGCACGGACTGCAGCACAGATGTGAGGGACTCACGACGGCGGAAGGGCAGGAGGGTAATCCGCTTGGTGTTGGTGGCGCCGTCACACCAGTCAATGCCTCTCCCCAGAAGAATGTTCCCTTTTCTGGAGCAGCAGGCGACCACCACTGCTCAACTGTATACTGTGGGAGGAAGTTGGGGTGTGCACCTGCTTGGTCTACCGGCCTAAGACTACATTGTGCCCTGTGATCAGCCAAAAATCATATCATATGCATTGCAATCTTGTCAATGTCATATGTATGTGCATGCTCACATGTACAAATGTTTTGGGCAACTGAGGATCCAAGGGCAAACAGGTATGTGGCCTCCACTACCACTGTGCCATACACTCACGACAGCACCGGGACTCATTCCATGGGCAGTGCACAAACCCCACGACACCGTTAGATGTGTAGTCTTCACAGCGGTGACTACATTCTCCAGAGACCTTTTTTCAGCTTTGGGTGTCTAAGATGTTGGTGTTGCAGCACCTGCGGCACCTGCAGCCCAGTTCGTTCGTTCGTTGCAGCGTTTCCGCGGAATGACCTGTGAGCGGAGTTTGCTGTGGGGGGCGGGTCGCTGACCATAGCAGGTGCCACCCATGAGGTTTGGTCAAAGACTCTCATCTCTACTGCCCAGTCATTCCAAAACCTGATGTCATGCCTCTTACCAGTAGCAGCCTGAACATTGGAAGGCAAGCTGAAGGACCACGGTGAAATCCAACCACCGCTGCCTTGACCACGAAACCTTGTGCACGGGTGCTCAGTGGTTGCCTTGCATTCGAACCCATATTTCCTCAAGACTTGCTACTGCTGCAATGTGCAAAACACACATCGAGTGCATACAATGTTCTTTTGTTTGTAGGATACTCTTGTTCAGAACACAAGATGTCCTACACTGGCCTGCACTCCCGATGTTTGGTTTGTCTTTTCATCACGTGGTTGCTACTCCCTTCGTGCCTTTGCGAAGAGGGCCACGACGGGCATGATCATGGCCATGATAATCATGGTCATGACGACCACGGGACAAAATGGGAATGGGCGGGGGCATTCAACGTGCATACGGATGAGCAATACACTTGGATTGCGGAGAAGGTGGGCGGGAAGTATGCAGATTCGGCAATGAAGCTGCTCATCATGCCTGCGAAGAACGCGACCAGTGCGGCCATCCACGAGGTGGAACATGAGGCGGAGGAGACCTGGGAGGGAAACGCAACACATGTGTCAGCAGGTTCGGCCTTGCCCCTCGGTGTGGGTAAGCTGTATGAGTTGGAGTTCAACAGCAAGGCGAGCATTAGCACCTTCCAGGTTCTGTTTTCCACCAGCGCCAAGTACCAAGCCGCAAGCGCCGACGATCATCATGATCATGATCACGATCACGATCACAAACAGCCGTTTGTGATCTTCGCCCAATACATCCCTACGGAGTTTGGGCTCCGCAACCACTATTTAAGAGACCCCGAGGACCAGGATGCCAAGCCGGAGGCCACGGAACCCGCGAGTGGCGAGGCAGCTGCGCCCAAGAACACGGGCTTGGCCATACTGGCGTCGAGTGTCGTGTGCTTGGCGACCCTCACTGGGTTGGCGCTCCTTGTTCCGGGGGTCGGTGTGGCAATGATACGGTTCCGCCTTTTCAAATACATGGACGCCTTTGCCTCCGGTGCAGTGCTTGCAACCGTGTTCTTCTTGATTTATCCGGAGTCCTACTTAAACATATCGGCTGCGCACCCGGACGAGTCGGTGGCGTCGGCGTGGTGGGGGTCCTCGGTGCTGTTGGGCTTTTTCATTCCAGCCCTCATCGAATGGTTGATGGCTGTGCTCTTCCCCCAGGGGCATCACGTTCATGGCGACCACGACCATGTCATCCAGAGCAAGGTCATCCGCCCCGACGGCCAGACTGAAGGCACCCCTGAAGGCGATGTTGAGGTCCCCTCATCTGGCTTCGCCCCCCAACCGAAGCCGTGCTGGCCAATGAATGGGGTTGCATGGTCCGTGCTCCTCGGAGATGGAATGCACAATTTCGTGGACGGGGTGTTGATTGGTGTTGCATTCAAACTTTGTGACCCAGCCACCGGTTGGACGGTGGCTGCCGCGACCATTTTGCACGAGCTGGTATGCATTTCAATGGCCCCTGTACCTTTTTTTGTACCTGACCCTTCAGTTGTGCTGCAGGGTCTGCCAGACCGCTGTGGGATATCAGTTGCGGGACCTGCTGATATTCTTGGAGTAGTATTTATGCAGTGACTCTGAGGAATCTGCGTAATAGTGCACCGAGTGGCATAGTGCGAATTGGGAAGAAACAACGGAGTTGTGCAAGTGCATCCTGCATCCCAACAGCAACCCGTAGGCAGTGGGCACGGTCATCCGGCGCTCAGTTTCTGACCCAATTGAGGCCAGCAGCACGCTGTTACTGCTCACGTGTGTGCAGACCCCACCAGGGGATGAGGCCCCGGGGGTGCTGCGGAGCGCCGGAGCGCCGTCGCACAAGGACTATGGACGGGGCCAAGCTCCCATTTGGTGGGTCGGATAACCTACGAGTGTGTGTCTGGGGGGCGGCGCCTGCCTGCCTTTTGTCCACACCGTGGGTGCCCCTCATCCCCCCCCCCCCCCCAACAGGGCGTTGCTTTAGTTTTCATTCCGGCGGGGGGGGGGGGCTCCCCCCTGGACCCCCTGCCCCCCTCCCCTGGACCCCCTCCCCTGGACCCCCTCCCCCCCTCCTCCCCTCTGCTCTAATTCACCTGAGAATCAGGGTTCTGGGAACCCTTTTTCGTTTGGGCCAATTTTTTCCTCCCGCGCCTTCGGCACACCTATAGCAGGGTATAAGAGGCATACAATGTTGCACAGAAAGCATGTTCCACACTTTTTCTGAACACTCCATCCTGATTCTGAACCAGACACAAATGGTGTCCTCTCTGATGTGTCTGCCCCAAGTAGTGACTCGTCATCCAGCTCAGATTCTTCTGGTTCCTCTTCCAGTTCAGAAGAGGATGACATTGGTGAGTCCAGCTCAGGTGAGTCGAACCCTGATTGATCTTTGGCAGACAATTTGATAACAATGAGCATTCCTTCGTGTTTTTCCTGTTTGTGTTGCCTGGTGGTGTTTAGGTGAGGGCACAATGTATGGACCAAAAGAGATGAGTTGATTACCCATGTTCAGACATTACGGCAAATGTAGATGCTGAATGGGCCAGTGTGGTGCATTTTTGCAATTCCTAGTGGATATGGTTCATTTCGGCAAGGGGGGGGGGGCTCCCCTCTGGACTCCCTCCCCCCCTCCCCCCTCTGCTCAAGCAACGCCCTGCCCCCCCCCCCCCCCCCTGAAGGCGGGTGCAGGGATGCATTAGAAGGGAAGTGACCCAGAGGCGGCCCCAGAGGCCGTTAGGTAGGCGGTTGGGGGCGGTTGCTGGGGGCGGTGGCAAATGCTATTGAAGCTGGCACTTGCTGTCAGGGAGACGGTGGCTGGGCGTGGGCAGGGCGCCCTGGGGGGGGGGAGGGGGGGTGTACCCCCCGTAAAGGAGCAACAACCAGACGGAATGTCACACAGGGGGTGTACCCCCCGCCCCATTCCAATGCATCCCTGGGTGGGGTATAGGTCAAAGGTGTGTCAGGTATTGTCCAAAATATAGCTCACCTGTTAGTGCGCAATACAGTCTGCGGTGCATTTCGTGGATTTGTTGCATTATATCCGCATCCTCTTTGCCCTGTGCCGCCTGCTCCATAACCCCCCCCCCCCCCGTGTAGAGGTGTCGGACATGCCCACCGGCATGGCACACCTTCCCAAGTAGGGCATGACCCAACCAGCCAATAACCCCCTGGAGTTGTGGTAGCACATCCGCAGGGCCTGCCATCAAAACGTGTGTGCCTCATCCAGGACTTCAACCTCCCCCTCCTCCCGGACTTAAGCCTGTCGACGAATACCACGAGCCTCCGCACTGCGGTCTCATGTCGCACTGCATTGTATAGGGGTAGTGTAGCAACGCCAGGCCGCAGGGTAGCCCCTGACACCAATGGGTGCTTGCCTTCCTCGTGCCCCCTCTGGGTACGGCCCACACAAAATACTGGAAGTCAAGTCCGACTCTCGTGCCACATGTCGTGTTGCCTGCATCGCTCGGCCCCACCCTCCCCTGCATCCCATCCTCAGCCTCACGCCACGCCTGAACCCCCCTTCCTCCGTTCGATCCCATCAACTACAGGCTGCTGAGCTGTCTGAGTTCTGGCTGCTGACGGATAAAACCAAAGGCGGGCTGACATTTCTTCAGGCCCTTCTCCTCAACTTCATCAGCTCCTTGAGTGTCATCCTCGGCGCGCTAATCATCTCTTTCACGGAGATCGGGCCAGCCGTTGTGGGCGCACTGCTGGCGCTTGGGGGCGGGACCCTGATGTATCTTGGGATTGTACCCATTTGGCATGGTTTGCTGATTGAGAAACCCACGATGTTGTACCTGACGGTGGCGACCCTGTGCTTCGTCCTCGGAGCCACGTTGATCGGTCTAGTGTTGATCGGTCACGAACATTGCGAGGCCGGGCATGCCCATGGGGATGCCCATGCGGGGCATAACCATTAGCGGGGTTTCGATTCGATGTCAGATCCTAAGCACATGGGACAGCCAACACAGAGAACCGTCGGCATTGCGAAGCTCAAAGCTGATAAGCACAAGCTGTTGAGCTGGGTCGGCAGACGTCGCAGACGCTTTCACCCCTGGACTGCTTTCTGTATTTCAGAGGTGATAACTACGCTGTATCACCAAGGCCAGTGCCTCAGAATAATAAACAGGCTGTTGCATGCTTTTGCGATGAGATGTGTGAGTGCTTTGCGTTTGCATGCGAAAGTGGGACGGTCTCCGCAATGACAATTCTGCGACTCCGCATTTTTCTCATGCGTTTGCCCCATCCTTCAGTCATTACTTGCAAAAGCAATCGCTGCTTGCTCTGGAAGGTGACTCTTCCCGTGCAAGTACCGGAATCGAACCCATGTTCGCCAAGTCGTACCCTAGCGAGCTGGCAGCTAGGGTACTCCCTCCCATGTCTGAAGGAACATGCGGATATATATCTGAAATGTGTGTCCCGACCTCTGCCCAGCGCCGGTTCCCGCGCAAGCCAAAGAGAGGGGGCAGGGTTCACCGGGGAGCAAAGGGTTCGTGCTTTTGATTCCAACATCATGTGATGTCAACGGTTCGCGATCCAATCCTTTCTGTCACCACGTGACAAATTGCTGGAGTCGAGTTCCGGGTGCTTCGTCGGTTAAGGGGCAGGACGCTGCGTTTCAGGTCCTTGGGCTTTGTCATGCAGCACTGCCCGAACACACGAAGCCTGATTTCCGCCGGATGTGCAATCCGTGGGACGCTCCTTCAATAGCTTTTGTAGGCAAGCATGTGCAGCCGCAGCATGCCGCAGCATGCCGCAGCACGAAGAATTTTGCTTTGTCTATGGCGATTCACCATTGTCTGTCTGCTCTGTTTCTTCTGTTTGCACTGGAGACATTCTGTCTGACCTATGTCTCCTCAGTTCTCTATTACCCCCCCCCCCTTGTCTAATCTAAGTCTAAGTCTAAGCTTTGTTGATGGGTCCAAGCAGGAGACAGGTGGTGTGCATCATGCAGGCTATGGTGTGTGGTTTGGGGACAATGACGCTCGCAATGAGGAGCTGCCGCTATTGAACACAGAGCGGCAATCTATAACTCGGGCAGAGCTGAGAGCAGCCCTTCGGGCTGTATATCATAAATGCCCCGGACGGCCTCTCCTGGTGGTGACAGACTCGGAACTGGTGTATAAAGGGTTAACAGGAAAATGCAACAAGTGGTCCAGGCACAAATGGGTGGGCTCCAGGGGACCGCTGGCGCATGTTGATCTGTGGGAGGATTTGTGGGGGCAGTGGCAGCTACTAGGGGACAGTGTCGATGTGCTATGGGTGCCGTCACATGTGGGGGTCACGGGAAATGAGCATGCAGACGCCAAGGCGTCCAAGGGAGCGAGAAAGGCATATGAATGTGTCATGAAACAAAAATCAGTGCAGGATATCTGGGGGGAGTTGGGACTGCAGGAAATGCCTGACTCGTATGACACGGATTCAAACTGCTCGGGGGGGTCCCACATTTCAGAGGAATTAAATGAGGACAACTCAGAGAACTGGCCCAAGCGGTGTCGGTACAGCTAATCGGGGCCATGGGGAGGGCCGAGTGAGGTGACCTGCGAACAATGCTATGCCTATGAACAAACAGTGCTGCAGTGCAGCAGAACAATGTTGTTGGCGATGACCTATGACCTGTGTCACGGGGGTCATATGGTAGCTGAGTATCCGTTGCTTCACACCCCTTGTCTAAGCTACGCCCTTGTCCAAGCTACAGTAGGCGTAGGGACCGTATTAATTTGGTACCTAATTTTAATTCGGTACCAAATTTAGTGCAACCACATAAGACATGGGTTTGACGAATTCGCCGGGTACATAGGGTCATGTACACATTTGTTGTGAGTGTTTGCCCACATAACTCTGATTTTGGGGGTATTTGTGCATTATGGAACATGGAACATGGGTGGAGGTTGAGGTGCACTCATACTATGCGCTCATTTACGTGTGTGTCGGTAGTTGTATATGTCGCGCGCAAGCTACGCCCGTGTCCAAGCTACAGTAGGCGTAGGGACCGTATTAATTTGGTACTTTGGCGTAGCTTAGACAAGGGGGGGGGGGTACTTGGCTTGTCATGATTGAGTCAAGGCTGACCACCGTTTGGCGCCCCTCAGCCTAGTGCACGTCGTACTTCCCAATCCAATGGCGTTTCTCACGATCACGGGAGGCCCTATTGCCATGTACATGTCTGCACACGATGGACCTACAAACAGGCATGTGCAGGCCTGGTCCTTCTGGTTGTCTCCGTGTTCCGCTTGGTCCCATCTGATTGGGAAAGTGGTGTGGTTGGTGTCGATGGTGGTGTCTCATATGCACTTGGCAGCCTATTTTCCACGCCATTCTGTTTGTGTCAGTTCATGGACCCCTTTTTGCTCATGTGTGGACTGCAATGATGGATGTGTGTTTGAGAAGAACAATATAAAACACTGCCATGTCCATATGGTGTGTCCATGTCCATAGTTCATCCATTGAAACCATATTCTTCGACTATTGCATGTGCGTTCCATCGACTGCAATTCCAGAGCCCAACCACCTTCTAGTTCGCTTGAGCAACGGGTATCACCTCCATAATGTTTCGCAAAAATCACAAAAATAAACGCAGAAACATTTTTCACAACAGCCTCCTTTCAAAAATTGATTCTCGCAAAAAGAAATTGCCACTCGGCTGTCACGAATGCCTTTCAAAAATTGATTTTCGCAAAAAGAAATTGCCACTCGGCTGTCACGAATGCCTTTCAAAAATTGATTTTCGCAAAAAGAAATTGCCACTCGGCTGTCACGAATGCATTTCGAAACCAAAACTCTTCGCAACCATTGGTGGTGGGCACCAATCACATATTGTTATGGGACTGTCGGGTGCAAGCGTTTCCCTTCCTGCCATTGTTCACTGCCCTGTGAAAAGAAATTAGTGTTTCGGTGGATTTGCCCACCTCCTGAAACGAGGCGTGCGGATCCGGCGAAACAATGGAAAAAATTTTCCACCCATTGCCAAGTGACGTCACACTGGCCACTGTGGTTCTGTAGTTCTGTCGTGAATCCGGCCTTAGGGAGGGGGGGGGCTATCACGGGTCTACTCACCACTATCTCCAAGGAAGCCTGGACCAGGTTGACTGCACGGGTCACGTGGGACATCATTGAGCCGGGTTGCAGCGCATCTACAAAGGGCACACACTACCATACACCAGCTCTTATGCCATCTAACAAAGTTGTACAACCCATCAGTTGATGTGGCACACAGCCGACACTAAAAGGCATTTCAAAGCATTTTGTGACTATTTCACCATGGGTACCACATGAGGATGCAAATCAGCGCAGTGTCTTGCACCTGCGGCACCGGGAACGAATTCCAGTCCAACAACCTCGACCATAGGAACATGAGGAAGGACCAATGCCCAGGTGGATAAAAGAGGACCACCAGCGGTGTGCATCCCATGCACAGGACCACACAGGCAGATGAAGGAGAAAGGATGACATGTCATGTCATCCTTTCATTCATCCATCCATCCATTCATGACATGTCACGGGAAGCCGTGTGCCAAATGGCGTGGCAGGTGGGGCCTGTGCTACAGTGTTCCGCGCTTTTTGCAGGGCAGGAAACCGAGGTGCTTGTATGACAATGACATGGTGGCCAACTTGTGCACTGCTGCCAGTACCTCATGCTTCGCAAGCTCCTTGTGGGCATTAGCCACGTCAAGCTCTTCCAGAGGCCAAGTGAGCTCGTTGGATCCTTTTGTGTCTTGTATGTACGTCTACGCATGACACTTGAACAAAAAGGTACGAAAAAAATATTTTTTTGGGTGTCAGTTTCAGTGTCTTTTTGTTTTTGAGTGTCCGCGCGAGTGTACCCCAAAAAAGCCAAATGGCTTCTTCCCACCTCCAATCCGCCTTTGTGGGCTTTCCCGGTTTATTTACCCCTTTTGGCGCAACCAACTTTGGGCCCACTTCTGATTCTGCCCCCCACCCGCTCTGAAGCGTTGGGGACCCCCGAGGCGGTAGGGGTTATGTAGCCACCCGGCCCACTTGTGGGCCACTTCTGATTCTGCCCCCCGCTCTAAAGCGTTGGGGACCCCCGAGGCGGCAGGGGTTCCCCGGCCACCTGGCCCACTTGTGGGCCACTGCTGATTCTGCCCCCCCCGCTCTGAGCCGTTGGGGACCTCCGAGGCGGCATGCTGATTCTGCCCCCCGCTCTGAAGCGTTGGGGACCTCCGAGGCGGCAGGGGTTATGTAGCCACCCGGCCCACTTGTGGGCCACTTCTGTTTCTACCCCCCGCTCTGAACTGTTGGGGATCCCCCAAGCGGCAGGGGTTATGTAGCCACGCGGCCCACTTGTGGGCCACTTCTGATTCTGCCCCCCGCTCTGAACGGTTGGGGATTCTCGAGGTGGCAGGGGTTATATTTGTGGGCCACTTCTGATTGTGGCCCCTGCTCTAGAGCGTTGGGGGCCCCCTAGGCGGCAAGGGTTACGCAGCCGCCCGGCCCACTTGTGGGCCACTTCTGATTCTGCCCCCCGCTCTGAAGTGTTGGGGACCCCCGAGGTGGCAGGGGTTATGTAGCCACCCGGCCCACTTGTGGGCCACTTGTGATTTTGCCCCCCGCTCTGAAGTGTTGGGGATCCCCTAGGCGGCAGGCTTTATGTAGCCACTTCTGGGCCACTTCTGATTCTGCCCCCCGCTCTGAAGCGTTGGGGACCCCCAGGCAGCAAGGGTTACGCAGGGGTTACGCAGCCACCCGGCCCACTTGTGGACCAATTCTGATTATGCCCCCCGCTCTGAAGCGTTGGGGACCCCCCAAGCGGCAAGGGTTATGTAGCAACAACCGCGACTCCGATATTGTGTCTCAAGAAATTGCCGCTACGGTTTCTGCGGAGGCCCACGACCACAATGGGGCGCAAGATGTGTACCATGAGTGGCATAGTTAGCAAAAAAAGTGGCATGTTTGTGCCCTGATCCGCCCACCCTACACTTGTGCCCAATGCAACTGCAAGCGGTGCTTGTGGTGCACACATTGTGGGGGGTGCACTTTTTGTTTGACTACCCTTGATTGTCCTGCGAGGGGTGGGGTCACTCGCGGCACAAGCGGTGGGTTCGTCATGTTGCTTATCGGGAGCCTACTCTGCCCCCCCATTGTTGTGCATGGCAGTGGCGGCAACACAACACTAGTGGTGCGAACTCCTGCCTGACCCAAAAAGCAGTGCAAGGTTCGCTTCCGGTCTCCCGGGACACTTTTGTGCCCACTACCACCTGCACCACACGTTCTGGGCATCGCAAGAACAACACACACCCCTCCCCCCCCAATCGGCGGCCGAATTTGGCCAACATTGCCGATTTGTTCTACCGATTTGTTGGGTTTCTGAATTTCGCCGATTCGTTGGTTTTCTGTGATTTTGCTGATTTGTTCAGCCGGTTTGTTGGGGCTTCTAGGAGTCTAGGACACCTGATTTGGAGGTGTCAATCGAAGATGTGCATCATTTACTTTGGGTCATTGGATAATACCTTTTCTTCCTATATTGCTTCTTCAAATTGGCACCATGAAGTGTTTTTACTGCCCACAAAAAAGACGCATCTCTGGTCCCCTGGGATTCATTGTCCCCCGGTGATCAAAAAGTTTTCCGCGCGACAAGTACCTCGATGCTGGTCAGGGGTCAATTTGCAACTTATGTGTTCGCTTTGCACGACCCAGTGCGTTCTTCAGCCGCCATTCTTCAAGCACCTCATCATCAGCCCCCCAATCAATGGATTCTGGGCTGCAAGTGCCTTCGGCTCCTCGAGTTGTGTCTGGCGTAGCCACATCTTTGGCCATAGAGTCAATGGAATCTGGGGTTGTGGAGCCTTCGGCGTTTGTTGCAGAGTATTCTACTGATGCCATCAAAACAAGTGACAAAAAATAGAAGAAAAAAAATCCCTTTGGGAATTGAACCACCGCCAACCGATTTGCAAACCGCGGCATTTACCGCTGAACCATTGCCTTACACTACCATATTCATCCTTGCGAACCGTGTATAGACCGATAGATGAAAATTTCGAAAATTGAGACATGTTTTTTTGGTTTCCACATGACTCCAACTATAGAGCAACCAAAAGGAAGGTGTATTTACGGCCTGGGACTGAGATCCATGGCATTGGGAACCAGTTTTGCTGAAAAATTGGTCCGCCGGTTTGTTCCGCCAATTGGTTGAGATATCTTCGCCGATTTGGGGTGGGGCGGCTTGCAAGAACCCCCCTCCTCCAAAGGATGGTGAGTATCTTTCCGAAGGAGACTCAACCCATGAGGAGAGGTACACAAAGAATGACCCCACCCCACAATGCCGTCTTGAAGGCACAAGTCTCCGAGCTTGAATGGATTTGTGCCTACCAAGAAGCTGTCTAGTGCATGGGAGAGGTCCTCGAGCCAAGGGCCCAGTCAAAGGCCTTGGCTTGGTGTGATAATCTCAAGCAGCACGTAGACAAGTGTGATCGCACGATGTCACCCAAAGCGTTCGTTTTTTTTTTATGAATAGCGATTGTTCTTCCGGGGTCCATTGGTTTGTGTTGGGGGCAGTTGAACCTGCCATGCACGTGTATTTGCGGGATGCCACGGGAAGTGAGTTGTACATGCGCCCCCTTATTCAGCAGCTTTGCGACAAAGGCATCCCACTAATTGCCAAGCCTTTGGGTTTCCAACGCCTTGATGGTTGGGCTTGTGGTTATCATTCCATATGTTTGCTGCAGCAATAATTACACACGGACCCCAGTGCTGATTTGGGCATGTTCATTGCCGAACGCATGCCACCAGCCTTTGTGACGCATGTTCAAGACATTGTGAACAACGCTCCCTAGGCACCATGCCCCTTTTTTCACCTCCTCTCTCCCCAATCTCACAATAACTAACGTGTTGTACACTGCATTTTTAGGTGCAGTGTATCCAATATTTAATTCCCCCTCAACCCCTTCCTCTCCTTTTCCCTCCGCTCATCAAACCCGATAGACCCTAATCTACCCCTGCTACTTGCGGTGTATCCAATGCCCACCCATTGGTCTCCCGTCCCATCCTTGTTATCATCCATCTGCTTCATGCCCTTATTGTCTTGCCCAAAAGTACCCAAAATGTCCTCGGGGTGAGTTTGCCTTACTCCTCCAAGTAGCAATGGCGGTCACATTGGATTTTTTTTCATCAGCACTCGCGTTGACACTCAAAAAAAAACAAAAAACTGGGGGTACACTTGCGCTGACACTCAAAAAAAATTACATGAAAAATATATTCCCCCCCCCCCCCCTGAGTGTCATGCGAGTCACTCGTGTGACACTTGTCAACACTCACGTGACACTTCCCCCGATTTCATGTAACCGGCATATGTGTTGACTCATGTCCAACACAGCTTGGGCGGCGAATGATTGTGCAATGTCTGTGGAAGGAGGGGTTTATGCAAACTAGCGTGTGGTGCACGCGCGGTGCACATACCCCCCTTATGTCAGCAATTGCTATGAAGTTGTTCACTTCATATATGCGTTGTACACATACACGAGATCTCCAGCCAAAGTCAGTGTCTACATGGTATCACAAGACCACAGAAAGGTACACCAAACCCATCCATCCAAAACCTCGATGAATTGGTAGGATACAGGGTGCCACAACCCGGACGTCCAGCATCTACCAAAGCAGAGCTGACTTTGGTGTTCAACCAAAAGATGCAAACACTATGGAACAAGCAAGTCACATCACATACGAAAACAAAAGCGCTACAAATCTTGCAGCGCTGGGTAGTCATAGCATAGCGCACCACCATGAAAAGGCACCACTAGTGGCATACATACACATAAGAACAGCCCTAATGGGTGCCCAACCAACACCCATGAACGCACTCTCCTTCTCCTCTACGAACTTGGACTGGTTGGGGATGTAGGGTTTGGATTTTTGGGATGGTGCAGTTGTGTGTTGCATGCGGGCAGCATTTGTGGATATCATGTGATGACAGCACTCCATAAAATAAATGACAGCGTCCAAACAGGATACAAGAAGCATTGGCAGGCAATCAGACTGGTACGTGCCATCTTGACGTCTCAAGAAAATAAACAGTGGCCTCCAAAAGGCCATCCAGGCGGCCAAGAAAAAGCAGCCACCGAACAGCGTAACATGTACCCTCCCCCCCCCTTGCGCATGCACGGCCTTGTCTAAGCACGGGGTGGGTGTTGAACCGCCGTTTTGAGGAAATTTTAGGACCGCTGTTTTCATGGTCCAGAAAGGAAGGATTGGGTGTTTGTAGAGCGCTTGTACAGGGAAAGAGGGCCTCAGTCATGTTTGTGATGGTGCATTCTCTTCATAATAACATTGTACCACACATTGCAACCCCATGGTGTTTGTTCTGATGTGATCTTCAGCCATGGCTAACAATGTTATGCCTGGCATAGCTGTCACATACGTTCAGAGCACTGGGGAACATGCGTCTGCCACTATTATCGGTCCCTCTCGTCATGGGGACAACTACATCCATTTGAAGTACATGTGAAATGGGAAGGAGATTGAGCACAATGCCGCTTTTGATAAATTGCCCTTCCCCATTCCTAGCCCCTCGCCATCCCCATCTGAGGGCTCCCCCACACGTTTGCTGTCACATGTGTCACACGCATGCACGGCCTTGTCTCAGCACGGGGTGGG
Organism: Eutreptiella sp. 'Long Island Sound 2002'; assembly: GCA_964036045.1. Lineage (NCBI taxonomy): Eukaryota > Euglenozoa > Euglenophyceae > Eutreptiales > Eutreptiaceae > Eutreptiella > Eutreptiella sp. 'Long Island Sound 2002'. The sequence continues at coordinate 6,518,704 of OZ038379.1, read as the reverse complement.
CGTTGAACCGCCGTTTTGACCTGACTTTTGGGACCGCGACCGTGCTTGCGCAAGGGGGGGGCGGGGTACCACCAGCAATCAATAGCAAGTCACCAGGAATGAACAACAACCCCGCAGGAGTTAGCAACAACCACCAGGAAGTAACAATAACCACCAGCAATCAACAAGAAGCAACCAGCAATCAACAGCAAGCTACCAGGAATTAACAGCAACCCTCTAGGACCCAACAACAACACATCAGGTATTAACAGCAACCACCAGGAAAAGTAACAGCAACCACCAGCAATCAACATCAAGCCACCATAAATCAATTGCAACCCTCCAGGACCAAACAGCACCACATCAACACTTAACTTTTGGACCATGTTCCATTTTCCCAATCCGCAGCCCTTCTCCAGCACCTCCAGAGGCCTCCCCAACACGAGGGCAGTCAGGTAGTGTACGTCGTGCGCAAGCACGGCCTTGTCTAATCACGGGAATTCCCGGGGTGACGGCCAATGCGTCATTGAAGCTAAGCATGGGAATTGTGACAAGAGGCAGGGTCCCAGCTCAAAATCATCTGGACAGCATCACATTTAAACGTCGGGGGCAATGATCAGGCAGATGCCTCGGCTGAAAAGGGGAGGGAAAACACCCAAACAACAAGCATCGCCGATCGGAGGAGCCGCGCCCATGGAGCCAGTGTGGGTGCAGCTTGGCCTGCAGCCAATGCGGTCGGATGTGTCGTCCTCCGTGGGATCGGCGTCATCGTGGTCTTCAGTACAGCCGTTGTGGTGGGGGCGTGGGTACAACATGCACGTCAGCTCAACACGCTTGCACAGGGGAGGTGTGGGCAGCCACGGCGAGTCCAGCTCAAGCGAGTTTCCAGTCACAGACACGGCAACAGAGTCGTTGAGGGACTCCGAGGACTCAGGGTTCGGCACGGATGTAAGTGAGTGGCAGCGATTAAGGAGGCGAGTGCAAGGGCAAGGGCAGGGGTACTCAATAGGGGTACCTGAACGCCTAAAGGCACTGTGACCTATCTGGGGAGGGCAGCTGCACAGGATGCGCACACCAGGGACAACGGAACACATTCCGGTGACTTCGCCTCCTTGTTGGAATGGTGGCCGAAGCTCCGCTGCTTTTGGACACAATGATGATCGCGGCTCCGCTGCTTAACTTGAACAAACGAAATGAGGTGTTAGTGGTGTGATGCCGGAGGGTGACCACCATCGTCAGATTATGGCAAAGCACGGGACCCCGTCTGACTGTCATTTTCCTGATTTTCAGCGTGCTTGCGCAAAGGGAGGGGAGGGTTATCATGAGCTCCTACGCCAAAACCCTGCTCTGTAGTCAGCTGTGTACATAATTCTAGGCCCAGGCCCTATGTGCGCTACATACACTGGGCTGGCCCTGCACTCACCTGTGTATGGGCTCCGAAGAAATGCAAAGGTTCCTTGATATTTTTCAGTGTAAGCCTTTTCTTGCGCCCCTACAGTCCAAGCCCTTGATGCTCCACGCACATCGTGCGACCTGACTAGGATGCCGGGCTGCAGGGCCGCAGGGCACCCGCAAGCAGGAGGGACACAATGGTGGCGGCGGCCCTTGCGTTCAGCTACTCGCATAGAAACTATTGTAGCAGCCTACGCAGGGTGCTCCCATGGGAGACGTTCCTCAACGGGGGTGTCCAATGGAGGGGGTGGCCGGTGACTCCTCCTCCTTCACACCCACTCCCCAGGTTGCACTGCCATGTCCTGCCCCCAAGAGAAGCTTCAGCTCAGATGGCCCTCTGCGAGGTCTCAGCCCAGACCAGAGACCCATGGAAAATCCCGTCCCGTGGACAGCGTCCAGTGGCCCCTCCCATTCTGCGGCACCTCAAGACCCGTGCAGCACATGCCCCCCCGCATCCCAATGCCCAAGCTCAAGCAGACAGGCAGCCGGCAGATGCCGACACCCTTCCCAACGGTGACCCATGCCACCAACGCGTCACCCACCACTACGATCTCCTCCACAACCCAAGTGACCCAGCCGCCCCCGTCTTCATGTGGTCGAATGGACGCCGAGACCACCTTCTGCGTGGCTGCGAACATGACTGAAGGTACCGGTGATGATGCTCTCCACCAGTCTACTGTCGCTGCTGCCGGTGGCACCGCCCCAACGAAGCGCCCGATGCCGCCCATCACCCGGGACCCAGCCACGATGCCAATACCTCCGGTGCCCATGACCGCCAGTGCATACCGATCCCCACCACGCCTGCCGATCCCACCAATGGCGTGCCACATCGCATGTGCGACCGCGTTGAGGCTTAAAGCGACAGCCTGCTGTAATCCGAACTCTTCCGCCAACGTCTGCGGGGCTACCAGGGGTGGTGAAAAAACCTTCGGCAAGGTGGAAGAGGTGGAAGAGGTAGAAGTTTGCAAGTCCGAGGTGGAAGAGGTGGAAGAGGTGGAAGAGGTGGAAGAGGTAGAAGTTTGCAAGTCCGAGGTGGAAGAGGTGGAAGTTTGCTCTCCAACTGGATTGAGGTGTCTCCCTTGATTCAGTGCATGTTCTGCATCACTCACTGATCGTGTGGTTGGCACTAAGACCCGCGACAAAAGCGCATGGACCCAAACAGCCGATGTGTCACTCATGGCTAGTTCATCAGCCTTGGACCACCTTCTGTGCTTCGATTCCCACCTGCTGCATTGCCGTTTTGGGCCCACCTGCCCCAGTCGCCCGGGCTAGGGCGTTGCTGGCGTCAGTCGAAGGAAGCTTGATGACACACATGCAACTACGCAAGACAGACTCTTGTGACCCTATTACCCTGGAACCTTGCTGCATATCCATACCAGGAGGTGCATGTGTTGACCGCCATGTCGCATTGGGGGCGTGGGGTGTGCGGCCGCGACCCCCTGCCCCCCAACCACAACCTTCGGGCATCGCCCGGTGTGTCCAACGGTGAGCATGGGGTCCACGCTCTCTAGGTCAAGTCCTGCAGACCCACCCCCCCAGCCCCCACCACAACAGTGCGTTTTTCATACGCCAATTTACATCATCTCTCCCTCCCACTCCTCTTTGAAGTCATGTGCCCTTGACTGGTTGCAATCCAGTAGCTCTTGGTAGGTGGCTCTCTTAAACAGGGTAGTCTACCAGAGGGGCAGGGAGTGTGCCCAGCACCAGTCGTGACAGCTCCTGAAGCGCCATCCCTGAAGGTACTACGGCAGACCTGTCAGGTTGTCCCAGGCTCCCCAGTAATGGGTTCGGAGCTACAAGGCCACCGCAGACCCTGGGCAACCCAGGTGCAGTGAAGCCTGCCCGACACATGCCCATGCACATGTACGCATGCATGCACGGCCATGATAATTCATAGTCATGAGTGGGGGCACCGAGGCCTTGCGTAAAGCAGCCGGTGGAGTATCTGCGCTCACACGCAGGCAGTGGCAGCCACTGCAGGTCCCACAATGTGCCACGGTGTCGGAGACACAGGGGCAGTGGTACACAGTCCGAGACATGATGCACGAGGTCGGGGCCGAGCCACCAGAGCACAGGACCGGGTCCGCAGGTCTGGTGAGGCTTGCCAGAGGACATCACACTCACGGCAGCTCCTTGGTGGGGTGAGGGGAGTGGTTGTGGTGGCCTTTGCCAGGTCTGCCTGCAGTTCGGTAAGGCAGGGGGTGGGGATGCGGGGTAACCTAATTAAAATGAGCCAAGCAAAGGTGCAGGTGGAACCTTTAATTTCCCCACCCTCTTTTCCTAAGGCCATGGCTGACCCAACCAAAAGCCTTGCGGGCAGCTGCGCATGCCCACAGAGAGGACAGGAATGGCAAGGGGTCCCTTTTGTGGCATGGGTCCAGTAAGGTCGGAACTCTTGGTCCCACTGAGCTCACCACCAGAGTCCCTAGCCCCTCTCAGGTCAAGGGTAGGACCATTGCTCACGTAATAGCGAGGACAGGTGCAAGGATCATGCAAGGGAAAACCAGCTTGCCACACAGCTAGGAAGAAGACAACCCTCGATACTTCCTCCCCTCCCCCACTCACCCACCCCAGACCCCCTACTCCAAGGTGTCTGTTGGGAGTGGGATTTGCCAAAGGCTGAGTAAGTGTCGCCGGTTGGTACCCTCCCACCCCCTTGCAATCACCCAGTGCCCGTCATGCAAACTGAACATTTGCAACAGTTCAAAGTGTGCTATTCTCATACCTAGAATTTCTTTACCGTTCCTGTGGATCTGCAATAGCATTGGTGTTGCATGAATGACATTGGCACCGCAACAATGCAAAAGTTGCTTCACCTGTGTTTTGTTTGCTTGCATCACTGGAGGGTACTGCAGTTTGCCTTGAGATACCCTTGCCCCCCCACACCCCCTCCGGGAGACTGTCATTTGGCGACCGCCCCCCCCCCCCCCATGGGAGGCCATCGCGTGCTGCAGGGGGAAGATTTTAAGGGGGGGGCAGGGTGATCGCAGGCGCACACACCAGTTTGGGTCTTTAGGAATGGATTGTCTGCATTGCTTATCCCAAGCCACTGGGGGACACCATTTTTCGTAGGTGAGAGTGGGACAGTTGTCCCTCTGCTCACAAGTGCTGTGCCTACCCATTGCTGTCCCTCTGGGGTGAGGGGGGGCTGGCACACGTGTTGTGTTGATTTCTTGTGGAGTCCTATCCTGCCCTCTTCATGCAGTCAAATGAAGGCCAAGACCACCGCGTGCAAGGCTGAGGACACGGCTGAAAGTACCAGTGATGATGCTCCCTATCTCTCCTCCCTACATCCTTCTCGTCCCTACGTCCCTGCGTCTCCTCACGACGCGGCCGGTGGCACCGCCCCCAAGAAGCGCCCAATGCCTAATCAAAGCCACCCTCTTGCAAAGCGACTTTGTACAGCAATGGCCACACTGCCCTCGAAGGGTGCCCCTGAGTCTACCGATGATTCCGTCGCAGGACAGGGCTCCGCAATCCCAACCACAACACTGCCCCCCGGCACTGGTCTTAGTCTTGAGGGCAGGCCCCTGACAAAACGCTCGCCATCAACTCCAAGTGGCCCTGCTGCGAATCAGGGGTCTGTGCCTGCGTCACGCACCGAGGGCGATGACGAGGGCGATGGCGCTGCAATGGAGTGCACCACATCACCTCCACTCGATCACGATGGATCCGGTGGCTGGACCACAGCGCTGCCCCCAGGCTGTCCCATGGGGCCACGCAGCAATGACGATGTCACAGTGAATGCCTTCGCATCACCTCCACTTGGGCTGGCTGCGGAGCAGGTGTCCAAGAGCGCTGCTGTGGTGCTGCCCCCAGGCAGTATGCCGGCACAGGATCATGACAAAGGCCCGCACCCCAGACCCGCTGTTGGGAAGCAGGGGTCTGCACAGGCAACCACAACGTGGCCGTCTTTCGATGATGTACCCGGGAGGCCCTCGATGCCCCCTTCGGCTGGACCTGCTTCGCAGCGGAGTTGCGTGGGCTCCGCGACGGCACTGTCCATAGGCAGTCCCCTTGTTGAGTCTTGTGGTGGAGCCTCGGCAGCACTCGCCCTTCAGCCCGCTGCCAAGCAAGTGTCCCAGGCCGAACCCACGGCTCTGGAGCACAGCCACACAGAAGGCCGGCCGGATGGCCCACCCCCTCCTCGAACTGCCCCATCTTCAAAGCCAAGCCCCGGTGAGACCGTCACTTCAACGCCATCAGGCGGTGTTCTTGAGGATGCTGGCGATGCTGCCCAGGGGAAGCGCTTGGACCCAATCTGCCACTCGAGTGGACCTCCAGTGGGGGGGGTGGCGACCTCACCAACCTCGGCTGATGGTGCGGACAAATGCAATGGCATCACGGCAGCGCCGATGGGCCATCACACACGTCGCAAGCGACTTCCGACGGCCGCCCGAGCCCCGCCGCCAAAACAGAAGCGAGGCTGCAAGCAACCGCGTCCGGTGGTCACTGGAGGGCGGAAGGCATTAGGTTTGACAGTGTGCCCCTGCCTTTTTTTACTGTGCCTCTGAGGTGAAACGAGGGGAAGTGGGTGTACAGGTACGACACACAATCAGTCAAGTCAGCCGGCAGACAAACAGTGTGGACGAAAGGCATTGCAGGCCATATATCGCATGAAGTCCATCCTCCCAAAGGCCTTGGAGATGTGGGGTCGGGGAGGGGGGTGTCCACACTGACTGTGGCCCGCAGACATCATCTGCTACTGCTGCCATGTGTGAACCAATCGCTTATGCTATTGGTTGCGCCATTGCTTGTGGTATTACTAAGGCACTTCAGGCTAGTCAGAGGTTGGATTTGATTGAATGAATGGGTTTACTTGTGCACAGCACTAAAACAACCCGTTCCTCAAGCGGTTGTGGAACGATGTTTTTTTTTTAAACAAAGTCCTCATCATTACTTGCTGCCCCCCAACTCACTCCATCCTCCTTGAAACCTGGTTGGGTGCCGCCCCCCCTCTGCCCATGTCCCTGCCCCAGATCCAATCCCTCGCAACCGCACGTGGAGACCACTTCTCCCGGCACGTCCCCCGAGAGCGACTGCGGAATGCGCTCAGACCACCGCCACGTCATCAACGTCTGCGCCGACCCCCGGGCTCTCAGCCCCCGCCGTGCGGCCACCAGCCCCCGTCCTGCAAGCTCCCATCACTACCCCTCCAGCTCCTACACCCGCCGTTGCCAAGCAACCTCCTCCTCCTCTCGGACCACCAATGCCTGTTGTGCCACCCGCTGTGGGCGTGCCGTCCGCCAAGCCGTCCGCCTCCGTCCCGCAAGCCCCTCACGCTCCCGCTGTGCGCGCCGCCCCGCCCCCCAAGGCCCCGCCGCCCCCAGCCCTCAAACGCCGTCCCGCTAGGCCCCCCGCCTCCCTCCGGCCCCCGCCCGCCGCCCCCGCCAGTCCGCCACGCGAGCGGCGGGTGACCCTGAACGTGCCCGTGTCCCCCAGCCTCGAGCGGCACGAGGACCGCCGCCGGGCCGAGCTGGAGGATTGTGGCGACGGGCACTGGCGGCGCCTGCGCGACGAGGAGCATCGGGACTACGTCCGGCGGTCGCGGCAGGAGGCCGCCGCGGCGGCCGCGCAGCTGCAGCGGGCGCAGCAGCAGGCGCAGGACCGGGCGCGCAGGACGCTGGAGATCCGGGAGTCCGCCGCGCGGCTCCGGCTGTCGCGTGAGCGTGACGAGGGGGCGCCGAGCCTGTGGGTGCGGCTGTCGCTGGACTGCAAGCGAGACGTGCTGGCCGACATGCTGCACAGCTACTACGCCCTGCTGCTGCAGGAGCGGACGGAGTGCGCGGGGGAGCACCGGAAGAGCGCCGATCAGCACCGGAAGAGCGCCGATCAGCACCGGAAGAGGGCCGTCAAGGCTGAACGGTGCGTTCGGCGAGTGCAGCGTGCATTGAAGCGCGCTCTGCGGGAGCGACACAGCACGAGTGCCAGGGCTGGTGCCAGGCGGGTGGTGAGGAAAGTCGCCGCCGCACTTGCCCTGGGCAGCGGTGGGGGCAAGGTTGGGGCGCGCGGGGCGTCTGCCGCCCGTCGCGCGCGGAGGCAGACACCCAAGGCGGCCGCCGAGGCACAGGACAGCAGTGTACCAGCACTGTGCAGTGGTGCAGCCCTGGTGGAGGCCCTGCTGCCCCATGCAGAGCCGTCAGTGATGTCGGACAGTGGGGACAGGCCCATGCTCCGCCCCGCGAGCAATCCACAAAGTGAAGAGGAAGCGCCCGAGGATACGCTGCCGCGCAGCCCGCGGCCCGCGAGGTCGGAGTCACCGCCACCGCCGTCCGTAGCGGAGGCGCAGGAGGCTGAGGCTGAGGAGGCTGAGGAGGACAAGTCGCCCCCGAGAACAAGGCAACGCTCCAGGCTGACCCGTGATGTGTTCGAGGTGGCGCTGCTCGCAGATGAGGCGGACAAGCGTGACCTGCGCGCCTTCTACAAGAGCTGCCGCTATGTGAAGGGGGTGTTTCAGCCCATCGTCGAGGTACAAGTGCGCGTGTCCGCGTGGGCACGCGGATGTGTGCGCGCTGGCTTGTTTGCGTGTGCGCTTCTGTGTTCGCGCAAAGAGGCGGATGCATGGTCGGTGGGCAAACGGATGGCATACACTCAGTGCTGCTCATTGTCGACGTGGTGGTTGCGGAGGGTTGGGGAATCAGGATTCCTGAACATATGCAGCCTTGGTACGGCTCTTTCACAGTTCTTTGTACAAGTGCTTTTACAGCGATTTACGATTCTTTACAGTCATTTACAGTTATTTACAGTTATTTACGGTCTTCACAGTTTGCCACGTTTCAGCACTTCAGAAATGGCCGGTGACCTTGGTACCGGCTACTTAGGAGGTGTGGCAGTGCTGCGCAATGCTTAAACTCAGCTCCTGTAGGCAGCCTTTATTGACGCATATTATTCATTTGCCCTGGCTGCACATTCAACCGCATGCTTTGACTGTATTAGCAGGGAGTGTACACTCAGCAGGGAGTGTACCCCATGCTGCCTCAGGGGCACTCCCCCTGAGGTCTCTAGTGCACTGGGCTTGGGGATGCCCCCGACTGATCCCGTTCCGCTCAGAATGCAAGCGGCGAGGATGCCTTCTTGGACTTCACTGATGTCGTCCACGTGGGGCTCCGAAAGAACGGCTTCCTAATGTCGGCCGCCTCCCTCCGTCGACACAAGCAATTCAGTCGGAACAAGCCCCTGCATTTTCTCGAGATTCTCTTGTTCGCATCGAGAAGATGCGAGGCGAACACAAATAATGGTGTCGCCCTCGTGCTCCGCCTTACACTCATCCTTGCCTTCGCAGCCACCCGCGCCCTCACCCTCCTCACCCTGGCCCTCACCCTGAGCTGCTACATCAAAATCTGCTTGTTACTCAAAATCCAATTCCGGCCCTGCATTCTGCCTCGATGCCTGCAAGCACTTCCCCAAAACATAGTGACATCCTGGTGTTCTGCAGACGCATCACGACATGTTTACTTCCATAGTTCAGTGTCTACCTCACACAGTGTATCTGTCAGGGCGTTGTCTGCCGCCGTGACCATTGTGGGGCTGTCCGGTGTTTGGTGGACTCTATAGGTGACCGATTACCAAGTTGGGTTTCCCAGTGGAGGTTTTACAGCCCTTCTTAAGGTCCAGGGTGAGAAACGTATTTTAGCAGCAGCAGCAGCAAGCAGCAGGCAGCAGCAGGAGGCAACAGATGAGGAAAAATTTTCTTTGGGACACCGTGGCTCAAAACCGACAAAGAAGTAGCTCGAAACGACTGCAGAGCAAATGCGCATCACCCGAAGCCAGTATTGTGTGATTTTGAGCCGTCTAGCACATTGTATATGGTCCATTTGGTGTCCAAAAGCCCGTTTTCAGCCTGTTTTCAGGACAATCGTCCTGAAAGTTCAGGACGATCACTGGTGTGTCATGTAGGCGTCTCCAATGAGGGCCATTCTTCTTCCATAGCGATTGAGCTGTCCAATAGTTGCAAATGGATGTTCATTGAGTTTTTGAGGACATTTTTTCCCTGCACGTTCAGGACCATCGCCACTGTGTCAACCAGACGTCTCCAATGAGGGCGGTTCTTCTTCCGCCGTTTCCCTATGTACTGTGCAAGACTAGGACCCAGCTCGGTCCTAGTCGCAAGTCTTGAGTGGGGGTCCGCAAAGGGCACTGATTGGAGGACTGCATGGGTCTTCTGAAGGACTGCTGGGGGGTGCATGGTGGGGCTGCCTGCCACCCCGGGTTGCTTGGATGACCGCGGGGGCGTCTGACTGGGGACTGACTGGCTGGTTGTTTAGAGATGTGTTGAGAGTAAGGCTGACAGACGGATTGAGCAGCTGTTGGGGGGCGGGTTTTTCTGTTCTCACACCACCGTAACCTGCCCCCACATCCCTCAATCATGTGCCATGTTCTTAGGCTGCCAGCGGCTGTTGAATGCTGTCCTGAAGCTGTACGCATGGACTTTGCAAGTGGAATTTATGTTGGTATGGTTCCCAATGCCATCCAGTAGCGCACATTGGGCACCTGGCACCTTTTTCCGTTGAGGAGGGCCAACCACATACAGTGTACAGGCAGCTCAAACGAGGACGAGCACAGGACAGCAGTACACACTGTGCACTTTGTATACTGCACTTTGTACACTGCGCAGTCGTGCATTCTGCACACTGCACCACACACTCTGCAAACTTCATGCATGGCACACTGCGCGCTCTCGATCAGAGCCCAGCAGGGGGCACAAAAGGTCAGGTGTGGACCCGCCACGATGTGCTCTAGCCGCACTAGTACCGCTGTCGACAAAGCGCCCTCTTCCCCAAGAGCATTCAGAGCAGGCTCCTCGGGTGGCAGCATCCATGTGCCCTTCACTCTGGGCAACGCCAGTTACACCGCAGACAGTGGGTTTCCATTATGCCAGCATCCTGCCCAGTCATTGTGGGACAAGCAGGAGATGTGAAGGGAAGAGGACAACAAGGTTGACAAAAATAATGTTCATGGTTATAATGTGCATTCAGTCATGAAAGGTGCATCGCACTACGCTGCACCGCACCACACACTACAGTGCGCAGCACTACATTTCCCGTGCTCTTGTTTCTTTTGTTGTTCCCTCTCTGTGTCAGCCTGTTCGCCTGTTTTTGTTTTTCTATGGGCCAGCAGCATGAGCCGTTTGGTGGGGCAACATACGAGGACAAATGTGGGTGGTATTACAGCAAGACATTAAGGCAACAGCACAGCCACAACCAGTAACGATCCACAAACCTCCAGGAAGTATCCACAACCCCAAGTTTCACCCTTAAGCTTAAGTTTAGCTGACCGCCCCAGTGAGTGCAGTGATTTTTCTCTGAGTTTTTCTCTGACCGCACCTCCAGGTGTCCGCAGGGCGCCGGGAGACACTGGACCTCCCCAAATTTGGACTGCAGCTTCTGAGTTGCCTGCTGTGTGGTAAGGAGAGGCCAGGGAGGCGGCTGGTAAGGGGAGGCGCCAAAAGAGGAGCGACCAAGCCACAGCTAAAGCTCCAGATGCCTCCAGGAAGTAATAGCAACCATTCAGAAGCCTCTAGGAAATCACGTTGTTGTACACATGTGGGCCAAAAAAGCCACATCACACCTTGCAAGAGACATTATCAGGGAACTTCGAACTGGAGCCTGCTTTCCAATGGCTCCCCATGTCATTTTTACCAGCCTGCGCCTCCAATGCCCCCCGTGGATCGCAATAATGGTAGGATTTCCCCAATTAAATGTGTTGGTAAAATTGTGGTACCTTGTACTTCCGGGTTGAAAAAGTGGAAATCACCTCAAAGAGAGGTTGGTAGATCAAGCGTAGGCCGGGCGTCGTATACTCCCCACCCCCTTATTGGGTTCGTTCGCGTAGCATGCCCCAAGTTGTGGTATTGGATGTCCAACCCCTTGGAACATCACCACTGATGGACAGACGATGATCCCCGGATGAATCTTTGGATTTTGACCCCTCTACCCCTCGGACCTGGGTACCCCATTTTTGGCAAGTGGGGGGCTGGGGGGGGGCGGGGGGGGGGGGTCAAAACTTCTTTGCTTATTGCGGCCGCTGTGTGTGGATTTGGACCTGGGTCCTGTGCAAATTTTTTTCTTGTATATTGACCCCCTAACCCATGGCGGGGGTTGCGGGTCCAAACTCTGGGTACCCCCCATGGTCGGCCCCCCTACGGGCCCCTGCTGGTGAGGACTCAGCCGTTTTCATGCCGAATAGGCTGTTTACGGGCACCTGAAAATTACCTCGTAGCGGTTGTTAGATCAAAGCCACGTAGACTCGCATATAGGGGAAAACACCACATACCCCCCGTTTTTGGGCCCATTCACACACCCTACCTCAAGGGGTTGAATTGGTTGTTTAACCCTTTGTATAATCATTCTTTTGCCCCATAAACGCATCCCCCAAGTTTTTGGTCTCGACCCCCCAAGACCGGCCCCACACTTCTTGCTTTTTTTGAGGGAGGGGTGGGGGGTGGGGGGTCAAAAATGTAGAGATCAGGACCCCCCCCCTCTTTTTTTGGGTTGAAAATCGTGAATCTTTCGGCTTTCCTCAGTTTTAGGCTGAAAAAGTGTTTTTGGGCCCGACTCCATGGGGTTTGTGTGGAGCGCAGTGGGACTAGAGCTTAATGTAGTTCTTGCAGTCTTTAGTCGTTTTTGCTATGTTGGCGTTTTTGGCGACGGGGATGTTGTGACAACATTTGTCTACTAGGATACAAAAAGACGTTTGTCGCAGTCTCTAGTCTTGCCTAGGGCAGGTGAACGCACGTGTGAAAGACACGAAATCACCGTTTCCGCCAATAATGGTTTTCGTGTGTGCATGGGCTGGTACACAACCTGCCCTTTCTGTGCAGTTTTTTGCCTTGGGCAGGTCAAAAATTGAAGTTTCCAAAATTTTTTTTTTACATTGTGACCACTCACAATTATCATCCAAGCTATGTAAAGGATGTTTTAGGCAGTATTTCTGTGCAATACCCTATTTGGGTATTGGGTGCTCGGGGGGGGGGGTGTCTCCCAAGGGATTGGTGCACAACCTTGCTTACACAATTTTTCGCTTTGGACAACTCAAAACATGAAATTTTGGGGGGAAAATAAGATATCATGACCACTCACAATGGCCATCCAAGCTATGTAAAGCATGTTTTAGGCAGTATTTATTTGTTTTTCGCCCGAATTCGGTGTGCATTGCTCGGGGTAGATTCTTTGCGAGGTGGATTTGCTGAAGGCAATGGCATTTGTTGAAATTTGACTTTTTCCAAAACCCTTCTTTCGCCCTTGGGATGGGGTTGGGTGTACTTGAGCACCGCTGAGTGGCCGCTAGGCCCATGTACCCCGAGCCATGGGACATGGGAACTGCTCTAGTTTAGGTTTTTTTGGGTGTCATTTGAAAAATTTTTCAAGATCACCTCGCAAAGGTTGTTAGATCAAAGCCAGGCGAGCCTGCCTACAGGGGAAAACACCACATAGGCCCCCCTTTTTTGGGCCTATTCACGTACCCTACCTCAAGGGGTTGAATTGTTTGTTTATCGCCTTGTAAAATCATTCTTTTGTCCAACAAAAGCATCCCCCCAATGAGTTTTTTGTCCGGACACCCTCAGACTAGCCCCCCCATTTGAAACCACTTTTTTGCTTTATTGAGGGAGGGGTAGGTGGGAGTGGGGTGTGTGTGGGTGTGTGGGGTGGGGGTCTAAAATGTCGAAAATGAACCCCCCCTTTTTATGGACCAAAGATCATAAATCTTTTCGTTTTTTTTATTTTGAGCCGAAAAAGTGTTTTCGCGTCCCGACTCCATGGGGTTTGTGTGGAGCGCAGTGGGACGAGCACTCATGCAATTTATGCAGTTTTTAGTCGTTTTTGCTATGTTGGCGTTTTTGGCGACCTTACTGACCCTGTGGTACCCACTCTAAGGGGTGCAAGTGGGGATGTTGTGATAGCATATGCCCACTAGGATACAAAAGGATTTTTTTTTTCAGTCTCTAGTATTGCCTAGGGCCGGTCAACGCCCGTGTGAAAGACGCGAAATCACCGTTTCCACCAAGCTTATGTGTGTGCATGGGCTGGTACACAACTTGCTTTTGTAGTTTTTCACCTTGGGTAGCTCAAAAAATGAAACTTATTTTTTTGATATCGTGACCACTCACAATGACCATCCAAGCTATGGAAAGCATGTTTTAGGCAATATTTCTATCTTTTTTTACCCTATTGGATGTGTGTGTGGGGGGGGGGGGTCCCCAAGGGGTTGGCACACAACTTGCTTATAGTTTTTCGCCCTAGGTAGCTCAATTTCTGAGACTTGTTTGGTTGATATCATGACCACGCACAATGACCATCCAAGCTATGTGAAGCATGTTTTCGGCAGTACGTGTTTTTTATCCTATTTTGGGTATCCGGTGGGCATTGCTCAGGGTAGATTTTGTGCGAGGTGGATTTGCTGAGGGCAATAGATTTTTTTTTGGATACTGTGACCGCTCACAATGACCATCCAAGCTATTTGAAGCATGTCTTAGCCCGAATTGATGTGATTTTTACCCTAGGTGTGGGTGTGTATGTGTGTGTGGGAGGGGGGGCTCCCAAGGATCTGGTACACAACCTGCTCATGCAGTTATTCTCCTCGGGCAGCTCAAAATTGAAGTTTCCGAAACTTATTTTTTTGATGTTGTGACCACTCACAATGACCATCCAAGCCATGTAAAGCATGTTTTAGGCAGTGTTTATGTCCTTTTAACCCTATTTGGATGTGCATTGCTTGGGATAGATTCTCTGCAAGGTGGACGAAGGCAATGGAATTTCGACTTACTCCAACACCCTTCCGTCGCCTGACAATATGGGTACATACGTACCCATGGGGGACCCACGTAGTAGCTGCTAAGCCCATGTCGCCAGCACCATGGGCCCCCCGAAAGCCCCAAAATTGCTGTTGTTTAGGTTGTTTAGTGTCATTTGCAAATTTCTCAACATTTTGAATTCTTCCAATTTGCCCCTTTGTCGCCCTTGGGATGGGTTTGGGTGATCATTTGGTGACAATGCACGTACTCTAGCACCCATGGGGCCCCATGTAGTGGCTACTGGGCCCTTGTAGCTAGCCAGGGACATGAGCCCACTAAACCCCCAGATATTGCTGTTTGTAGGCAGTTTAGTGGCACCTGATGTGCACACAAACCGCATAAGCAGTTTACCACCCACCCTCTACGGCTCAAAAATGGATTTTTTTGGGAAATTTTTTGTTGGATATTCTGACCATTCACAACGATCAAATGTCCTATGTAAAGCATGTTTTAGACCCTGTTTATGTGTTTTTCAACCTCTTTGGGTGTTTGGAGGGGGCAATAGAATTTTGATTGGGCGTTCAATCCCGCGGTTGAAGTTGGCCGCCGGCAGTTGGTGGTTAACTGTCTGTGCTGTGCAACCAGCACCTTCCCCAGCGCCACTTTGTATTGCTGCCTGTGGACACGTTTGTAAGGCTTGTCAGACGCGCGCACACACCGCCCCGCCCTTACATTCTCTGAAACCTGTCATTGTGTGTCCAGGTGCATGCAACTGAAAGTGGGGTTGATTTTTGGACGGACCCGGAACAGGGGTACGAGGTGTTTGAGCCGTCCACTGACCAGCCCTTTGAAGATTACTACTCCGAATTCTGTCTGTTGTCCTCAACTCACACGACGTGCCTCCAGTGCATGATCACAGACCTGAATGCAGCGCTCCTTTGCGAACAGGCAATCCGTCGAGCCAAGGACACACTGCCTCCAACCGCTGAGTTCCGGAATCGGCTGCCGCAGCCCAGCCCCCAAGTCCCGCCTGTGCTCCCGCTGCGTCATGATCAAATGGCGTGACCTCCCAGCACCACCACCTGCGGCCCTGCGCTCGCCCCTTTTTCTGGACAACAGTTGGAAAGGCACTCTCTGTCCGTTGAGGCTGTTGCGAGCGGAATGCGCCCCTGCCCCGCCCCTCCCATGGCCCGCCCCCCCCCCTTCACCCACCCTCCAGCGCCCCGCTGATGCGTACCACTTGGTGCTCCGGAACCCGACGTGCCATTAGCCTCGCAAGCTCACACGTGATCACAACGACCAGACTTGTGCTGAATTGTGTGCTGGATGCGGTTATTTCTTCACTGAATTGTGGATATAACAGGAGCAGCTGTTCCTGGCTGGCACATGGCACAGGGCTGATTCCTGGCGGGAATCAGTGGCCCTGCCGAACATTAGTAGCACGTCCGCAACCCTCTGTCCCTGTGTTGCATTCCCCCACATCGTTTGTGGTGGAGGGCACCCTCCAATTTCCGCGGTCTGGCAGTGACACTGAGTGTGAGGCCCGCCAGCACCGTCAGGGGAGTGGACGCTGCGGGGGCAGTGATGCTGCGACGGTGAGCGGCGGGAATGCCATACCTCGAAGCCTCCCCCGTCTGCTGCCTGGAACGCCCCCAAGGCACAGCCAAGCGCCTCAAACCGGCAGTACCCACTGGCAAACCCGCCTCCACCCCTTTGGCCCCCATTCACTTTGTTGCGGGGTGATGACAATGAAACACAAGTGGCACTGCCACCGGTTGCATCCCAGTGCCTCGAAAATACAGTCTGAACGGCCGTGCTCAGGGAAACGGCCTGTCTAAGATACAAGGCCGCGGGGTATGTAGTCTATTTATTTGGGACCGGGCCGTAGACAATAGGGGGCGCCCTCCGTCAAGTCCCCCGTTGCGCGGATCCCAAAGACGCCGTCGTCCCACCCCCTCGTCCACTGCCTCTCGGATCCCCGTTTGCATCCCCCATTCCATCCCCTGATCAGGCGCTCACATTGATCTTTGGCCACAGTCCGCGGCGCAAGTAGCACCCCCCCCCCCCATTTCTTGATCGCGTGCAGCTTAGACAATAGGGGGCGCCCTCCGTCAAGCTACAAGTCTTTGTGGATTTACAATCCTTTGCCGTCTCCATCTCGCCACTGCAGAGGATTTGCATCTTCCTGGCAAGGTGGGGGTCAAGTAGCGGCCATGTAGTTGACCGATACTTCCAAGCCCCGCCCGAGGCACAGGTCTGCAAGCTCAATGGCGTCGACGATCTGGTGCGTGTGGCACGTGCCACACACAGGGTCCTTCTTATGCGGGATGTCGCAGGGGTCGATGTCCGCCATCCAAGAACATCGACTTGAATGTTGGGTTCGGGGGTATCAAGGGTACCAATCGGGTGACGGATGAAGTTCTGCCAACTTCGCATGCGGAACACCGAAATACCAATTGTCAGCAGCAGCAGCAGCAACAACAACAACAACGTGGCGGGCAAGCTACGGCGGTTGAGCGGTTGTTTTGGGCCCTCCTGGAGGGCGCTCTTGAACGCAAAAAAAAAAAAACGGAGTGATGAAGTGATTAAGGAGCACCCCGGGTCTCAAGAGAGTGGGCGGGCGGGCGGGGGGGGGGTCTCGGCTTCCTGCGAGGGCAAGGCCCTTCGTTTCCTTCCCGCGCTCCTGTGACCCCGGCATTGGCTGCGCTGGGGCGGGGGGGAATACTGCCGCACCCGTGTGTGTCGGGCGTGCCTGGGGGCTTGCAGTGGCCCTGCAACTCCAACTCTCTGTGGGGCTGTAGCGAGGCACGACAGTGGGCGCGCGGGGGGGGGGGGGGGGTTGGGGGCTGGGGTGAAGAGCAGTGTCAGGATGTGGCGCAGCGCCTGTTGCACTCACCCCAACAAGACCTGCGGCGCTGCACACTTACAAGGGTATATTTTTTTTAACACAAGGCCCGCTAGGCAGAGGTAGGCCTGGGCCATGAAGGGAAGGAGCTTCCAGATTCAAACCTTGCCCCAGGGCTCAAATGGCAGGTGCTTTTGTGTTGGTGGTGGTGGTGCTGCTGCTGTTGTTGTGTCCACGTCGCCCCCTGCCCAACCTCCGTTGGCTACCACCCTCATGTGACTGGGTGGATGCTCACCCACTTTCCTTGTTTTTTTTGGTCATTAGTTAGTGACAGCCCTGTTGAGGCCGAACTCTCCCGCACCCTCGCCCCTCCACCCCCCCACTACAGCCACACCCAAACACCCGACCCCGTCTTTTGAACGTGTAGCCCAATTACTCGCACAACTTTGCAAATCGGAAACGACAGTAATCACTGTCTGGAACGGTTGCTCAATTTCGTCAGGCTGAAGGAGACAATAGACATCCGCATTGGCGGTTGCTGGGCTTTGGCCTTCAGAGGTTGTGCAGCAGGTTGTGTTGTTGCAATCGTATCCTTTTTTGAACTGCTCCATATCACAGCACCCACCAGTGTCTACCTGAATGCTGGAGATGAAAAGAATTTCAGTTTCCCCTCATAGTGCATTCAAACATCCTTGGGTTTCTGAACAGCCTGGCTTGCGCATCTGACATGGTGCTTCCCTCCAGCAACTCAGCTTCTGATGGTTGCCATTTTCCTACTATACGGCTTCCAACAGTGGACCTTGAACCTGATAAACCAAAGGCACACTAAAACTTGTACTATACAGCTCGCAACAGTGGATGTTGAACCTGATCAGCGAAAGCACGTACATGCGTGTACTATGCAGCTCCGACTTTGCAACCTGATGACACGAACCTGATGAACCACAAAGCGTTTTTGGTTGGGTAGACTCCGTCCGATGTTGCTTTGCAGCATCCTGGACAGCAGTGAAACGGGAGGCATTTGTAGGCAGCCCCCGATTGAAAGGACCCGGCTCCACCGACATGTTCATCTGCGACAATATTGTTTTGAAGGAGAATGGTTGCTCGGTCATCGTCAACTTGCTTCGGCAGCAGTGAGATTACCTTTTCTCCTTAAATGATCACGCCCCATCTTGCGCAGCAGTACTGCCAACCCTGCCCCCTGGCTGCACGAAGGGGAGAGGTTGTGTGTGTTTGGGGCCGGTGTGCCATTTGCCTTTGTGTCGGTCCCCTCAGAGCGACACCTTCCCGCTGTGCCCAATCACGGCGATGGATTCTCGACTGGGATCACGATTTCCACCGAAAAGCTAAGTGTGTCGTCGTCGAATGTGGGGTTGATCCAGGGTGACCCGCTACATTGTGATGCACCAGATTGTGATTCGTGCTGAAGAGGAGGAAACTGAATCCTAGACTTGATCGTGTGACCCCATCTGATAAGGAATTGCTGGACCGTCCTGCTGCGGTTGAGGCTGCACTGCCGAGTTCCATTGGGTCCTCGCAACAGGACCCCTCCCCCATCAAAAGCGCCACAATGCTCTTGCCCTAGGCAAGTTTGCCCTGCAGAGGAGTGTCCCATTTGCCCTTTCTGAGCCCGGCATTGCAACCATTGGCCCAACTGGTCTGCGTGGATCTGCATGGATGTATGTCCTCATATGACTACCCACTGACCACCCAACCGTGTTCCAAGGGCCGTCACGGCCCGGCCCCAGAATCGCGCTGCTTCAGGTGACCCATGCCGGCTTTGAGACGGCAAAGTCCCCACCAGTGGCGCCCACAAGGAGGGCTTTTCTGGGCGACCGCCAGATACGATCTGGGACGGCACCGCTGGTTTGGGGGGTCCATGTACCCCACGTGAGGCTGTGAAGGCAATGACCCTGGAAGTGGGCGGTTGAAGCAATGGACAACCCGACAATAGTGCCCCCCTTGTCCGGCTGCACGTTTAGTGGTGAGGAATCGGAGTGGAGTGCAGACGCCAGCGACTCACGGTTCAAGAGATGTCGCGCCAGGCCGGCCACCCACCTCAGTACACGCAGCCGTGTCTTGGCCGTAAATCCGACGATGGCCGCCACCCAGAACAAACACTCAGTTCCAGTGTCTGCAAGCCGCCGTCAGGCACCGGTACACACAGTACAAATGAGTGCATCAAGGCGCCCAGGCCCCCCCCCAACGGTTCAGTCTGGCGCCCCCACGGTTCACACCATACTCTCATGATTACCTGCTCGGGATGATGGATGGCCTGGAGGGTGATGACCATCAGCCCCGGACCGAAATAGGACCTACCATTGTTGATTTATGGCCACGATACCGCTTGTCCAAGACACAGAGGGCCTGTCCACCACATTAACCCGGGGCCTATATTGAGTCGGTCCCGGTCTGTAGATGTGAGCAAAGATGCCCCCTCCGTGTGCATTTCTGGTTGTTTTACTGAGTGCCAGTCGTTCTCCCCCACCGTTCTCTTCCACCCATTTGGGCCCCATTCATTTGTGGGGTGCTGGCTCGTTAATACGGTTTTGACTGCCGCACGCGCGTAGGAAACGGCCCGCCTCAGGCGCAGGGGCGTGTGTTGAACATCAACTTTGGGGCCTTGCTCTGTCTTAGATAAGAGGGGGCATGGAAAAGTGGACAGCGGGGTTGGGGCTTGCCGCCATTGGTTCTGTCCAGCCCCCCCGCCCCCCCAAACCCACCCACCCCCATGCCTCCGCAAAACGTGGGTTTCGGGCGGTGGGCAGTCTTTGGGGGTCCTCAACCAAAACTCTCTGGGGGATATTTGCGTCTCAGAAAAAAAATAGTCCCGGACCTGAGCAGCTCAATCTGAAGCGAAGTGCACGTGCTGCACAGACCAGTCGACAAGCCGGCACTGTCCGCATTCCTGTTCGCAGCCATTTGCGCCTTGTTCGCATTCCCGACAGCAACAGTGCAACCATCTCAGAGTTGGTTGCTGGAGGAATGTCACTCTGTACCCACTTGCGTTCACCAATTGCTCGCTAGTCAAAGCAAGCTCCACGCCTGGTTTTCACTGAACAACCTCCGTGAGGTGGTTCTTTGGCAGAGATGGCACGTGCTGCCGCCCACGTGACAGTTTCTCAGAAGACAGTTTGGACATGAATTGTATGCCTGTGTGCCCAAATCCTGATGCAGTGTACCCAGCTTCCTCTGTGGAGTTGTTTGTCTCTTGGGCCTGGGGTGACGTGTCATGTGCATAGTCAACAAGGGTCGGTCCGCATACAACCAACAAAAGAGATAGTTTGGACACAAATTGTATGCCCATCTGCCGTTGAGCCAATGGTAGCACGTAATGTGTTCGCAACAAGTCCTGCCACGCCATCTTTCATCAGGTGATTTTCAGGTTGTACTTAAAAAGGTGGTCAGCCTAGACAAAGGTACCCTTATACTGGACAGTGAGGTCACATGGTGACCATCAGGAGGAGGTGGTGACCAGCTTCCCAGCAAATGATGCTGCAAGACGATACACCTTCCCATGTTGGATGCCCCTGTACATGCACGCGTGCATCATATGCATGGGTGCAACGTTGCGTGTGCGCCCATTCCCGGCATCCCTGGCTTCATCAGCAATTGCACCCCCCAACAGATCGTCCACAGTACGCCTGGAGACACTTTTAACATCATCCCCTACAGCATCTCTTTGGCATCTCAGTGAGCATACATCATTACCGGACTTGGAGCTAGTGATTGTCCCAGAACACAAGGACGGTTGTCCCCATTTGTCCAGAAACCAACAACGCCTGTCCTGCACAACAATGATGTGTATGTGTGTGTTTTCTCTATCTTGGGCATTGTGGTAGCTGCTGGTGCTGCGTTGCGACCCCATACAGTACCGCTTATTCCCGGTTGTACCCAAATAATTTCAGCTTATCCCCGCATGCCCTGAAAAGGGTGACGCCCGCCCTCGCATGTCCCGCCAAGCGCTCTCTGCACGTCTGATCTAAGGTTAGCAATAACCCTAGATTTGCCACAAGGGGGAGGGATTTGACCCTGTGCCATGCCAGTGCCCTGTTCCTGTCTTGCATGTGCATAGCTTGATGTGTTTTTCGATTTGAGGGCCGGACCCTCAGTGGTTTCGCCTGCGCGGGCGCTTTGCATTTCTGTCTTTGGCTGTGCCTGAGTAAAGGCCAAACAGGCCTGGCGCTGTTATCATGTTCTGCACTGAACCACAACAGCTCCCCAGTAACGAGTGCAGTGCTGTCTTTCTCTTGGGACGGGGCTGATAAGGGCGTAACAGAGGACCAGCGCCAACATTGCAAGCAAATCATTACGCTCCACTTTGTACCATTCAGCAGCTGACTGAACCTACAGTGCCCAATACTGGCTCACTTGAGTCCCCCACAGAAGTGCGAGAGTTGCTGAGAGTGCAAGATTCTGACTGCCTCTGTGCCCGGGAATTTTTAGCACTGGCCGTATCTCCTGCAGTTCAGTCCCAACTAGTGGCAGTGGCTTGTCGGGAACACGAGGCCAAACTTGTAATGTCAGATTCCGCTGGAACGCTTGACGCGTAGTGTTGCGGTGCACTGTTGACAAGTGTCCCGGAGGTGCTGTGCGCGCTGTCCACAGAAATACCCATTCTTTTTGTGTAGCACCCTCGCCTCCTCCTTTTTGTGTCCACACCCACACCTTTTAGAATAAAATTTCGACATCTTGTTGTTCAACATGCAGGTAGCAAAGTGCGATAATTAATGAGAAAATTGAAAAGAGGCCTGTTGGAGTGTGTGTATCTCGTGTCTCAGAAGATAAAAGGTAGAGGGCCAAAGTTGGTGTCCTACCCATCCATGTTGGTTCTGATGGATATTTGGGATGGCCACTGCCGTCAGAGAATTGTTCAAGGAGTATCCCCTAACCCTACTGCCCCGCAAACAATGTACCGGTGGCAAGTAGCCGGCGGTAGAGAGAGGTAAACACGAGTAAACCCCTGAGAAGCCCCCGGCTAGGGCATCAATGCCGGTGAATACACAACACATTTATGGCGCTCCTAGACGTCAGCTCCAGGTAGTACGGTGTCACACTTGGCCCCCATATGGTGCATCCTCTACTCCCATGTCGATTATTAACGGTGATAGCGCCATAGAAATTGGCGGCCCAAGTGCCGTAAATGGTGTCAACTAGCCCATTGCTGTTGTTGATTGGTTTTTTCGGGCATAGACCATACACTGTGCGAGATACATATATGATATGCACACCTCAAAACTAGGATGACCAGGACAGATGCCACCACAGGTGTCTGTCTGAAGTCTGGTAGTGGTCACAAATGTGCCCGTTTGAGGACCACATATTCTGAAAATAAGAGCCTGTGGGTGTTAGTGACTGTTGTTACTAGGTGGCGACAACTCATGCCAATAGAACCGTTGTGTTACACCAGCTGAAAAGTGGGGTATTTGGCTTCATGGTTTGTTGTCTAAGATGCACCTTTTTTTTTTTTACAATGGTATGTTACGGTTTTTGTGTGGGCACGGACATATAGTGTTGCCATAGCCGTTGGACTCGGGGCAAACCAATGCCATCCCATAGCAAGCAACCTACACCATTGTGCATGCCCATGGGAAACGATGCCTGCGTCTTTTGGCGCTTGGAAAACACCGTGTGCTAAGAGCATCTGAATTTGGGGTTTCTAGTATTGGGAAACATGTGCCTGGACTTGCCCAATTGCACCCTTTGTCTTCTGCAGGCACGTGAAATAGCACAAAATGGCTATGCAAGGTGGTAAACGGGGGCCTCCAACGGAACAGCCAACCATGGAGCAAGCAATGGCGGAACATGCCGCGGCTGACGGTGGTCATGTGGTGCATGGCACAACACTCGTTGTTGCTGCTAGAGGCATCAAACCTCGCGGAACCCTCTATCCCGGGCGCCGTGGGCACTATAGACCACAAACAGCGACCCTGAGAAGATAGGAAACGAGGAGCACCCGATGATTGGCCAATCCCCTGAAGACCTTGACCACTATCAACCATAGTGGGTGGGGAAGCGGAAGACCATAGGGAGATGGCCAAGGACATTGACTTGTAGTCACTGGTATACACAGAGGGTGGCCTTGCCTCAGTATGCCATCTTCTTGGGGCAACTCAGCCGGAGCAATTGTGCCTGGTCTTCTTCGAACCTAGTGTTATTCTATTGGGCCAATGTGGAGAACAACACCGTACTCATTTCAACAACCAACTCGATCGGTTGTATTGCTTGCATGTGTCTACTTGTGTTGTGCACCACGACTGTTTTTATGGCGCGTTAGTTGTAAAATTTTACGGCTAAAGCGCTGTAAACTAGAAGTGACTAGTGGCTCGAAAATAACCTAAGTTGGAGAGTTGACATGGTTCTTGTGTCAGATGGGACACACTGCGACATTCCACCGTGTGTTTACCGAGTCCCCTGGTATGCCACCATCCCCACCACACTGATTTACAGTTTGGTATGAGTTGTCGATTTTTGCCTGATTTTTGATGGCATGCTTTGCGCTTTGGCTAATTTTCGCCTTTTCCTACCCAGCATCATCATAGTAGAGTGGAGTAGAGTAGAGTGGCCACACACCTTGTCGTGCAGAATGGGGGAATGGGGTTGAATCCCGGCTTGTGTGCTTGGTGATGTGGTCAATGTAAATCTCATGCTAACAGCGAGCTACTACTGCCCCCAATGGGGAGGCAAGTCGTGTGGAATATTGCAATATATTGCGGTCATGCTATCCAATGCATTGCAAAGATGATTTTCTACTTTTTCTTGCCCCCCACCACTGGCACACTATGCCTTGTGTTTTTGCTGCTTCAGCCAACCCTCTTGGTTTGGTTCCCATTTTTAGAGGCAGTACTCTTGTTGCCCTCCACGTGCTCCTCTCTCCCTTCCCTCTCTCCGTAAGCTCTATAACAGCGAGCACTGAAGGAAGGCCACCATTGAGCTAGCCCTTTCTTTGGGTGCCCCAATGTGGTACCCCGTTCCGGCATTTGTCCTTGTGTATAGTAGCATGTAACAACCCTATGGCTGTGACAAAACACGCAAGACCGTGAATTGACCGCTAAGTTGCACCTTGCATGAACGTGAGAATAGTGCCGGCAGTGATCCCAGCTTGAGGGGCTGAGGGGAGTCATGAAAACCTCATGATTTGGCTGAGTCAGATGTTGGCTTGCACCCTGAACATATGTCTACTGAATTTTTCAATAAATTGGTGTGTGTTTCGTGTGTGACAACCCAGTTTTAACGTAAACTGTAGCCAATTTTTTCAACAATTGCGACACCTTTTTGACCGTTTTGAGTTGTCCATATGTTTTCTCTTATTAACATTTTGTGCCTGGGGTTGAGGGTCCATAACCTAGTCTGAGTTACATGATTTGTCGTGATTTGATGCAGTGTGTGGCAAACTACGATTTTACCATGAAACAGGGATTCAGTGCCACTTTGTTTTTAGACAACACACTCAATAGACAACAGGACCCGAGTGACAGCAAACTTGGATTTTTGGCCTCATGCCTTATAGCTGAAGGGCCGTAAAAATTAGGGGTTAAACCAGCTCCCCCACCCCAAACAAGCGTTGTGCGTGCGACTGTGTGCATTTTTGGCCATTTTACAGCGTCCCCTTGTTCAGCCCGGTTCGGGACATCCTTGTCAATAGTGCACCCCAAAGCAGTATCCCCCAACATCAAGTCTGCGGCAGAGCACTCTGTCCCCACAGTGACAGCTTCTGCCTCCACTTTGTGTCCCGGTACTATTGATGTTGCAGTACCCCAAATCCAACACCTTACCTCCCTTTCCCTTGTCCCGAGACACTGTTAGCAAGCTAGTGCAGCCGCAGCATGCCGCAGCATGCCGCAGCATGCCGCAGCGCCTGTTTTTTGGAGCTGCACTAGGGGGTTTTGAAGCATGCCGCAGCATGCCGCAGCATGCCGCAGCGAGCCAAAATTTTCACGTGGCGGACTTTTTTTTTCATACCACGTCGAAACTATGAACCCTTTGTTGCACAGATGTCTCAGAACTGCATGGTAGCTCAGTGGTAAATTACTGGACTGCAGCTTGGAGGGTCCTGGGTTCCATTCCCGGCAAGGGTATTTTGCTGCCTGTCAGTTCCTCTATTCTGATCTTCGCTTTTTTGGTGTTGTTTTGACATGTCAAGTCCTGAAGGATACTCAAAATACCAAGGCATCACAGGTTAGGGTTTGCAGTGGGCCATTGGGGAAGGTATTGGGAACCACATCAGCCTGTTTGCCTTGTCTGTCTGCTCCTACTGTGTTCGCACGGGAGACCTTCTGCCTGCCCCATGTCTCCCCAGTTTGTCTTTATTTATGTTGTCATGAGTCAGTCATCTGCACCAACAACATGCAGTCAAGAGTCAACCACACCACTTTCCCAATCAGATGGGATCAAGCGGAACAAGGAGACAACCAGAAGCACCAGCGATTGCCTGCAGTGGGCTGTTGGTGAAGGCATTGGTGAACATTTCAGATTGACAGATGCTTCAGGAGAGGGTCGACCTGGAAAGCTCTACTGCAACCTCCGGATGGTGAAAGTGATTAATTTGGCCCAACAGTGTTGTGCATGTTGTCTCTTGCATGTGAGTTCAACTTGACACAGAAGCGTAGGTACCCACAAGTGCAGGCTGAAGCATGCCGCAGCATGCCGCAGCATGCCGCAGCACCAGAAATTTTTCCGAGGGACCGCACTAGCTTGACTGTTAGCCAGGCCAGGATGGCCCCGGCTTTGAGCAACAGAGACTAGTACTGAAGCGTGCAGCCGGTCATGTATGGAGGCAAACTTTCACTTCTGCCTTCATCCCGTATCCCCCTCCCACTACTCTCTGTGGGCCTTTTCTGTTTCCCATACTTCCCTCTGCACCAAGAGATTTTCCACACATTTCTCTACCCACTCTGTCCAGTTGAGAAAGGTGTGCTGTTGGCACTGCCTGACGGTGAATGGTCAGCCGGCAGCAGTTTGGCCCTTTGCGATTATCACAACTGCATGTCTGCTGCTGGCGGCTTTCACAGGTCAACTTTTGCTCGTTGATGGCCTGATGCCTTTGGTCAGTTTGCCAACAGAAAGTGCATTCTTCCCTCCTTCATATTTCAACGAAAGTCGCTCTGCGTTGTAGCTGCCTCTTGACTGGCAGATTTTGGCTGAGCTGTGTGCAATACGCATGTGAGTTGCCTACCTCAAATGTTTGCACACCCAGCCCACACTTAACATGACGGTGTTCACTGCTTTTTGTTAATTATCATATTGTCCGGCTGGTCGTTGACTGGCCAACAGTGAAGTGGCGGCGGTTGATGTTTAAACGACGTCGGTGGATGGCGATCGATGGTTCACCGACGGTGCTGATAAAGGGGCCTCACCAATTTCCCTTGTTTCATCTCTGCAGAGTCATTATTGCTCGATTTTGGGAAGCAACCAGGAACATGAACCATTCGGGTACAGCCACTGCAAATAACACAAGCAACCAATATAATCCAAACATCGCAGATGATCAAGGGCACTCCAAAAGCTACAGCGGCGGTGGAACAAAAGCGGACGTTAACAGCCACGCCAACCAGATGAACCGCAACAATCCTGCCCACCATTCCCCTTCGGCCGGTGAGAAAAAGTCATTACTCTGGTACCCTGATACGGGTGGGTAAGGCCATTCCTCTTCACCCACAACGTGCCCTGTTGCTTTTTGTCAGTTGTTGTGTAGTTTATAATCTGTCTTCTGAACCTACAGGTCTTGTGATGCATAGCACCGAGTCAGCCCATAAATGGTGCCCGGTTTCTCATTGGCATGGCTGGGTCGAGCAAGAACCAATGCACTGAATGATGATTGTGCCAATGATGCCATGGGGCCTAAGGGGGCAGCCTGGACTTCATATGTTGGTATGAAAGCCATTGCAGGAGGAGGGAACGTTGTGTGCTCAAGTTCCGTTGATTGGTAGGCTGGTATGGCATTGCATGTCAAGATGTGTCGTGCGAGGTAGACTAGAGCACAGGGAAGACCCCATGCATAGTACATGGGAGCTTGTTCAGGGCCTGAAGGCAACTGCACCTCCATGAGTGGTAGACATGCAGCAATATTGCAATCCAGCTTTGGATGGCTAGCCATAGGATTGAGGAGAACCAGGTGCCATTTGGCTGATGAAAAAATGTGAGGAAAAAGGGGCATCCTTGCACAGCGCATGCACGATGTGCACACATTGTGCACAGTGCGCATGTGACAGGGAGAAATTGGGTTTTTTGTGCTACAATTGGCAATATTCCCCATGAATGGGGTGTTGATGCAGGGCACGAAGAAGGAAATAGGTTCCCAATGGTCATGCGAGGGGCCATAGCTGCGCCAGCGCACTTTGAACCCCACACCTCCAGCCACGGACTTGTTCGGACGATGTGCGAGGATGTTCTCGACAATGCAGTTGTCATGATAGGCATAGTCGTCACCCGAGTCCACTTCATGGGCCGCATAACCCAGTCCCACATGCTTCCCAAGGAAGTCGGGCTCACGGGGGCGGTGTTGGGTTGTTCCGTGCTTATCTCACAACTGCCCTGGTCCCACCTTCACTCGGTAAGTATCCTGACCCACCCAGCGCACCACCAACCGGAAAGGGGCCAATCCAAAACCAAATTCCTGATAGATACCACGAAACTAGGAAAGGATGCACAACGGCACACACAAATGAGGACAAAGCATGCAAGCAATTCCTATAAATGCATAGGGGGCGCCTCAAGCGCAGTGCGCGCGCAGTGCAAACATTTGGGCGTCTCGCCGTACTAGAGACACATACTTTGAGATACTAGGGGCCCCTAGGGGCATCATGGTGACCCCCAGCGGAGGTTTTGACTTCTGATTTTGTCCCCCTTTGTTTGGGGACCTCCGAGAATGCATGGGGACTCCCCCATGCATGGCCTTCGTGGTAATGGGGCAAGGGAGAAGACGGCCTTGATGCCCGATCCCTTATGGAGGAGCTCGTGCGGCTTTACCACTCAGGACTCGCGTCGTGGATATGGACATGGTGCACCCTTGGAAGGAGCCGTGGGGATTCTCCCCCAGTCTGCGGCCTTGGGGAGCTTGGGCCGTCCTGACGGATCTCTGTGGTCGCTCTCTATTGAGCATGATGTGTGTTATGTGAAGGGAAGGTAGTTTGCAACTTTCTTGAGCTGGGGCAGTTTGGGTCACCTAATTCTAAGGGCGTTTCCAAGGGGTGTGCTTGGGGGCTCTTGGGGGGGAACATAGTCTAAAAGTAGCGCGCAGTGCAAAGACTCCCCCATAACAAGGCTCATTGTTCCCGGCACTAGGCACTACTATGCAGCTTGGGTATGGTCTTGTGCAAACTTTGTGTACAGCGCCCCCAAAGGGGGATAACAACAGAATTTAACAAGAGCAACAAACCGGAAGAGTACAATCTTGAGCAGTCTTGAGCGTGTTGGGACCCAAAACTTACATGCAATATGCTTGCCATGCCCGGAGGGGTCTTCATTCATACTACCCCATTTTGAGAGGTGAAGCTTGCACATAGATGGCCAGTTCA
Source organism: Eutreptiella sp. 'Long Island Sound 2002' (assembly GCA_964036045.1). Lineage (NCBI taxonomy): Eukaryota > Euglenozoa > Euglenophyceae > Eutreptiales > Eutreptiaceae > Eutreptiella > Eutreptiella sp. 'Long Island Sound 2002'. Next base: position 6,490,182 of record OZ038379.1, on the reverse strand, counting down.
TGGGTGACAGAGGGGGGGTCCTAGACACGGTGCGGGCGTGGTGTGCACATTGGGGTTGTACCAACAACCCACACCCAGTTCGGAGGGTATTGCTGGCGTTTGAGTGGACACATTGATGCAAGATATGTCCCCTGATGCGTTGTCACCATTTGCTGTCATCCACACCTGTGCAAGCCGTGTTTTTTATGTTGCCACTGGTGGTGATACACTCTGGGTTGCTTTGACGTTGCTATTTCGCACCCTACTGTCCCTCCCATCTTGCCACCGCAGCGCAATGTCTCTGGCATTGCTTTCCACTGGGTTAACAGTCACGTACACTAGAACAAACGGTTGCAAGGTGGCAGCCACAGTGGTTGCCCCTTCAGAATGTGGCCATTATGTGGCCGTTGAGTATGACATTATTGGTGGCCATGTCTCACATCCGTGCCTAAGACAAATGTAGTAAACTTCAGAGACCTCCAAAGGACACCATTTTGAGGCCTTCTAAGGAGAAATCATCATTGTCCTGTACATTTGGAAGTATATTGACCTCACAACTTTCTCTGCATTGTGCTTACTCTGAGCTTATTGTCACTTCATCCTTTCCTCATGGTCCCCAAACCAACCACTGGAAGAAGGCTGCTTGCGTGAAAGCAATTGATACACAGAGGTGCACAGGATGCAAAAGCCATCCCTCGCAATAGGATCTCTACACGTGGGAAAATGATGTCAAGACACATGGCATCCTTCCTTGTGCTTTCTGAAGTGGCGTTGCCATGCATAATTTGGTAAAAGTCTGAGGCACTTAGAGCTCAGGCAAAAGGTTGCTCCAAGACACCTCTGCATGCTCTGATACCACAGCGGATGCACAATACTATATCAGCAAGCATGGACCACGGATCAAGATCTCTGCAATAGATAGCAGCTTGGTGACCTTACACTCTTGAACAGAATGCTAGTAAATAGTGTTGTGCAACAAAGCACAAAGGTTTAGTGCTGGAAAGATTGTTGCAAATGCGAGTAGGTTGCAGTATACGGCACCAATCCCAACTGCAAATGGAATCTTGCAGCCAGGCCACAAACACATGGCATACCACATGCTGCTGTTGCCTGGACAAAGGGCTGCACACAGGTCAAGAAGCGCTCCGCACATGCATGTCGTGGCATGCATATGCAGCAATGTTTGGCAGTTCAATCAGCTTGTATGAGCCTGTATGTGATCCTCTCATACATGCTTCTCAGACGCAACTGTCATTGTTCAGCCGTGTTTTGTTGGCAGCGCCTGTGGACGGCGGGGAATGCGTGGGAAGCGCTGCTGGCCCACTGGTTGAGATTGTCCGTCGGTGTCTGTAGTATGCGGCGCTTGCAGCAATTTCTAGGGCACGCGCAGTGGATCTGTCGGCCTCGCTTTGGGCATAGTCCTCACTTGTCGGGGGTCTGGGCCCATGTGTTGTGCCCCCCCCCCCCCGTCTGTAGTTTACCCCGGTTAAGGCTTAGACAACGTGGCCATAGATTCATGATGGCCGTCACCCTCCAAGATCACTCCAGCATGAATCACAACATACAGTCTAGGGACATTAATTTCCAAGACAGCCTGGGCAAAGGGGAAGGGGTAATTTTGTTCGGGGGGGGGGGGGGGGGCTCATTGCTAGGGGAGAGTGGCAGGGAGCGTGGGCACACCATGCATATATTGGGGTCGTGCCAAGAGCCCATACACCCAGTTTTTCCGGGACAGTTACAGTACACTCAAGAGGCCTTGGAGGCCTCTTGAGCAAAACTAGGAACAGCCAATTTCATGGTTCATAAGTTGTGGAAACAATACCCAAAGATGTTTGGACAAGGTGTTGTCTGTTTGTTGGGCACAATCATCATTCACTTGTGACAGCAACGTGGTTTTCGGTCAATAGCTTTCACGATTGAGTGATCTATGCTGCAACATACCTGCAGTCAGCCGGTCCTGAAGGGTCAAGCGTTGCTGCCGTTTTTTGGCCATAAATCAACGATGGTCCCTCCAGATTCACGTAGGAATCGTGTTTGACTTCATGTGGTGTGTGGTGGCGTGTAGCCCTGGGTGGGTCTGTGTACCTCCATGTTGGAGATGCTTCACAGTGTTGTTGTTTTCACGAGGTAGCCACAGTATGCTGAGCTGGTATGGTGTAGCAGATCCCGAAGTATTTCTTGGTTGCAGTTTCATGCTTCAACCCCCTACATATTGTGTCCGCTAACACGTTTCCTTGTGGGACAATCATACCGTTGGTCGGCTCTGATCCTTGATTCCGAGATGCACTGCACACACTCTGTGCAGGATTGTAGAACAAAACGGGCCCAATGGTCTGGTCTCCCCTCAGAGGCCCCTCACAATGCTCTTCTAGAGCTATCAATGTTGTTTTGCATGATTTGCAGGTGATTTTGGTGGCAAGTTGTATTTGACAAGGGGCTTGGTGGGTGGTTCATGCATTCCGTCCTCTCTGTTTGCCCCACTTCCTGCCCATCCGCCCCCCCCCCCCCCCAACAAAAAACCCAGCCCCGCAGCCATCGAGTGTGCTCGTGAGCTGCGCAAAAGGAACAGCGTGTCCAAACGTTTGGACACGGGGGGGGGGGGCATGCTAAGCGAGGGTTTTTTTTGGCATCTGGTCTCTTTCTGCCTGATTTGCGCCTTTGTGTGGATTTATGTGGCTGGGGGATGGGAATGCGTCGCTTCATGTCCTAGGTCACACCTCCTTTGCTGTTTTCGAAGGGTCACTTTTGGCGTTGAGCTCCGATGCCACAGTCCAGCGGGAGCTCGCGGGCCCTCACTGCCGTCCTTTCTGCCGCTGCCCTCGTGGGTGTGGCTGTGTGGCTGCTGCAGAAGTGGCGGCGCTCGGGGACTGTGCAGGAGCTGCGGCGGTACGCGATCAAGGGCATGGGGGGCGATGCCTTGCAGACGGTCGCGCTGACAGAGGGCTGCGCGTTCCCCGCAGACCGGGTGTGGGCCCTGATTCGCGGGGACAAGGCCGTGGAGTTTAACCCCAAGGCCCCGGAGTGGCTGCACAAATCCACGTTCCACTGCGCGTTCAGCGCCGGGGAGGCGCTTGCGCGGCTGCACACACGGTACGACGCGGACACCACGCTGCTGACCGTTGATGATGCAGCAGGCCAGCGACTGGCGAGTGGACGACTCGGGGTCCTTTCGGAGTGTGCACAGATGGAGGTGGTGGCTGTGCCCATGCAGGACAGGGGCCAGGGGCCCTCTCTGTGGAATAATGGAGAAGCACCTTTTTATCATTCTTGTAAGGGATACAGGGACGTCCATAAGGATCCAAATTTCTTTTTCTCCTCTTTTTTAGGGACAGGGATCATGGATGGCGCCCCGTTGGCAGGTAACTGATAGCGGTTGGGGGTACTACTGTAGCTCAGTGGTCAGAGGCATGGGTTCGATTACCAGCCCACCCTGCCGAATGACACGCAGAGGAGGTCCTGAGATGGGTCTGTCAAACAGCACCACCGGTGCTGGTAGCACAGTGGCTACCGAGCTGGCTCTCCGTTTTACAACCCATTTGGGGTCCAGGGTGAGCAATGTGTTTTAGCAGCAAGCAGACGAGAAAAACCTATTTGAGCAGACACCGTGGCTCAAAATCGGCATCCAAGTAGCTCAAAACGGCCGCAGAGCAAATGCGCATCACCTGAAACAAGTTTCGTGTGATTTCGAGCCGTCTAGCCCCTTCTTTGGCCGATTTAGAGTCCCAAAAAGGCTCTTTTCAGCCTGTTTTCAGGACGATCGTCGTGAAAGTTCAGGACAATCGCCAGTGTGTCAAGCAGGTGTCTCCAATGAGGGCCGTTCTTCTTCCACAGCGATTGGACCGTCACATGATTGTAAATGGGTGTTCAATTAGGCGTCTCTCCGTACTGCCCTGCTGTGGTCCATTTTGAGGTGCAAATGAGCTTTTTTTGAACCAGGTTGAGGAGGACCATAAGGACCCAGCTTGGTCCTCGTGGTAAGTCTTGATTCGCCACCTTGGCCTGAGGATCGCCTTGAATGTGGTCCCGGATTCGAACCCGATTACCTACCAATTACCCTCCAATACTGGGGTGCCTGCATCTATCCGCCACCGCAGCCTGCTGCAGGGGAGGCAGGCACAAGGATGCTGCATCGGCGTCCGTTGTCCCGCTCACAACCGGTTGGCGGATAGCCGTGAGCATTCTATTACATCAGCGTGACGGAGGAAGTTTGCCCCTTTGTTTGTTCCCTCCGGAGGGCCCCGAAGGGACGTAAAGACTCGAGACGACCAGAAGTGATGTATTCTTCCCCCACCCCCCCTCATGCCCTTGCCCGCCCGCTCAGGCGTTCCTGCAGTCCCACGTGGCAGACCCGGAGATGCGGATCGTCTCCGCCACCGAGCGGGACGCGCACCAGTTCAACAACACGACGGCGGGGCCGAAGGTGGTCCACCTGCTCAACTTAGAGACCGTGCGGGAGCTCAGCGCGAAGGTCGGCAAAGAGCTCACGGCCGCGCGCTTCCGCCCCAACATCGTCTTCGATGGGGTGCCGCCGTGGCGCGAGTTCGAGTGGGTGGGCAAGCACGTGACCGTCGGGGGCGCACGGCTGCGGGTGCTGCGACGCACCGTCCGCTGTGACGCCACGAAGGTGGACCCCGCCACCGCGGAGCAGGACCTGGACCTCCCGCAGTTGCTGCAGACGCACTACCCGGAGCACGGGGCGTACTTGGGGGTGTATGCGGAGGTGGTGGGGGGCGGGACCGTGGCGGTGGGGGACGGCGTGCGGTGCGTGGGGTAAGCCCCAGGGTCTTGGAAAGACGTGGGGCTGGGGTGGGGCTTCTCAGGGACTGCACCAGGGCTGCGCTGGAAGGGAGAGGGGGGCCTGACAGGGTGGTGCAGCGCTTGTGAAAGCGGTTGGCGACGGCTGGGAAAGTGGTTGGGGAGCAGGAGGCGGCGGTTACAGAACCGTTGCAGCCGCAGTGGGGGTTGGAAGGAGGCGGTTGGGCCGTGACCGGCAATGACTGTTGGGGGTGCAACCCCCTTCAACCTACGCAACCGCAGAATTCAGAAAGTAAACTGTGAGCTGGCAGGACGACTTTAGGAAATCTGAAGTTATGGTGCATGTTGCGCTGACCTTGTGATTAGGACCAGAGCCTCCAACGGGACTGAGCGCCTACAGTTTGAGATATTGCCCGGCTGTAGGCCCGCTGGATTTACTGAATGTGTCTCCCCCCCCCCCCCCCCTTGACGCGCAGGCCTGGACTCTACCCAATTTACCCCAAACACATTACTTCCGCTGAAAGTGTCAATGGAGGGGACATTCAGTCGATCAGTACCGACCAATGATTCCCATGACTTCCGCCCGCTCTGCTTTCAAGAAGTCAAAGAGGACATGTGTCTTTTCTGGTCCCGCTCTTGCACGGCCAACGGGGGGGGGGTTCGTGATTGTGGATGCTGATTAGCCATCCCAAACAAATATTCCCCCGTTTTTTTTGGGGGGGGTTCAGTTCCGGACACCAACCCCCACAGTCCGTGCAGGGGGTCCGGGGGGAGGGGTCGGGGGCGTTTTTGAATTACCTGTTTCATTTGCATTTGGATTATTGGGTGTACAGTAAGTGTGCGGTTGTGGGGAAAACACAGGGGGGGGGTGTGGGGCCGGGATCCCCCCCTTCAGGACCCCCAAACCCACACGAACAGTGAACAATAAAGAACAATCGCCAGCGGCGCCCGGAACATTTTTTTCGCATTTGTGGACCTGGGCACAGAAGTTTCCCCCACATCTTCCCCCATTGGTAGTTAAAGGGGATCTGATCCCCCAGACTTGTGGCGGGCCGAACTTGTCGGGCAAAGGGCATGCTGCCGAAGTGCGTTGACGGCCGTTGCAGGGCTGTCCATTAGCATTGGCACATTTTCTTAATTTCCTTTTCTGCAACGGGCAGCCTGAGCTTTGCGTTGGCAGGATTACGGTGAGTTGACGTTGATGTTGGTTGGCGACCAACGGGGCGGTTCGCTGTCAGCCGATGGCGGCCGATGACCAACAGGCAGTGGGTGGCCAGGAACCGCCAGCGCCCGCTGCCGGGTGCACTCGTTACCTCGGAGTCCCGGCAGTTTGTGCATCACATGAACGACGGCCGAAGGCCTTTGGGGTGGGACAGCCACCCGGCGGCGGGGGCGAGGCACTACGTATGGCCCGATGCACAACAAGGGGAGTGGCGGGCGAGCAAAGGGCCTGGGTGCGTGGGTGTCGGCCTCCACGACCCCCACTTCCACTCCCTCGCAGGGCCCGCGTCCTCGAATTGAATATGAGTAGGGTCTCCAAACTGGTTCAAGTGGTACGGTCCTCTCTCACCTTCGAGTCCTGGTGCTAACCTCCCTTACGAATGACCTCGGATTGATGGCCTACACACCAGACGCCGTTGCACACGCTGTTATACAGCGGCATGTGGCCTGCCACAAGCAACACGTGAAGACAATTCGCTTGCCCGTTCCAGACAAGCCGCACAGGTATCGGCCAGGGTCAGAGCAGTACAGGACAGTGTGGCAGCAGTGCAACAAAGACCTAAGGGACTGGGCCAAAGAGGAGGCCCATCCCACCTTCATTGATCCTTTGGGACGGTACATTTGGAATCCCCAACTGTGGGCAGCTGATGGCCTGCACCTTTCTTTGGCTGGTTCTGTCGAATTGGGGCGAAAACTGGCTAATGCAATGCACCCTAAGGCCACCAGCCACGTGCACCGATGCTTGAGTGACAGTGGTATGGACTGGAGCATGCGGAAGTTGCCGTGTCCCTCTGATGACTGCAAGGCGTGGCAGCGACAGTGCAAAAGGGCACGGACGGTAGCCCGCGAAGGGAATCAGTGATGACCGTCTCCTAAGTTGGATCCCCCCCTCCCCAAGGGTTGAAAAAAATTGCCCCATAGTTTGTAATTGGCCTTATCACACTTACATGGGTTTTTTGTGGGGCACAAAATGGGATTATTACCAATGTATAAACCAAATTGGCCCCCACACAGGTGAGTGGGAACATTTGCAAAAAACACCCCCTGCGAACCGTCTCCTCAGTTGGATTCTCCCCGCCCTAAGGTTAGTTCTGTTGTTGTTGTTGTTGTTGTTGATTATATTTATATTTTGTGTGGCTTCTTGTTTGCTGTTGTTGTTATTGATGATCTAGTTGTTGTTTGATGTTTGTTGTTACCAATGTTGTTGATGATGTATTTGTTGCTATTGATGTTGTAGTTGCCGTTGTTGTAGTTGTTGTTGATAATGCAGTTGTCGCACCCCCCCTCCCCTTGTCCAAGCACCAGCCTTGTCCAAGCACCATCCTTGTCCAAGCACCACTACCCGGTGAAACCGTCATTTTTTGCACTGTGTCCTACTTTGCCTATTCAAACACCCCCCCTTGTCCAAGCACCACTACCCGGTGAAACCGTCAATTTTTGTGCCGTTGGCGGTGCTTGGACAAGGGGGGGGGGCGGGGTAGGTGTTTTAGCTGTTGTTGTTGTTGCTATTGCTGCTGCTGCTGCTGCTGCTGCTGCTGCTGCTGCTGCTGTTGTTGTTGTTGTTGTTGCTCAAGGCTCAAGTTGTGTTGTGATCATTCTCGGTTGTTAACAGAAACACAACTGTCTGTCGGCCTTGTCCCGGCATGGCCTCTGGACCCGTTGATTTTGAAGAGAAGCATGTCAAGGATATATGGGACGCTAACCATTAGGACCCTGAGAAGGTAAAGCGGAATTTCGCTGGACGCATGCTCCAAAAGATTACGAAGACTACATCGCCATGATCAAAGCCACCTTTTTTGGTGGTTTTCACGAGAAGTCATACAAGGATACTTGGGAGTCCCTCGGTGGAGACCCAAAGGCGGCCGCTGAGACACTTGGCTTGCCGCGGGAGCCCAAAGATTACAAAGACTTCATTGAAATTCGTAAAAAAGTAACAGCCGATGAAATGAAGGCGCGTGAGGAGAAAATGGTAAAAAGCCGTAAGATGCTGGCTGAGGCTGAAGCAGCAGCAAAGTGATTCAATAGGCTGGATCGTTGGGATACCTCAAGACCAGCCAGTACCGGATACCTGGTACCGGTATTCTCCGAGAAAAACAGTGTAGGATACACTGTACAGTACCTATTTGCAAACCGCATGCTCTCCCCACTGCACACGCTTTGCTCAGAACCGCGGGCCAAATCCAAGCCAATGATCCGGGCTGCGCTGTGATGTTCTCCATCTCGCATGGTTGCTGCTGTTTCGTTTGTGGTTTTGCTGGGGCAGGGGAGGATGTGTTGTGAACCCTTGAAGAGGGGCCTGCAATCTTGCTGAGTGGGAAAAGATGCACAGGGGGCGGGCACAGCGCACACAGCACTACCACGACACCTCTGCACAGTGCATCCCAAGATCATGATGTCACAACCACTCATCCAGTATGGCGCTTCGCTGGTGTCACATGCCAACGCTGCGAGGAGACATTTTTGTGAGCCGGTTGTCATGGGAAGAAGGGGCTGGGTCATGTCCTGTGGATGTTGTTTTGGGTCATAACAACATTGTGCTTGAGACTGCAACCCACTTCCGTTTGTGTTGATGTGATTTTCCGCCAATTGTGTTGCAACGGGGCCCATACCCCCCCCCCCCCCACCCCATGCTTACCCCCGGATCGCGTCAACACGGCCTTGTCTAAGCACCGCATCCTCGTCCGATCATCAGTATCTCCGACCTTGGACTTGCGGAAAGGGGTGTGCCACATCACAATGGGCAGGTTTGAACTGCAGACGATGGTAGTTTGCAAAATTTGTCTGCACGTTCCTCAAACCTACTCCCCCTCCCCCTCCCCCAGGTTTTTAGAACTTTACGGTGCAAGACCTTTGACAACAGCAGCAGAACTCGCAGAACAAGAATGACTTGATGATCAATAGGTGTGCTTCACAATGTGCATTGTGCATATGATAGTGAAATTTGCAGACATTGAGATAAAGGATTGGGGTAATCCAAGAAAACATACCGCCCTCTTTGCTCTACACCCACAAGCCAAAGTGGGTGTGGATTTGCAGCGTTCTTTCAACGGTAATGGGGAGCGCATTTTCGTCAAGAATTCGCTCCCATAGTCAGCTCTGCCGGTGTACACCTGCGGTGCCTTGTGCCTTGCTATGATTAGTTAGTGCATTGCCACAATCTCACCACGGCTGTGGAGCTGACCTCACCCAGAATCAAGATGATAAGTGTGGTATCTTGTCAGGCACACAACTAGAATGACCTTACAGTTGTTGAACTCACGCCTTGCTTGACCCCAGCCTCCAAAAGGCACGACATAGTCCAGCATGCAACTGGCCCAGAGGATGCAGTACGGCTCTGCAGGACCCTGGCGACCCTGGGATTTGAGGGGGGCATTAGCCTTGGCTTTGTCCGTCCGCAATCACTTCTCTTCTGAAACGCCACTCGGCCACACGGTTCAGGCCCTCCTTGACAGCGCAGGATTGCCTTGTTGTACATGTGTACCCACGGACTGAGCTTCATTGTGTTTGATCACAAAAGAATGTACCAGACTGCACCGCCCTCTTTGTTGATTTTCCTTCCTGGTTGGCAAAGGCATTGAAAAGGACCATATTCTTAGCCAGCCAGCAAGCAGCCATAAGGGCAAGGAGACCTCCTTTACTTGATGCTTTTTTATTCCTGTGCATCAACTGTGGTTTTGCTACAAGAAGCCCCAGGCACACTGGGCATCTACCGCCATGTGGATGGTTTTTCCCCTCATTTTTGAAACGCACAAGGTGCACCAGTTCAGTTGCCATGTGCTTCAACTGCTACATGAATTCTCTAAATTTTCGGGACTCCATATCAACTTTCGTAAATCAGCATTCGTCATCAAGGTGTCTTGGCGAGTGTGGCAGCCTCCACCACACCCCATGTATTTCCAGAGTAAAAAAATACTAGTAACTTAGTAAACTTTAGTAAAACCAAGTAAAAAAAGATTATGCCAATTTTTTTGTCACACCACGATGCCACGCTGCCACCTTGGCTGCAGCTGGGACAGCCACCCTGCAAGCACCCCGCCCCCCTCTTGCAGCAGTGCTGCTGTACAAGGCCGCCACCCATGCTGGGGGGGGGTGGGCGCACGATGAGGGCCCGGTCGAGGGGCAGCCGGAGGCCATCCGGCAGAGGACGGAAGCAGTGGCGGCAGATCCAGCGCCGCGCGGCAGCAACTCAGCGCCGGTGCGAGGGTGCTAGGGTGCGAGCGATGGGGGGGTGCAGCCCGGGGGGGAACCCAGGGGGAGGGATCACCTCAGCATCGCACAATATATCGGCCGCACTATCAGCGTCCAAGCAGGTGCCAGCTCAGAGTGGCTCGGGGGCAGACCGCCAGCGGGGGGCACGAGAGAACGGGGCAGGGGATGCCCCCCCCCCCCCCCCTCAGGGGAAGACAGCCCCGGCATGGGGCCCGCACAGAGCGATGGCCGAGCGGGCCTGGCCTCAGGAGGCGCGGGGGAAAGAGGGCAGAGGACCCCCCTCCCCCCCCGGGGGAGCCAGTTCGCCAGACACTTAACGGACACACCACGAGTTGGCAAGATGGACAGAAGGCGATGACAGTCGCGGGGCAGGTGCGGCCAGAGCCTAATGCGGACACTGCAACCTGACCATATTGAGGCCCCGGGGAGCCGAGACAGTGCAGGGCTGGCCCCACGGTGGGTGTAGCAGCGCAGCTGCCACAGCCTCCCAACCGCAGCGGTCAGGGGGATCAATGAGCACCCAGGCAGTGCCGCGGACGGGCTCATTGCTGGCCATGGGGTTCACCCGAGGGGCGGCGGCCACCGCCAGCGGCTTGCAGGAGGCGCAACTCCCCTCAGGGTCGGAGGATGCAGCACAGCCCTAGGCTAGCACAGCCGAGCGGCCGGGGAGGAGACATAGGCTGCTCTCTGGTCCTCCGGGCGAGCCTCACAGAATGCCCCCCCTCCCCCCTGTGGGGGGGGGGGGGCGTCATTTGGCCCAAAAAGCATAGGAAATACTAGGCGCCGAAAAAGAAATTTTTCTTTAGGTTATACTGGAAATGCTGCAGTTTTAGTGCTGCTGTCATGTGGTGCCCCCCCCCCCATCTCTTGGGTGGGGAAGTGTCACCACATGTGGGGGGGGTTTAAAGGGGGGCTTAAGGCACTTGCGTTTCCTGGCACACTGCCCCAAGGCCTACTCCTCTACATCCCAAGGCGTCAAAGTTAAAGTTTCTTCTGATTTGCAAGAGGCGCCACTTTGGCATTCCACCATTTTCATCGGCTCAAAAGGTTCAACTTACTATTGCCCCAAACTAATTTGACAAGGTGTAGCAAAAACCAAGCATTTTCTCTACATGGATGGTATCCAAGAGCCATTTTATTCAAGCAAATCCATGGGGGCCGATCCTGGTCAGGACCCGACCTCAAAGGGGGGGGGGGGGGGGGCTCTACGGACCCCAAAATTGTTACACGGAACAATGTGCTTTGTCGGCGCCGGAGATTTTGTTTTAGGAACCCGGTATAGGGCAAAGTTTGGTTTTCACGACATGCGTTTATACCCAAAATGCTCAGATTTTTTAGGGGAATTCAAAAATGCACAAAGCGACCTCCTGCTTTTGTTGGGCCCCTCTGCATGGGGACAAGACAAGTTAAACGATTTTGCCTCCCGCTTTCTTTTTTTTTTTTGACTCCCACGCCGTGGTGTGGCCCTTTCAGTTGGGGACGGAGACGGGTTTTTGAGAGATAGTGGGTTGGGGGCATGGCACCAACGGAGCCCCCTTTTTTTCGCATGGCGCCAACAGCGCCCCCTTTTTTTAATGTATGCTTTAATGTATGCCCTACCCTTTTCCAGACTGCGACCGATTTTTCATACACGCTTCAATGCGGTCGCACGTTGCTGGGCACTTTTTGCGAGGCCACCGGTGGGCCGGCCAAGAAGGTGCAAATACAATTGCGTTTTGCCTGTGGTGTGGCAACACAGATGGCAAGTGCAGCACAAGTGTGGATGGCAAGAAAATTGACAGCAATTGCAGTCTCGCGTACCATCGGCTACGGCTAAACAGCGCGGCCACCCCAACAGCGACGAACCCTAGCACCAACCTGCCGGTTCGCTGCAAGGTGCTTGATTGCTGAAAATGGCATTGCACCTATGCCATGCCACACCACATGGCACAAGCGCACCCCGGTGTGTCCCATGACTATGCCGGGTGCAGCGAAGAGGAGAAAACAAAAGTGTTGCAAGCCTTTGACAATTTCCAGGCCCCATTGCCACCGAAGGCGAAGCTTGCTGCGCCGCCGGCCCTGCCCAATGTTCTCCGTGCTCTTTTCTTTGGGCCAAACCAGGGTAGTAGTAGTAGTGGCAGTAGTAGTAGCAGCAACTCCAACACCAATGCCTCCTCTTGTACGAGTGCATCCTCTAGCAGTAGTGCCCCGTCAGGCGTTAGTGACTATGTGCTGGAAGTGCTGCAGTGCAGCAAAGCAATCACGAGCTATGGCCGGTCACAGTGCGTCTTGTTAGCTTTGTCTTTGTCTGTTTGCGCGCTTAGAGGTGCCTGGCGGAAACATGCTGGGTTTGGGTCAACGAAGGGGGTGGGGGGGTGCCCCCCCCCCCCGGCAGCCCCCAAAACAGTCGCACACCCCTCGGGGTCACACATTGGTTGGCGGCGGCCCCCGTGAGCAAATCCAGCCCACCTGGACAGATGAAAGCCAGAACCGGCTACACTTCACTCATACCAACCAACCAACGGCTGTTCCATCCCATCGGCATGGGTGGGTAGTTAGGGAAAGATGAGGGGGGGACCCAAGCGCCTTCATGGGCAAGGGATCCGTGATATGCCGGATGGTGTGCAATATTGCATTGAGTACAGCATCTCTTGCTGGCTGGGGGAGTTGTGTGGAGTGTGTACAACGTATGACGGCTTGGGATGTCAGTTACATGGAGCTGTGACCTGCATCAACAAAAAAAGCAGGACCCACCTTTGTGGCATCCCCGCCTCCCTCCCCAGGATTGAAGGGGATTGGGAGGCAGTGAGCCTGACTGTGAAACATGTTCCAAGACAATGTAACCGGCCTGCCGCTCGGGCGTCAATAAATGGCTGAATGGCGTCAAGACAAACAATGGAAGCACATCTGAATTTTGTGAATATTTCATTCAATGACTGTCTGCCTGTGTCACTGTGCCATTTGGTGACTGATTAGCCGCTCTTTTATTCCCCTCTCTCCCCCATATCCACCAACAGGCAAAGTGCCTGGCCAAATCCCAAAAATGCAGTCTGCCAGCAGCCACCAGCCTAATATTGCACCTGCACAATGTGTTGAAATCCGCGAAGGAAAGGAAACGGAAGAGTAAAATGCAAGTACCCCTCTCGAGCCAACAACGAAAATTAACGTACAAGTTCTGCAATGCAAGATTGGAGGCACAAACCGAAGGAGGTCCTCCATTCTTCAGTACACACCTGTGTGGAGTGTCCGCTCACAAGGAGGCAGACCACTGTGTACACGGAGTCATGCTCCCTTGACCCATCGAGGGGTATGATATTGAGTCATATCGAGTGTGTTGTGGCTGCTGCAGCACTTCCTCGTGTCTCAACAGCGCATGCATGCGATACTGCGTTGGTTGCAGAGGGCACAGGCAACGTCCTCATGGGCCGCGCTCAGCACAAGGGGCATCACATCCCTCAGTCACGCTGCCAAGGGGACGGTGTCCCTCGCCGGGCACCGACTGGACTACAAATGCCTGAGGGGAGGCGTGTCTGGCCGCTCGTGCACCGGTGCCGCTGTAGCGCGCACTGCAGGCGCTGCAGGTACCACTTCCATGTCTCGTGCCATGTTCCGTGGCCTGGGGTCCCGGGGCTCGATCGTGGTGCGCCGCATGTTCAGCAGCCGAAAGGGACCTGGAGGACAGCGGCGGGATAAGGGCCGTGGCCACACACCAACAAAGGCAGAACGATTCCCGAGACCGCTGCGACGGAAGGTGCAGTCCGGTGATGCGGACGAAGAGTTTGCGCTGGTGTGTGCGGAGGTGGAGAGGGGGGCTGCCAGATACACGCCCACTAACCTGGTGGCGATAACTCGGCAAGTGGCATCTCTTTGTGCGCGTAGCAGTGAAGTCCGGAGGCTCATTACGAAGCCCAGAAATGAAACAGTGCGTGCCTTGCGGCGTCGCATCCTCGACGCGGAAGTGCTGCGGGCTCTTAACGGGCGTCAGGCAGTGCAGCTACTGCATGCATTCAGTAAGATGCGACTTCGCGACAAGGCCCTGGTGCATGGAATCGGACAACAGATGCTTCGGCGTGACCTTGTGCCCAACCTCAGTGGCCAAGAGATCTCCATGACCTGCTGGGCCTTGGCCAAGGTAGGCATGCCCCACCCGGAGCTGATGGAGGCGCTTGCAACGTGTGTGACGGATGACCGTATGATTGAACAGCTCTCAGCCCAAAGTGTGGCCAACATTGTGTGGGCATTCGCCACATTGGGTGTACGTAATGGGGACCTGATGGCTGCCATGGCACGCCGGATGTTGCATGAAGATTTTTTGACCACATTCAAGGCACAGAACGTTGCCAACACTGTGTGGGGCTTCGCCACACTGGGTGTACATAATGGGGACCTGATGGCGGCTATCGCACGCCGGATGTTGCATGAAGACTTCTTGACCACATTCAATGCACAGGACGTTGCCAACACTGTGTGGGGCTTCGCCACACTGGGTGTGCATAATGGGGACCTGATGGCGGCTATGGCACATCGGATGTTGCATGAAGACTTCTTGACCACATTCAATGCACAGGAGATTGCCAACACTGTGTGGGGCTTCGCCACACTGGGTGTACATGATGGGGACCTGATGGCTGCCATGGCACACCGGATGTTGCATGAAGACTTCTTGACCACATTCATTGCACAGGGGATTGCCAACACTGTGTGGGGCTTCGCCACACTGGGTGTACATAATGGGGCCCTGATGGCGGCTATGGCACACCGGATGTTACATGAAGAATTCTTGACCACATTCAATGCACAGGACGTTGCCAACACTGTGTGGGGCTTCGCCACACTGGGTGTGCATAATGAGGACCTGATGGCGGCTATGGCACACCGGATGTTGCATGAAGACTTCTTGACCACATTCAATGCACAGAACGTTGCCAACACTGTGTGGGGCTTCGCCACACTGGGTGAACATAATGAGGACCTGATGGTAGCTATGGCACACCGGATGTTGCATGAAGACTTCTTGACCACATTCAATGCACAGGAGATTGCCAACACTGTGTGGGGCTTCGCCACACTGGGTGTACATAATGAGGACCTGATGGCGGCTATGGCACACCGGATGTTGCATGAAGACTTCTTGACCACATTCAATGCACAGAACGTTGCCAACACTGTGTGGGGCTTCGCCACACTGGGTGTACATAATGAGGACCTGATGGCGGCTATGGCACACCGGATGTTGCATGAAGACTTCTTGACCACATTCAATGCACAGAACGTTGCCAACACTGTGTGGGGCTTCGCCACACTGGGTGTGCATAATGGGGACCTGATGGCTGCTATGGCACACCGGATGTTGCATGAAGACTTCTTGACCACATTCAAGGCACAGAACGTTGCCAACACTGTGTGGGGCTTCGCCACACTGGGTGTACATGATGAGGACCTGATGGCGGCTATGGCACGGCGGATGTTGCATGAAGACTTCTTGACCACATTCAATGCACAGGACGTTGCCAACACTGTGTGGGGCTTCGCCACACTGGGTGTACATAATGGGGACCTGATGGTAGCTATGGCACATCGGATGTTGCAGGAAGACTTCTTGACCACATTCAATGCACAGGAGATTGCCAACACTGTGTGGGGCTTCGCCACACTGGGTGTACATAATGGGGACCTGATGGTAGGTATGGCAAATCGGATGTTGCATGAAGACTTCTTGACCACATTCAATGCACAGGGGATTGCCAACACTGTGTGGGGTTTTGCAACATTAGGTGTGCGTAATGATGACCTAATGGCTGCCATGGCACACCGGATGTTACATGAAGACTTCTTGACCACATTCCATGCACAGAACGTTACCAACACTGTGTGGAGTTTTGCTGTACTTGACAGCTCGCATGACACCACCATTACCGGCCTTCTTGACCGGGCATTTGCTGACATCACTGAGAAGACCATGTATTCGTTTGAACTGTCTCAACTGCATCAGGTACGTTTTGATGGCTTTGTATGCGATCCTGTTCTACTTCTCTTCTACTCTTTGAGCAACAAATCACTGTGGGGGAGCTTGCTGCAAATGTGGTGCGGTGAGTGAGTACTTAACGGCAAGGACCCCAGCACAAGGCAGATTGTCGTCTTTGGGCGCCACGGAGAAGTCGTCGTTAGGGGTGCTTTTGAGGTTCGACGTGCTGTTCACTCGTAGGGTGAAGCTAAGGCCTGTGACGTGCAAAGAGTGCCATTAAAAGTCGTGATTTCGGGGTGCGGTTTCAGCCGGAGGTCAGGGGTAGTTGTGTGCGACGTTTCATTGGGCAACACTTGGCAATGAAAACCATCTGCACCTGCAGATTTGAGGGTTGTTTTTGCATGAATTTATGAACAGAGCGTCTTGTGTCAGAAAGTGGTGCACATACTTCTGGTCTGTCTCGTTCGTGGCTGAGGATGTCAGATCAGCAGCGTTCACGGGAAAATGGAAGGAAAGTGGTGGGTTTAACTTGGCGATCGCAGTTGGCGCTCTCTCGTTGTCCCAGTCCCAAACCGGTCCCCCCTCCAATGCCCCGGAGGGTTCTGTGACCTCGACCCCCCCACTGCAGCCGTCCCTATCAACGGATTGACTGCCAATCGCTGTGGGTCGTACAGTTCTGTTTGTCACAAGAAGTCATCTGTGCACCCAAACATTTGGCCTCACTCACTCACATTTCTGTTCAGGTCTTTCTGCACGTGCAATTGCAACAGCAGCACCTTCCGCTCAGCAGCAAAGTGCTTCGGTGCAAGAGCTCGTTCGTAGAGAAGTGTGCCAGGCATTTTACAGAGGCCTCACAACGTGCGGCTCCTTCGCGGCTGCAGAGGTCTGTGGCCGCGGTGCTCCGGCAGATGAACGTGAAGTTTGTTGAAGAGGTCGTGTTGTCTGACGCTGGGGGGTACAGTGCGGACATTCTGCTGCAGAAGCGCCGCGTTGTTGTGGAGGTGGACGGCCCATCACATTTTGTGCAGGGCCCCGGGGGCTTTGCGGCTTCGGGGGCGACGTTGTTGAAGCGACGGCAGCTGCAGTGCTTTGGGTACCGCGTTGTGTCTGTGCCGTTCTGGGAGTGGGACGGAATGGCTGAGGCAGAACGGCGGAGGTACCTGCAGCGGCTGGGCCTTGGGGATACACCATGAAATTGACCGTTGGGGCTGCCAGGGATGGGGTAATGCGCGGGTGGGATGGTTTCGGCACAGGTCATGGTGATGGGCGATGGGGAGATCCAAAGGCTTTCCTGGCAAGGGGGGGGGGGGGTTGAGGTCCGCAATTTTTCGCAATTTCTTGCAATTTCGCTATTTTTCGCAATTTTCCACATTTTTGCGCAATTTTCCGCTTTTTTCAGCAATTTTTTCGCAATCGCTTTGCGTGCTTATTGGTGCGCTTCGCCTTTGCGAACAACTGTTGCAGAACAATATCCTTCAATGTTTTCTTGCCCCCAAAAACAGTGAATTGTGCTTCAATTTCATGATCAGATTGAGGGCCGCTTGTCGTCGTAACACTGATACCTGTGGACGATTCGATCTGTTTCAATATTCTGAGGCTCTCGTGCAGAATTCTTGTTCCTTGAGGCTTCGATAGGGTCACTATGGTTTGGTTACAACACCGCAATTTCCCCGCAATTTCCCCGCAATTTTCCCGCAATTTTCCCGCAATTTTTCGCAATTGGATTGGACCCTCCCTGACCGCAATCCCCCCCCCCTGCCTTCATGGGCAATGGAACTCATGGTCTGCAATGAGTGGGGCAACCCCTATTGTCAAGGCAGAAGGATGGTTGTAGACATTGCTGGCCGCGGAGGGGCTATCCACACCCTTGCCGTTGGCAACTGTGGGCAGTGTTTTTGGGTGAGGGTTGTTCGGATGCCATCTAGCCCTCACCTCTCAGTCTGGTTTCAGAATACCCCTGCGCCTTCGGCTGTGCCCACTGCAGTGCCTCCGCCTGTGTCCACCTCATGCCTTTCTTCGGACATTTTGGCCTTGCTAGAAGTCTCCGAGTCGAACATGCAACAATTTCAGTGATTGCAGCCATCAAAACATTAGTACACCATTTCCCCAATTTGGTGCAGCCTTCATGACGAGAGAGGGACTCCAATGTTTTTTGGGGGGGGGATTAAATTCGGAGAACACTCTCCTGCCGCAACATGCGGCACTCGGATTCTGAGTCTACACCCATGGTAACGAGCATCGTCGGAATTGTGGCCCAGCAACATCTTTCGTCGCAGCTTCGCTGTTTTCGTACTACATGCCCCGTGTGGATGATACTGGAGAGATGCTTCCGAGCGTAGTGACCGCTGTCTGCTTATGTCCAAGGGTTTCCTTGTCCAAACTGCAGTATTTGGTGGCGGTGCTCCACAGGGGAAGTGGGACACAAGGACCTGTGAGCGCAGATTGTGTGGCTATGTGAGATGGATGGGCATGTGCAGGTGCGCTGGGCACCCTCTCACCTGGGCGTCTGCGGGAACAAGCGGAGGGGGGCGGAGGGAAGCGGAGATTGATATTGGTTGAGATAATTCACGTGGCGATGGTGTCGTATTGGATGATGTCGGGTTTATGATCATATGTTTGTAGCGAAATGCGATGCACATGTTAGACGAGTGGAAGACAAGACACCACAAATGACATCTTGTGAAAGTTTTGTGGAAGGGAAGGTTCACATGAATTCGTCGTGCTTTGTACGGCTTTTTTTCATGGTGCCAGCACCATGAAAAGAAAAGCCTTGTTGCGTTCAAACAATGTGTTGCCACTTTGTGCGCATTATTTACATGGCAAATGGGGGGCTAAAAGTGGCAAGTATGAGAGGAAATAGTTCATCTTAAGCAAGAATAATGCAAACATTTACTCCAATAGCTTGTAGACCATCCACCTTAACCGAAGAAAAGTGGGTGGATTGAGCAAAATGACCTATACAACGTCGAAATTGAAACATTCATAACTCGGGCCTATTGTTTCGGATGGATTTGGGCCTATTGTTTCACCAAGAATGTGACATTTTTATTTTGATGGATCATCAAAGTACTATCGCAAAGTGGGGTTCCAAGGAGAGTAAAGATGTACAGCCATGGGGAAAAGGAAATTTAGCCCCCCCCCCCCCCTATGTTGATGAAAGATAGACCAAGCAAGAACTGGGCGGCATTGCAGGTAGCAATCCACTTGGTCCCACAAGAAAACGAGAAAATGGTGATCTTTGGAGATTCGTGGCATGTTTTGGATGTTGTTCACAGAAAAGCAGACCAATGGTGTTGAAATGGGTGGTGGGCCCGAACAAGCCCGGTACCCAATGCCTACCTATGGACTGACTAGGGAACAAGAAGGCAGATGCGCTGGCAGGCGGGAGGTTTGCCCACTCCCTCATGGGGGGCGCCATGCGCGCCGTGCGCGCGCTGTGCACAAAGGTTGTGCAGGACCATACCGAAGGTGCATAGTGGTGCCTAGTGCGAGTAACAATGAGCCTTGTTATGCATTTATGAGTTGCTTGCATGCTTAGCCCTCATTTCTAGTGCATTTGTGTGTGTTGTTGTGCCCTGTCATTCAAAGCCTACAACCGCCAAGGATTTAACGGCTTATATGTCGCAATATGCAGGTAGTTCTTGTGTGGTTGATGCAACTGTGAAAAAAGTTCGCGGGTATCTCAATATGGTGGTGGACGAGGTTCAATGGTCTGACCGCTTGAACCATTATAATCACAGCCCTCACTTCCCCCTATCTTGTGACCCACTACACTGACTCTATGACGATATTTTCAGTGCTGCTGGTTGCCCTTTGCGTAAGGTGTTTCATCGAAGTCGGAAAGCGCGCAAGAGCACCTGTGCATGAGATTCTCAGGTCAGGTTCTGTCTGGGCAGATGTGCCACTAGCGTCCAGCAGAGCAACCGAGTTGGAAACAGCCCCGAAAAGTGTGCCACTCAGTAATACCCGCTCCTGCCACACACACATACAAGTCCGTAGGAACCAGCTCCTGCTGTCCAGTGCACAATTTAGTGGGATTCAGGTCTATTCTGATCTGCCGGACGCAGGTGGCAAGTCTGATCTGGTCTCGTCCCCGTGTGCCCCATTACGGGTGGGATTCAATTTGTGAGTTCAAGTCAGTGGCCACACGCACGGTGACATTAGCTCGATAGGTGCACTGTCAGATGTATGGAAGTATGCCGGCCATATTTGGAAATGAACCGTTGTATGTTGCAGTTGATCACGTGGGGAACATTGTTTGGATTGGTCCACTCATGCCTAGGTGCACCAGATGTTATAATATGGGACAAATATGGTGTACTATGGTCTAGATAGGCAAGAGTATTGCCAATTGTAGCTAAAATCCCCAATATCACCCTGTAATATGTACACTGTGCACGTTGCACGCACACCCCTTGCGGCTGAGACCAAGGTGTCTGTTTTCTACTGTCATGGGGCAGACATGTCGAAACACCAACCAGAGCATGCACACCTGTGGGCATGGTTTGTGGTACAACCAAGCTGTCACGGGCGGAGCACACACATCGCAGCAGTTGGGTTCTAATAAAATTACGAAGTGCAAGTCACAAAAAGGGATGCGCGGACCCACATGTTTCTGTAGAGCTCTATGTTCCCCTTCGTTTCTGACTGGCAACCCTTTTCTTGCACCAATCAATCAATTGCATCAAGTTTGCCTGTTTTGTGTGTCAGCCACATGTCTGGTACACAGTCTGTGCTGGACACCTTGGGTTTGTTTCGATTCCGGAAAGTTTCCTCTTCCATTGACGTCGCTTCAAACAGAGGGCCGGGGTGACTGCACCGCTTCAGGCATCTTCTGCTCAACTTCCACACTTTTTGGCAGAAGCTTTTGCTATTCACCAATCTTCTGAGAGGGAGATGGGGGATCAAGGATCCGAAGCATTGGATGCGTTGTTTCACAAAGTGGACCTTCCCGTTGTGCAGCCAGGACCATTGGCGCCTATGGCGGAGGACGTCGCAGCAAAGCTGAAGGCATTGGCACACACAGTTACGGTGTTTGAAGCTACAACGGCTGGTTTGATTCAGGCTGCACTCCAGGCTATTCCAGGAGCTTCCTGCTACGCAACTTGCGGAGCAGTAGCCTACGGGCCCAAACGGGCAAGTGCGGTTCTTGGATCTCTGGACCTCTCTCAAGACAAGCCCACAGATGGCGCCGCATACAAGGCGTCAAAGAACACATGGACCAAGCATTTGGCGCGAGCGAAACGACAGGAAGTCGGGGCCACGTGGTGTGTTTGTGAGAGTGGCGCCTGTGGGCCCACGTTCAACTTCCCCGATGTATCCACTGGCTTTGTGTCGATCTTCGTCTCTGGTCCTGTCGAGAAGGGGGTGTTTGCAGAGTCCACGCACAGCAACCGCGAGCAGAACATGTGGGCTTTCGCCAAGCTTGCCCTCGACCTGCTGGCCGAGTGTGTCGCCGAGGCTGCCGGTGCGACCCCCCCTCCGCCCCAACCTCTCCTCTCGCCCTTTGAAGACCGCTATGGAGGGGTTGAGCTGGCCGTACCAGATGGCACATCTGGGGCTGCTGTAGCAGCCTTTGATGCTGAGCTCAGGCAGGGCCTGGCATCGTGGCAGGAGGCGGGCAAACAGGGCATCTGGTTGAAAATACCTCTGAGCAGTGCATCCTGTGTCGGCGTGGCGGCCCGGTACGGGTTCGAGTTCCATCATTCCAAGCCTGACTATGTCCTGATGACCAGATGGTTGCCGGCCACGCCGAGCACGTTGCCCAAGTACGCGTTCACACAGATTGGCGTGGGGGCGGTCATTGTCAACAGCAAAGACGAAGTGTTGATGGTGAAGGAGAGAGTGTCGCCTCTGCCCATTTTCCAGGGATGCTGGAAGCTTCCGGGCGGCCTGGCGGATCCTGGGGAGGACTTTGCCGAGACGGCCGGGCGTGAGGTGCTGGAAGAGACGGGGGTAACGGGTGTTTTGGAGGGGATAGTGAGTCAGAGGCACTCGCATGGAAGGCGTTTCGGACAAGGCGACATCTATGTCATGGTGAAGCTCCGGGCCACCAAAGAGCAGATTGTCATGGACACACATGAGTTACTGGCGGCCGAATGGATGAGTGTGGAGAAGATCAAGTCTTTGGTGGTCGACCCTTCTGAACCGTTGGATGGTAAAGTATCATCAAACGTCTGGGCAATGATAGACCAAGCCTTGACAGGGCCTCTCATCACGAGTACGGAGCTGCCGAATTCCAGAGGTGGCCAAGCAACCCTGCTTTACACAGCTGCCAAGCAGTGATCGACACGGCTTGTGGCGGCGGCGCTCTGCTCTGTCTTGACGTCCCAAATACACGTCCTCAATGAACAGGCCCATCGGTTGGGGATCAGTTGAGACACACTAATTACAGACATGCTGCTTTCCATAAAGCAGACCGAGTCAGCCCCTTGCCACAAGTAGGACACCGGAACGGTGGTCACAATTTCGCGCATGCTCAGGGTTGATGTGCAATTGCATGCAGTGGAATTATTTTCCATTTTTGCAGCATCACCACCTCTGCTTGCGTATTCATATCAGTTTTGGGCGCACTCACCACTGCTGAAGAGGATGGCCCGCAAATAGCCAAGCCCACACAGTTCCACCACAAATCACCATGATTTCCCATAATTTGCCATATTTCCACTGCAATTCCCTTTAATTACCCACTATTCGCAATGATTCCCCACATTCCCCACATTTGTACCACAACCCCCAATGAATCCCCATAATTCCCCATAATTCACCACAATCCTCCGTAACTCCCTGTAACCCCACCACAATTCCCCATTAATTCCCCGTATCTCCACCATAATTCCCGGTAATTCCCAATAATTCCTCTCTTTTGGCGAGCAACGGTACTTTGGTGCTGAAGGGCAGCATTCACGATTCCGTTTTGGGGCAGGTATTGGGGAGTCGTGTGTCACACAGTGCTGTCTTACTGGTGATGCATTCCCAGCACAACATGGGTGTGTTGTGGGGGCAGCTGCTGAACAGCCGCACTAACTGCAGGTCCAGGCCGCTGGCCCTGTCTGCCCCCATCTTGCCTGCTCAGCAGGATGAGACTGCAGCAGTGATCTTTTTCTCCTGTGTGGGGCTGTGCCACAAGTGCGGCCTGCACTCCCGCATGAATTCCTCCACTGATGGGTCTGGTACGCAGGTTCATGGGCTGCTGTCAAGGCGTTTTTTAGGTGACAGGTAGGTAAAAAAAAGTTGTTTGCTTCCTCATGACGGATGGTAGGCCGACGGATGGTACGGGATGGTAAGCCGACAGTCTGTTCATAAAGAACGCACAGGAAAGCATGGTGCCAGGGCGTTTTTTGGTTAAGATTAAAAAAGCAACTTTGGCTCATTATTAAGGCACACAATGGGAGGGCACTCAAAGGCAACCAAAGGCAGTTGGAGAGTATCCGACAGCGCTTGGATGTCGACGTTTCCCCTTGCAAGCGGTAGGCAAGCCCTCTCCCTCCGGCCTGGGGCCTGGTAGCCTGGTGGCTGGAACGAATCTGCAGCCTGGTCTTCCCTGTGTCATTCCGCTGACGCACTGTGGTCCCAGTGCGTAATCATCCCCGGACAGGGGAAATGCATTTGGTGAGTTTAGTCAGTTTAGTCAGTTTTGTAACGGTGTGCTGCGCCAAGCCTGCCCAGCCGGCATGACATTTTGCGTACACACTGCAGGATATCACCGGACGCAAACAAGATCAGTGTTTACGAGCACTTGGTAGTGCACGTGCGGTAGTGGGCCTCCCACTTTGCCCAGGTGAAGGTGTAGCCCCCCTGTTCACCCGTCCTGAGGGCCTGGTCCATCTAGGGCCTAGAGCAATGTGGAGGCTGAGCAAAAACAAACTGGTGTGTTTTGTAGAAGCCCCCCCTCAACAACCTGTCAGAGAAGTTTGCCAAGTTTGTGGAAACAGCCATTCGTTGGAGTGTCGCATATGCAACCTCTACCTGTGCCCTGGTTGCATCCATGAACCTCCTTGTGACATAGACGTGCTATTTGTTTGGTTCTTCTGCAGCCCTACATCCCTGTAAATCCAAAGCCTGGGGGCTTTCGTTGCAGGGCGAATTGGACATACATTTTGTAGTTTGTGGTTTTCAGCTGCTTTTGAACGGTGCATGCTGGGCTTTGGTATTATTCAGTAATTAAAGTCACGCCAATAGCTGGCGCAAACACCCCCTCCCTCCCGGTCTCAGAAACATTGATCTGTGTGCATCCATGCTGCAATTAAAGTCACGCCAATAGCTGGCGCAAACACCCCCTCCCTCCCGGTCTCAGAAACATTGATCTGTGTGCATCCATGCTGCGTTCTGCTATGTTGTTGTGCTACTGGTTGTGTCTCTGCAGACATCATTTATAAGGAATTAATATGGAAGAGGTGGGCGTCTGGGTGGGTGCCCCAGCCTGGGTGGGTGGGCCAAAAGTTTGGGACCCCCCCCCTCCCTTTACAATTATCGCTTGGGTGTGTGGGTCTGCAGTCTAGCCCCCCCCCCGCCCCCTCTATTTGGTGGCTGTCCGAGAACAACAACGATGATCATGAAATCGGGGGTGCACAGTTTGACCTTGGAGGACATGGCAAGTGATGGCGATCATGCACTGCAGCGAATAATCCTAACACGTTGGTCTAGAAGATTGACACTGTCATGGGTAACTTTCTGCAGCGGGACAGTGGTGTGCGGAAGACTGTGCGGCAACTGAGTGAGGAGGCCAAGGAAAAAGAGGTGTGGAAGGCAAGCTTGGCACTGCTGATGGTGGGCACATTTGTTGTTTTCCGGGCAAGGCTGCTATGCATGTTGCACTTGGTCGCAGCTGCATAGGAGGAATTGCAGCGCAAGCACAGGGACAGTGGGCTGATCGCGAGCAAGCCATCTGAAGCCTTGTGACGAAGCTCAAGGATGGCAACCATCAGCCGGAGCCTGTACACCAGAATTCACTGAACAAGACTGGGTACTACACCACATCATGCAAGCACCGCTAGAGGAGGCCAAACAACACGTGGACGCCGCTCCACTATCCTACAACAAGTTTCCACTCGGTTTGCCAACTCCAAGTATGTGGTGTGTTTTGCGAAGATTGTTGATGGGGACCACGAGCCCTCCGACCGGTTGGAATTGTTTGCCAGTGGACTTTTGTAGGACTTGGTAGGATGCTGGGCAAAATGGTTGTGTGGCCATGGGGTTGAGGTTGATGACGCTGTCAAGGAGTGGGCTAGTGTCAAGGAGTTCCACAAGAACACAGACAATGATGCTTGTGTGCACATTCTGAAGGCCGTTATCTTGTAGAAGACCACTTTCCCAGCGTGACACACTTTTTGCCCGACTATTGTTGGCCATCGCCCCCGCAAATGCCACCATGGAGCGTCTGTTCTTGCAGTTACACAAAGTGTTGATTCGCATCCTCAGTTATCTTAGAACCACACAGAGCAGGAGCTCATCTTGTTGATGGATGCAGCAGATTGGGTGGAGTATCCGCATTCTAATGAGATTATTCGGGAAACGGAAAGCAGAGAAAGAAGAGGAAAGCCTGGTCTGACAAAGGCAAGCCACGCAAGACGCAAGCCAGCAGGAGCCACAACACAAGCCTCATTTGTGCAATCAGAGTAGCAGCGACAATGACAACAACGAAAAGAGAAGCAACAACCCTCAGGGCAGCAGTAGCGGTGAACACTCAGAGACCGACAAACCCTAACTACACCGCCATACCACCATGGCCCCCCTTTCCCCAAAGCCCAAGCCGAGGGATCAACAACCCAACACAAGGACCCATGCAGCATAAGCATCAGCGATAAAAGACTTCAAAAATACAAAAAAAAGAAGGCAGAAAAGGCACAAAACCCAGAAAAAAATCAGAAAAGTACGAAACCAACACAAAAAGGCGGTACCATGTGCTTCTGCAGCTGTGGTAGCATCACCTCAAAGGGAGGTGGGGCTGGGGTGCTGTTCAACCTTGGGAGAGCGCCTCAATCCGCCCCTCCAATGTTTATAAGAGGGGGGGGGTCTGGGTGGGTTCCTGGGTGGGTGGGTGCCTCAAACCCCCCCCCCCT
The DNA here is from genome assembly GCA_964036045.1 of Eutreptiella sp. 'Long Island Sound 2002'. Lineage (NCBI taxonomy): Eukaryota > Euglenozoa > Euglenophyceae > Eutreptiales > Eutreptiaceae > Eutreptiella > Eutreptiella sp. 'Long Island Sound 2002'. The sequence continues at coordinate 6,464,013 of OZ038379.1, read as the reverse complement.
CAACCCCCTCCCCCCGGTATACACGATTTTTGGTCTCTTGCAGCCCTTAGTGTGCGGCCTGCCATTTTTGACGATTCAAGATCAGCCTTGTTGTTCTGCATCAATCTTTGGAAGAAGCTAATTGTAATTCTTCATTGTGTCGATTGCTCAGCAAAAGAACAGCGAAAGGTGTTTGTCGAGGTGATTGATAGTCTGGGGTTTTGTGGTTTGTCTGTGTGTTACACACAGCACCATGATGGTTTGGTTATCATGATGGACAGGAAGCAGACACTAATGGGGACTACTATCTAGGTTGCAGATTCTGGTCTGTTGTATATGTGGATTCACTTTGCAGATTGATGCACGTCTGAAATTGACACCTGTAATAATCATGCAGGACAACAGAAAGCATGGAACTGGTCTGTCTGTGATGGCTTCCGATAACATTGTCGAGGGGTACTACTTTGACATCATTTGGTCACAAAATTGAACACACGTTAAATATCATTATTAAATATCAATAAATACTGAATATTAATTCAAGTGAGTATATACGGCGTCAATGAAGACGTCAGTGTCCATGCTTCGGGTTAATGGCGTAAACTGTCATCGGGCGGAGACATGCAGTCCCCCTTGAAAACCATCACAGTGTGTTGACAGGGCTGAAGACTCACATGCCTTTATTGGCGACGTTCCGACTATCGACGGTGTCCGTGTGTCTGAGGTGTGTGCATGAGGTGCTGGTGCGAAGTGAGACGGCCATTGACGAGCGCCAAAGGCAATACTGAACAGAAACCACGGGTTTCCGATTCAATGCAGATTTGCAGATTGCAGTCATTTATGCAGCAGTCAACTGTTTGCACTGCCCTCCGCAGTTCATCGTTCTATCACAAAATGTCCATGAGAAAAGCGTCCAGTGTCCACCCAGGCCCAGAGGAGCCTCAACTCCCGGTCAAAGCCCAGGACCAAGACACCCGCACATGTGCCCCTGTCCCGAACATCAACCTTCGGTATGTCGTGGGCGTTTTGCTGGTGGTGTTCACTGCCAGCGGCCTGGGCCACCAGATCTCCCACATGGTCTCAGCACCGGGAACCATCACGTTGGTCTCGCTCATGGCGGGCGAACGGCTGTCGCAGGCGAAGCTGCGCGCCGGGCGACCCATGGTCATCGAGTTTCTTGTGCTGGTGTCGTTCACGTGCTCTTGGCTGTTCGCTTTTACCACGATCTTGTTTGGCCTCTTTGCGCTCCGGTCGGTGTGGTGGTGCCGGATGGGGCTGTGGGCCTGTGCCTTCTTGTACGCCTCGAACAAGTTGGTGGTGTACATCTTCCTGATGGCGAAGGTGCATCTGGTGACCTGCCCAAAGGTGCCCCACATTAAAGACCCCGTTTTGAGGCGAAACGCCCTACTGCTGCTGCCATACGGAGTCATCTTGGTGTGTGTCGTGTAGCGTCCTGCAGTGCAGTGCATTGCAGTGATGTGTTGTAGCGCCGTGTTGTGTATGGTCCTGTAGTGCCGTGCAGTGCCGTGCAGTGCCGTGCAGTGCTGCGGTGCCGTATCTTGGAGTGCCTTGCAGTGCACCCCCCTCGAATAGTAAGCGCCGTTGAATAATAAGCCGGCGGCGGGGGGGGGGGGGGGGGGCTAGGGAACTGTCACTTTCCGTTTTCCAAAATTTCTTAGAAGGCTGAAGTTCGCCCCAGTATTTATTGAAAGGATGAATGGAATGCGAGGGTTCACAAGGAAGTTAAGAAGGCAATGCTCACGGTGCCTCACGTGCTGAATATGGTGGCTAGCAAAGGGAAGAGCACGGACAACGTTGTACATTACGAAAGCAAAATACTCGCGCCAGAAAAAGTGGCACACAGAGCCTGCTGCTCAGTAGAGCTGAACATTCCTCCCAACAGGCAGTTTCCGGGCATTTTGTGGCCCATATACCTACGTGTCTGCAGGTCTTGCTCCGTGTCGCGCGTCCCTTACACAGTAAATGGGGGGAGGGGGGGGCGAGGGAACTGTCACTTGGGGAATGTTCGCTCGGGGTGCGAGGATACCGTTGCGTGCAGGTGCTTACTGCCCAAGGGGGCGAGGGGTAGTGCAGTGTAGTACAGCGTACTGTAGTGCAGCATTGCAGTGCCGTATCTTGTCGTGTTCTGTAGTGTATTGGAGTGCCGTGTGGCATGGTGGGGTGCGGCGCGGCGCAGGGGCCATTCCGTGCCGTGCCGTGCAGGGCGCCGTGGGGTGTGGTCTCATCTGATGCACCCGGGGCCAAGTTCCCAGCCTCGGCCGGGCAGCAGCCTATGATGAGTGCAGGTCCTGGACAGAGCTGCTTCAAACAACACTTGAGGCCGGATGCGTAAGTTCTCTTGCTCCTGCAGGGCACCTGAGGGACTCCTGGTGACCCCGGTGGTTGTTGGCCATCGACCCCGTGCGGGCTTGAACCCACGAGTGCAGGTCGGGTTTCGTGCCCTGACCAGGGCCACGGGCCTTGCTCCTGCCGCAGTCGAGTAGTAGCAGCCTTTGGAGGGTTCCATCCCAGGACCTTTGCTGTCGGAGTCGCGTGCTTTAGCCGCTGAAGCAACCGGATTCTGTTGCAGCTGTAAAGCATTGATGGGACCACAGGGGCACACACAATGAGGGCATTGGTACGGAATATGCCGCCCCGCTCAGCTGCCCTCATGCTCGCAGGTGGCTATGTTATTGTGGGAGGTCTCTGACATCAGAGGGGAGCACTGCTACATCGGACTGAAGCGGGCCTCATCCATCCCCCTGCTGTGCTATGACACCCTCTTCAGCATGTACATGACGGTGCTGTTCCTGATGCCTCTGCTGAAGCACAAGGACAAGGAAGGGGAGGACAGCGCCCTGGTGATGCGGACGTTGCGCAGAAACTTGGTGGCCGCCACTGTGTCCACGTCGGTGTCGTTTGCCAACATTCTCTCGTTGGCGCTATTTTATCATGGCATCAAGAACCACACGTGCTGGTCGTGTTGTATGGTGGATGTGCTGATCAATTCTCTGGTGGTATGCCCCCAGTGATGGTTTGGAACGAATTGATTTGAAGAATGAACAATGAAAGTGAATGGAAACCGATGTAAAATGATAATAAAATGGTCGATGGACCGATAAATAGATATATGGCAATTATCCGGTTTCTGCCCCCCCACCTCCCCCGCTGTCGGGTGGGCTTTGTATCGCTAGAGGGGTACCACACACCCCCTTTTGGGGGGTGGGGAGTTTGGGACAATTTTGGAGGGTTGCGGGTGGGTATAAGGCCCCAGCAGGCAGCAGGGCCTGCGAAAAAAGGGTATGACGTCACTGCTGTTGGGATCCTCACCAGAGTACCAGAAATGGCCATTTTTCTCCTGATAGTACACATTCCCCCTATATACCTCCATAAGTGAATAATGGGAAGTATTTGCCTCACCCATCTTTGGTCCTATGCTGTACATATTCATATTAGGGGTAAGAGTTTTGGGCTTTTTCATTCTAATTCCCCCTATCTTTGGTGCTATAGTTGGGATTTTGTCAGCAGTGATGTTATTATACCCCATTTTTAGCCCTTCCAACCCCTTCATGGGCTTCGATACCCCGCGCCATCCAAATAGCTTCCAAGACATGTATATTTGAGTCCCCCAACCTCAAAACAAGGGGGTGGTCCCTATTTGCCCCCCAAAGCCCACCCAATCAAAAGGGGAGGCGGGGGGGGGGGGGCGGAAACCGGAAAGTTGCCAGATATATATAGGGGAGCAGGGGTTCCAGCCAGGTGGCTCTGTCGACACCCCCATCGACATCGACAGAGAAACAGACGAACAGACTGAAACTGAGTTGGATTGAGACTGCAGTGATGGCCGTGTGAAAGCAGGCACGGCTGGAGCATAGCGGTGGGTCGCGCCTGACGTTTTGCGGCCCTCGAGATGAAGAGCATGCCCCCCACCCCCCCTTCCACACACACACATACACACCAGCCCCTGAGAGCAACAGGAGCGAATGCTACTGCATGGTACATGGCACAAGTCCGTGTCCAGATCAAAGGAGGGACGCCCGGGCCAGCGGTCAGGGGTAAACTGCGGGCGCTCGGCTCATACCATGGCCTTGGGCCCCCAGCAGATCCCAGTCCCAGTGCCTGTCCCCTTGTCTCCATCGGCGTTGGGCCTGCTCGGCCATGCCCCGCTGCAGTCGCAGCTGCGGCCCCGTTTGCCTGCACTGGGGCATCCGCTCTGTATCCGTGTCCGGTGCTGCCCTTTTGCTTACCAGGCTCTGTATGCTGAGGCCCTGCACTGCCAGTCCTCTGGAATCTATGCCCGAACCTGCCCATGTGTTTTGGTGGCACCACTGCAGATATCTGCAGAGGGGGAAATCCAAAAGGGGTGGCTATGCGCCAGCAGGCCGCATGCTTTCTCTAGCTCTACGCATGCCGGTGTGCGCAGGTGGATTACATGTCTGCCTCACTGAACGACCTGAACAAGACCGGGGCCCTGGCCTGCGAGCTCGCCGAGGCAGCGTCCCGTTGGGATTTGGACCGGCTGAAGTATTTGGACGATATCGAGCAGCCCAACCGCATTCAGTTGGCCTTCATCCAGATCTACCGCAACCTCCAGCTCTACCGCCCCTTCATCCCGGACGCCGTTCTGCAGTTCAACAGCGCCGAGTCGCAGGGGCCAGAGGACGACGACGACGACGAGATCCAGGAGAACGTGACCCTCGTGTTCACCGACATCCAGAACAGTACGGTGCTGTGGGAGACCTGCGGCCCCGCCATGCGCAAGGCAGTCAAGGCGCACCACGCCGTCATGCGGCGGTGCATCGCGCAGCGTGACGGCTACGAGGTCTGGCCCCCGACCATGCCCTTAACAAAGGGACGGGCCCCATGCTCTTGGGTTGTTGGCAGGGCTCGTTTGTTTGGGTTTATGCAGCAGCAGTGTGTTGCTGTAGGTCGGTGTGCATGGCGCGTAGGTGGCCAGCTTTGGCCTGGGCGGTGCATGGCACATTCGCGTCTGGTGCTTTGTTCTTGCCCGGTCCCGCTATGCCCCTCCCCTCCCTCCAAACATCCAACGCACACAAGTGTGTATTTGGCTCTCACATTACTCTCGGGGACATTCAGAACATGCCAACTTTCTGGGTTTTGGCACTTTTCGGCAATTTCTACGACTTTTGCTTCCATGTGCAAACATGTCGTCACCCGGGGGGGGGGGGGGGGGTTATGTGTATACTTTTTCAAATCTGCAAGAAAAGGCCATTTCAGAAATGTATGGGTTGGGGGAGGGGGGGGGGGTCACATTTTTCAGCGTAGCACAACACATTGGACGGTGCACACAAACATGGCACTGCACTGTTCATCCATTTTTACACTGAATCACTGTCATCGTCAGCATTCCTTTTTTCAGGCAGGGCTGGGTCCCCATTAGGGCACACATCCCCCTGTTTGTGGACAGGGACATATTTCTTCAACTTTTGCCAATCCTGCAACCTCCGTGCCTTCACTGGCACCCAACCTTCGGTAAGGGGCATGGCCCACAGGCCATCGGTTGTGAGGTGCACGTTTCGTCGTTTGATCAACCCCACCTTGCGCCAGGGAATGGTCTCGCTGTATCCTGATTTCAGCCATACATATCCAGGATGGGGCTGCTGATGCACTGGGTCAGGTGTGCTGCCAAAATCCAGCCATTTAACTTTTTCGTCTCGGATCAAAACAGGTTTCTGTTGATGGTCTGTGTGGCTGAAAACCCAGTTTGTAAGTCCTCATTGTCCGCTGTACTGTCGTCAGTCCAGCATGTAGACCTGGGGTGTTCCAAATAGCCCTTTTCAAGGGCTTTCCAAATATACCCCACATACCCCTACCTCCGGAACACTCAGTTGGCACAAATGAGGCAACAATGGCACCGACCCCCCAAAACCCAGAAAGTTGGCATATTCCCCACCGTCCCCGAGAGATCTGCCAAGATGTCTGCACACCTCTGCCGACGCCTGCCAGATATTTTTGTGACACCTGGCATCTCTGGGGCTCTGTTATGTGCATGCATTGCAGGATCAGTTTGTTCCCATCTGTTTCACTGCACTGCATTGGTCGCATGTCAGTATGTGGGCTGTGTGTGTGCGCGCGCGCGTGTGTGGACTTGGCGTTCCTTGACATCACCGGCATCAGCAAGAGGATGGCCAAGTTGTGCCCCCCAGCGTAGTATGGCGCGGCAGGGTGCCCATAGTTGGCAGTTCACTGCGACATGACAGGTCTCTACATACGGTGATGGGGATGCTGTTTGGGCAGAGTGGATTGGGCTGCATGGCAGCAAGTGACATGTTGGACCCCTCTAGCTGCGGTGGCGACATGCGGCTCATGACCCATTTGCTGGGGTGCTACAGGGTGCCAGTGGAAAGCATTTGGGGGCCCAGTATGGAGACGTGGGTCCACCGGGCCGGCGGTCCAACTGCCCCCTGGCTGTTGGTGAGCGATGGAGGGCTTGGAGGCAAGCAGGGGCACTCGGGGTTTTTGCTCAGCTAAGGAATGGAGTGCTGGTGAAGTCAGCTCCTGGGGGCGACAAACAGTGACGTGCCAGTGCGGGGGACTCAGGGTCCACAGGCTTGTACGCAGCCGCGCCCTAAGCATGAAGCATGAAGCATGCATGTCTATGTGTGTGTGTCTGTCTGGCTTCGTACATTTGTGAATGACCATGTCCAGGCTCCGGACATCAGAACAATTGCCTGTGATGCCTTGCACTACCAAGTCAAGTGGCAGCCGCCGGGAGGCATAGTTGGCGCCATTCCAATGTGCATGTTTCATCAGCCATTTGCGAAACAAGCATGCAACCTTGCAAGGGGGCAAGGCATGTTGTAGCCTAGTGAATAGGCAGCCCTTATGGTGGCCTGTGTATCATACCGGTGGTGGTCTTTGTGACGACCCCTCTTCTGTACCTGCACGGGAGCACCACATGAAGCGACATAGCTCCAGACAGTAGTTTCGAGATCCATGTGTCTGTCCAGTGCAACCCAAGTTTTGCCACCCACAAGTTCCCATTGGTATGCATCCCGGCCATTGCCTTTTGGAAACAGCGCCTTCGGCACACAAACACACTGTGTGTGGGTACCCTTGGGGACAGGGGCAAAAAATGGCAAAGACTAATACCACAGACTAAATTGTCGAGGGCTGGGTGGACGGGAGGGGGTGAGCTGGGCTGCCATACTACTCATGTTTTGGTGGCACTGCCTACCTGGCATTGCTTTATAGATGTGCTTTGTATACATGTGCTTTCTCAGGCCTGGTATGCCGAAGTACGGCTGCTGTTCGTCACCATTCAGTCCACTCACAGCAAGGCGCCTAGTTTGAACATGTCTTTGTTTTAATGCTGAACTTGACGAGAATCGAGCACTCAGTGGCTGTATCAAAGTGTCTATTTGTTGCGTATTGCGTGTGTGTGCGCCTCTGTCAAATTAGGTGACACCTGCCAACACCCGCTATGGCAGGTGTTAGCACTGAGTATGCTCAGAACCATCGCCCATTTGCTCCCAGCCTTGGTGTCCAGCAGAGAGGAGTCTTCGTACCCTTGCACATGCGCTATCCTCCGCAACGCTGATGTGGTGCACGTGCACGTGCGACCACATGGGGTGCCCCTGGAGGTCTACGCTTCTCGCCGACGGCTGTTGTGCCATACGTGCCCAAGTGTGACTGGGAACAGGGTGCAGACCCTTGGCTGGCCAGGCATAGGCACCTGCGCAGAAAGAGAGGCACGGACAAGGGGCGCCGGGTGTCCTGCAAGCCGGAGGAGAACAACGGTTTGCTGGTGCTTGGGGGTCGTTCGGGTGTTCCACTGTTGCCTCTCCTTTTCAGAGAGCGATGGTGTTCACACATCGACGTGCACGCACCTTTTGTGTTCTGTTGCTTGTTTCTCTCACGGTGTACGACAAAGCGGTTTGCCCTTCCCCTTTGGCGCCTGCGGTGCACCGGCGCACACGTGCATTCCCGCTCCGCCCCATCATCGAACAGGTCAAGACGGAGGGGGACGCCTTCATGGTCGCGTTTACGGAGCCAGAGAACGCCGTCATGTGGTGCATCGACGCGCAGAAGGCACTGCTGGAGGTCGAGTGGCCGCCAGAGATCCTGGGCATGTCCGACGCGCGGCGGGAGGCGCTGCCGGATGGGCGCGTGATGTGGAATGGGCCGCGGGTGCGGATGGGCATGCACACGGGCATGTGTGAACTTGAGGTGGACCCCACGACAAAGCGCAAGGATTACTACGGGCCCATGGTGAATCTTGCTGCGCGGGTTTCCGGCCTTGCGGTCGGTGGGCAGGTGTGCTGTGCGTTGCTCCGCGCGCCTGTGCATGGGAGTGTGGGTGCATCCGGTACATATCAGGTACACGGCCCGTACACATCCGGTACACATCTGTTCCCGAGCCCATCCACATCTGCCGCAGGTGGTGTGCTCCGATGAGACCTACCGTCGGACCCACGAAGCCTGCAAGTCAATGGCCCAGATGGTGCCGTGCGGGCCCCAGAAACTGAAGGGCATCTCGGAACCGGTGAAGGTGTATGCAGTCATCGCCATTGGGCTGGAGGGCCGCTCCCTGGCCCTGCCAGCCACCGCCCCTACGATAGTCCGCCCCCCAAGCTCCCAGCACGGCCGCCAGGTTTCCAAGATGTCCATCGTGTCGTACTCCACGGTCGGGGCTGGAGCCAGCATGAAGGTGCCGCTGCTCCACTGTTGGTGCTTTGTTGTGGTGTTTTATTGGTGTTATGGTGTTGTTGTTGGGTCAGAGTGTCGTTGTTGTGTGATGGTGTTCTTGTTGTGTGGTGGTGGTGTTGTTGTGTGATGGTGTTGTTGTTGTGTAGTGGTGTGTTGTTGTTGTGTGATGGTGTTTTGTGACGGGGTTGTTGTTGTGTGATGGTGTTGTTGTTGTTCTGAGATGGTGGTGTTGTTGTGAGATTGTGGTGTTGTTGTGTGATGGTGTTGTTGTTGTGTGATGGTGTTGTTGTTGTGTGATGGTGTTGTTGTTGTGTGATGGTGTTGTTGTTGTGTGATGGTGTTGTTGTTGTGTGGTGTTGTTGTTGTGTGATGGTGTTGTTGTTGTGTGATGGTGTTGTTGTTCTGAGATGGTGGTGTTGTTGTGAGATGGTGTTGTTGTTGTGTGATGGTGTTGTTGTTGTGTGGTGGTGGTGTTGTTGTGTGATGGTGTTGTTGTTGTGTAGTGGTGTTGTTGTTGTGTGATGGTGTTTTGTGATGGGGTTGTTGTTGTGTGATTGTGTTGTTGTTGTTCTGAGATGGTGGTGTTGTTGTGAGATGGTGTTGTTGTTGTGTGATGGTGTTGTTGTTGTGTGATGGTGTTGTCGTTGTGTGATGGTGTTGTTGTTGTGTGATGGTGTTGTTGTTGTGAGATGGTGTTGTTGTTGTGTGATGGTGTTGTTGTTGTGTGATGGTGTTTTGTGATGGGGTTGTTGTTGTTGTGTGATGGTGTTGTTGTTGTTCTGAGATGGTGGTGTTGTTGTGAGATGGTGTTGTTGTTGTGTGATGTTGTTGTTGTTGTGTGATGGTGTTGTTGTTGTATGATGTTGTTGTTGTTGTGTGATGGTGTTGTTGTTGTGTGATGGTGTTGTTGTTGTGTGGTGGTGTTGTTGTTGTGTGATTGTGGTGTTGTTGTGAGATGGTGTTGCTATTGTGTCATGGTGTTTCCAGCCTCGGTGTCCAGCAAGCAGGAGAGTTTGTGCCCCTGTGCATAGGTCGGGACCGGGGTCCTCATGCTGGTCAAGGCCTACCTGCCCAACGACCCCGGGGCCGGCGATATGGACCTGATGGTCAGCACCACCAACGAGCTTGTCACGACCGTCGCGGCGCATGCGCGGTCCACGAAGGGGGTGGTGGACCAGTTCGGCGTGGGGTACGTGCTGGTCAGCTGGAACGTGGCCAAGCGCGCGGTGATGTCCCAGGCCGTGGTGGCCGCCAACAAGATCGTGCGTGACCTTGCGGAGCCGTTCGCGCTGGAGGGCGTGAAGGTGTGTGTGCCCCGAAGGATGCGGGGCATTGGGGCGCAGTAACTGGGGCGTCCCCTGAAGCCGGTGTGCCATCGTCACAAACTCATGAGGCCTTCTCCCAGTGGCTGAAGCCCCTGTTTCGAAGCATGGCCCTCCCCTGCGCGGGCGTATGAGCCCAAACCGGTGCCCTCTAGGCCCCGACACACCCTCACCCTTGGCCTGCAGGGGCCCGGGGATGCGGTCCATTGCTACTTGGGGCGGGGGGGGGAGGGGGGGGCTTCGAGCCCTTGTGAGTTGGGGGGGGGGGGGGTCTGGGAAACACGCTCAAGGGGCGAGACCTGATCGTCCCGTTGGCGTTTGTTCAGAACAGATTTTTGAAGGACTATCCATAAGAATGTGCCATGATCCGTGGATAAAGGTCCCAAGGGTTTTCAACTACCAGCACCAAAGGAAAGGTACATAAAATGCATTCCGAACCGAATCTTACATATCTTGTTTTGTGGACAAGACCAAATGGGCACTGGCAGTGTCATAATTTTCGAGGAAGTGGCCGTGATATGATCCGAACCCACACACATCCGTGTGGAATTCGTCAGGGACAAACCGCACTAAATTCTGGTCTACGAAACATGGGGGTCAAATGGGGGATTTGCCTAAGTTTTGTGTTGAATCACTTTGTTGCACAACTTCAGACGTCCTGCGGTGCTTTTGGTGGCCTGGCCTGCTGAGCCGTGAGCTCCTTTGTGAAGGTCACTTCAAGCGTTTTGGGATTGGGGAATTTTTTGGGGTGTTTGGGATTTTGCTTGGGGATCGTTTTCTTTTTGAATGAAATTGTGACCTCTCCATTGGTTGCGACACCGCATCCTCTGCCCCGAGTGTTGCCGCCTGGTCATGGGGCCTCCACCACCCGGGACCGCCAACCCCTGGGGAAGGTGCTATCTAGATTAGGCAACCCTACCACTGTGAGAACAAGTGGAAGAAATAGGGGTTGCCAATCACGGTCTCCAGGAGAGCCTGCCTTCCACACGGCAGGGAGGGAAGGGGTCTCATGCATGCTTAGTTCGGTTTCCCCTGGGCACGGGTGGCCAGGGACCCGGTGTCCTAGCTCACTGAAGTGTGGCTGTGTATGAGTGCTATAGCCCAAAGGGATTGTTCATGGCCTTCAGTATCACCATAGGTCTTGTGGACCAGCAGGGTTTAACCTTCAGAGTGTCTTAAGTGGCCTGGAGCCCGGGGATGCTCAAGAGGGGTTTGTGGCTGGTGGCACGGGGGGGGGGGGGGGGGGGGGGGCAAAAAAATTTGTGGGATCAGAACCCTCAAATTTTGATGAAGAGAAGAGGATAGTGGTCCTGCGGCCTCAAATGCCCCAACTTCCGACTCGTCAAACTCAAGCTCTAGCACATCCTCATCATCTAGCTCCTCATCCAACTCTAGTGTTGTAGCCATAAATGCTCGCCAGCGAAGTTTCTCCGATCGGACATCAAAGACAAAGTGCACGACAAAGAAGGCCTACTCAACTAAGCGTAATCCTTCCACTGAAGACACAACTTGAAAGAACGCCAAGGCCATGTATTTTGAATGGATTCCCACAAAACTCTTGTGAGCTAATGTGGATCCGCATTGTGTGAACCGGCTTGGATCTCCAATGTGTGAACCGGCTTCGGATCTCCGTTGTGTGAACCGGCTTAGGAACTCCATTGTGTGAACTACCTTGGATCTCCATTTTGTGAACCGGCTTGGATCTCCGTGGTTTGAACCAGCTTGGGTCTGGGTCTCCATTGTGTGAACGGCTTCAGATCTCCAGTGTGTGAACTGGCTTTGGATCTCCATTGTGTGAACCGGCTTCGGATCTCCATTGTGTGATCCGGCTTCGGATCTCCATGCTGTGAACTGGCTTGAATCTCCAAGTTAGATCACTAGGCCATTGTGGGGCAGTTGCCATATATTGGCACCAGGGCTGTGCCGTGTCCATGGTATGACAGTGTAAAGTGAAACGGCTGGGTGGTAAGATGGGCGTCATGGGGTCCACAACAGACATGGTGCACCCATTGAACGGCGAGGACGAGTTATCCGAATATGTGGGGTCCATCAAGTAGCACTATGAGATAATGGACATGTACAAAGTGGCAAGGATACTGTAACGACCGGGTGGGAAGATTGATGTCATGGGGTCAACAGTAGTCTTGGGGCACCTATTGAACGCCCATGACGGGCGATTGTACCCATGCAGGGTCCACTAGTTGCTTGCCCGGTTTCTCGCCCCATGCATTGTGCATGGGGACTCTTACCGCCGACAAGAGGCTAGGGTGGGGCTACGACACGATGCATAGCTGAGAGTACTCAGGGGCCTTTGTGCACTGAATCATAAATACCACCTATGTCGGCAATGCACGTTGTTTGCTCAATCGTGCACTTGTACTCCGAAGATGGAAAAGGGGCCACCGACAGCTAGATGTCGCAAATGGCATATTGGAGATGGGCTAGTAGCCTGGATAGCCAATCATAGGAATGTTGACCAGTGCCAATGGCATGTTATGCAGCAGGAGCACCATGAATGTGTGTGTTATGTGTGGCATGGGAGGAAAAGGTTTTTCCTGTAGGACCAATTTTTTTTGTCCTCCGCCCCCCCCTCCCCCCAGGGGGTGGTTCCCTCCGAAAAAAAAGTTATCCCCCCCGGTATCAAAAATATTTTTCTCCCGCCCCCCCCCCCCCCCGGCCGGTGGCTCGCCTTGGCAAGTCAGTCTTCCAAGAGAGTAGCAAAGGACCCTTGCCAGAGCGGGCTTGTGACTCTCAGCCAATGGCTCAGGAGAGCAGGGACCAGGAGAGCATGGACCAGGCACTTTGCATGCCTCACCGTGTGAGGATCTACAGTGTAACCAGCCAGATACATGGACCGCCCTGTCAGCACCATCCATGCAAGGCACGGCAGTGGCTGTCCCCGGATGCCTCACGAGTGCGAAGAGGCAACCGCAGTAGAATGAGACACGTGGTGGTGCTCGCCGGGTACTCTGTACAAGCACCCCATACCCATACCCATACCTCTCCCCCGTCCCTCCGTGCCTTCCACCCCCATCACCCCCTCCCTCGCTCTCCCGCCAGGTGAGGGTTGCCATGTGGCAGGGCGATGTCGCCAGCGGGGCCGTAGGGAGCGCGGAGCGCAAGATGATCGCGCTGGGAGGCCCTGGCGTCCGGTCGGTGTCGTACCTTTTGGATCTGGCAATGGTGCTCGACCTGCCCATCATCTGCAACCAGAAGATGTCAGGGCTGTTGCACGACCGCGTGGCCGCCCGCCAGGTCGACGTGGTGCTGTACCCCCACAACCCCGTGCCCGAGAAGGTGTTCGCCGTGGAGGACGCGCCCCCTTTGGAGGAGGACCCGCTGAGCGCGGCCCTTCAGCTGCTGAACGAGCGGCAGTACGAAGCGGCCCTGAACAAGTTCCGGTCGCACCAACTGAAGCACCCCGATGACCGGCACGCGGCCCGCTGGGTCACGAACATCTCCGACATCCAGAGCCTGCCGCCTCAAGGCTATGCCCGGAGGATTGGGACGCCGCAGGTGGACCTGAATTCGCTGGAGAGGGCCGAGGCCCTTGCTGACTGGAGGCAAGAGAAGTAGCCGCATGCCGCGGGTGTGCGGCGGGGGAAACGAGGTTCGTTCAGAATCAGCCCGTGACCAATATTACCTCCAGTAGCAACCCTCTCCTGACGCTTGCACCTGCCATTCGGTAGGAGCCACCTGCATCCTGTGTCCGCCTCAGTGGGATCCAAGTGATTAGTGGCAAGGCGGACGCTCGTCGGTGGGCAACGCTTGTCTGGCTGTTCCTGCACCAACCGAAGTCGCTGCACAAGTCCGCAATGGTGTGCATTGCCATGATGGGCGGCGAGGCGGTGTTGAAGGAGCCGCTGTTCTTTTTTCCTGTTCAGACCCACCGCTTCCAGGTTGGCATTCCATTGACGGCGGTTTCCGGTCAACCGACGGCAGTGGGGGATCAGTGGACACCTGTTGACATGTGTCTGCGACGGTCCGGCGATTTCCTTTTTTGTTGTGTTTTTCCTCTCTTCATTTTCATGCATTGAAGACTGCCCCCTTTCAGCGGCCGCGGGTAGTGTGCACAAAGTTGGCACATTCTTCAAAAAGCCTGGTAGAACACAACTCACACGTGCATTGTGGTTCCCGAACTGTGCGTGCCAGCAGTTGTACACAGGCTGTCGGCCTCGCGCGCAGGCGACATAGCAGAACGACAACACGTGCAAAGCACAGGGCGAAACGGCCCCGAAGAGGGCATTCCCTACCTCACATTTGCAAATCTGAGGTAACCTCGTGAAGCGAGACCAATGCCGGACAGGCTCCTCCGAAGGCCCGTGCAGTGACGCGGAACGAAAGGCGCGTGCGACAATGCACTCGGCGCGATTCGCAGACCTTTCACACACTACTTGGCCATTTTTCTTTTGGCCTGGGCTCATCCATAATTCAGTAGGGCCCACCCACATCTGCCGCGTGGCGTGGCGGGACTTGCTTGTTTGCCGAGGGCCAGCAGCACGTTTCGTTAGGACACGCCTGTACGTCTTGCGTTGTGTTGTGGTTCGGATGCAGCTGTGCTCACGGTATCAACGGGTGCGGCATCTTTTCCTGCGGCAGTTGATGGAGCTCCGCGACGCGGCCTTCAGGCTGCATCATGTCTGCAGGTTCTGTGCTGACCGCCGGGGGGATGTGCCTCCCGGGAGACACGGTCTCGAATACATTTCGGGGTGATGACCCGCGGGGGAGGGGCTGTTGAGGGCCGTTTCTTTTGTTTCGCCCATCAGACGAGATCCCTTAGTTCTGTGTTGAGGGGGATGGCCGTTGGACTGCCCCCCAGTCCATTGGGGATGTGAGTGAGGGAGGGCCTTGTCTGGGCCCCGGAATTAGGGTCCGGACCCCCTCCGCCGGTGTGGATCAGCACCACGACGCGAATTCCTCCCTTCAGTAGACCAGCTGCCTCTCCCGCACACATTCAGGCGTCAACTGCACCTTCGCTTTGCAAGCGAATCTGCTCCACGGACCATTGCCCATGCCGTGGATTCCAGGACACGGAGACCCCCCCCCCCCTCCTTTGCTCCCCTTAACTACGCTGTACCCTCCCCCCCGCCCCACTCCCATGGGTACGTGTCGCGCATATCACTGCTGAAGCCCTCATCCCGGGCAGATCGTGTGCCGAGATCTCCACAGCCCCGGCGGGGATGCTCAGGCATGCATCGCCGGACACAGAGAGCGATCCAATCGGCTCAAGTCGTACACGTACGCGAGCCGTGGTGGTGCCGTGTGCACGCCACGACCCTGGACACGACGAGCAGTGGGCATCGATACGACTTTGGATGGGGTGGAGTTTGACCTGCTGTGGTGTCCGTGGCGTCCCGGCTTTCGCTACACACTTGAGCAGGTCAGACTCCTGTTAACCCAACCAAAAAAGATGTCATCGTCGGCCACAAGCGAATCTGCTCCACGGACCATTGCCCATGCCGTGGATTCCAGGACACGCAGACCCCCCCCCCTTTGCGCCGCAGGAAGCCAATGAGGACAGCAACCAATGAAGTTGATGCCGGGCAAACCAAACAGCAGCCCGGCTCCCCCCGCAAGAAGTTGCCCGGTGGGTGCGTCAGGATCTGCCCTGATCGCAGGCTGCTCCTTGTGTCATGTGGAGATGGTCCGTGGGCCCTTTTGCTGTCATTCCCGCCCCTCCCTCTGTCCTCTCCCCCCCCATGTCATTCCTCGGGGGCTGGGGGGAAACGTCGCTTTGTCACCAAAAAACCACATGTTGCAGTTTCCTTTCGATGGTCAACGGAAGGCATGCATGCCTTTCTTCTTCTTCACGCCCTTCCTCCGCTTGCCATTGTGTTTGCTAGCCATCCCAGGCCTCACCGCTGGCAAATTTTACTTGTTTCCACCGGTTTGCTATGCTCGTGTACGGTGCCGCTGCCCCCCCGGGGGAACCGTCACTTGGCAACGGCTTCCCGGGGGGTTAGCGGGGGGCCGTTGCGCTCCGGAGGGGAGAGGAGAAGGGCGGTGGCATAGAAGTTTAGTCGTAATAACACCTGCAAACTAATCCTTCATCAGTGTATCCCTGCGTATCCCTGTGTACACCTGCTATTCCCTTGGCTCGACCGCATCCGCTGGGAGGCTGATGTGGCTGGCTGTTTCAGTGCCCTCCCTGGTGTACCATGCATTGTGACCAGAGGAGGCCACCCTCCCCCACCAGTCTAAAGCCGGCGGACCCCTTGCAGACCTCGTTGGGTCTCTTGGCTTCCCCTTTCCGTGAGGTGCCCATGGGACCGAACGAGGCCGTGCACGGCGCTGCCAGGCATTGTGCATGGCCTCTATAATCTAGGCTCAGACCCAGAGCCCGGTAGCAATGGGGTACAGCACCGCAACCAACTCGCCCCCCTCTACAGCCCCTGTGCTCTGGCCCACGGGATGTCTAGATTGCTGTTGTGGTGCGATTGACAAAGCGGGGCGGGGGGGGGGGGGGGCATTTCCTTGTGCCAAAAACTACATAATATTTTGGCTCTACTTCTGCCACCCAAACTTCTGCACCTTCGCCCCTCCCCCTACCCCAAGCCAAGGTCACGCTTATTGCTGTCCATACTACAGCATTCCTTTCTTCCCAACATGTGCTACATGCAAGTGGTAACACCTCCTTTGTGCTTCTGACCACGTGATGTTGTTGTTCATGAGATGAGGTTTCCAGGTGACGGACGTTCTTCTGGATTTTGCTGCGGTCCGCCGCAATCCCATGCATCAGATTCCAGAACTGTCCGCAACCTCTCGCTGACCGGCGTTCTTGAGCAACGGATCTTGCATGTGCAGCGAGTGTTCAGGGCAAAAGTGCTGTTGTAGAGTCTGCGGGCCTTTTTTCGGAGTGCCTTGCTGCAACAGACCGATGGTTTCTACATAGGCCTGCACAAAAAGAAAGAGCCAACACGAAGTTGAAGAGCACCATGGAACAGGCGCTGTTCCTTTAGGGACTCTTGCAGCAGCATATTGTTTTCGCCCACACTAAATAGGCCGCTGATCACACAAACAACGGTGGGCCTCAGCCAGGAATGGCGAGCGCTGAACAACTTCTTCAGCTCGAGAAGAGGAACCTCATGGGACCACCTAACAGCATTGTACTTTTGAGCGTTTGCAGGATTCACCCGTCACACATGGTCTCGCGACCGGGGCAAGGCCGGTGCTCTGTGCATTTCAGATTTCCTGATGGCACATTTGATCTTGTGTTTCGTTCCCTTTTCAGGTTTTGGCACGTATGAGTTGAGGTGTGTCTCTTCCATTTCGTTTTCTTCAATGCAGCCATCCACAGCTCATGGTTTCCTCTGGAAAGGATTTCGTCCCATCAATGGCAGGCACACACCACAGAGACATACATGCATCTCCTTATTTATTTCCATTGCAGACATGGCAACAGCCCTTCGAGCAATGCCTCGAAGGGCGTGAGCATGAACTGTATGTTGGGCGGGAACCCGCCATGCCTCAGCAAGGAACCGAACCGACAAAGCCCCAAAAGGTGCACAGGGTGCCATACCAGGCCTCTCTCTCAGACCCACACACCCCGTGAGTGTTTGCAGGATCCGCATGTCACAAATGGCCTCACAACCGGGTCAAAGCTGATGCTCCGTACATTTCCATTTTCAGATGCCGCATTTGATTGCCCAAGAAAGGGGGACAGCACAATCGCTGGCCCACGTCTTGGTGGCACTCCAGATGGGCACCTCTTCTCCAATGTCACCCTGGATGGGGGCATTCGACGCTACACATCCATAGATCACATCGCTGTCCGCCAGCATGCCTGTGTGCTTGAGGCTGCGGCCTATCCCATCGGCGCAGATTCACAATTTTGCCCGTGCCCTACATGTGGCCTTATGCCATGCATGCTGGTGCTGCCGAATGCGTACCTTTGCGTATTCTGGGGTTTTGTGCAGTCTCCGTTACCCACTCCAGTGTCCCTGACTGAGGTACGGCACCGCCTGAGTTGCCCTCCCCCCAGATGGTCCTGGAGGCTGCCCTTCTGCGAGGGTACGTCAGTAAACAGCAGGCGCTGCGCGGTGAATCTGTCACCTCTGCCAGTAGTACAGCACTGGCCGTGCCAGCAAACCCCTGCACCCCCATCATGGCATCATTAGTGATGTTCTGCGATTATCACCAAAGCGACTGCCCAGCTGGTTGAAGTCTGGGATCAGGTGCTCCACTTCAATGCTCCAGGACCTGAACCTGGTCTACTTCCAGGCTGTGTATGACCTTCCCCTGCCTTACAGCAGTTTATCCCTCTCGCCATCTCCCCCTCTCCCTCGTGGGCAATCTCCTGCGTCTCTCTGGTCTCTGTGTAATTCACTCCTGAGGGGAGGTCAGCTGTCTTTTGAAGTCTTTTTTCCCTATTTGGATACAGCTGGTTCATTCTGTGGCATTTTGGGAACCACTGGCTCGGTACTCTTCTGTTTTTATGAATTTTCATTTGTTGTGTACCATAGACTTGACCTGACGGATACTGCGCCGGTTTCTGTCTGCTGACGCGGAGACCCTACAGGGGTCTATGAAAGGGTACCTGCCTGTGTGCGATGCCCGGATTATGACTATGATGATGACTATGACTATAAAAGGGCAACGCTTTTGAAAACAATCCTGATGTATGACGGCATATCCTACAGGGGGGGGGGATTTCACAACGGGAATATTTCGTTGCGGGAAATTCTATTGCCTTCGGCAAGTCCACCTCGCAGAGAATCTATCCCAAGCAACACACACCCAAAGTAGGGTATAAATAGGGTATAAACTACATAAATATGGGCTAAAACATGCTTTACATATCTTGGATGGTCATATTGTGTGGTCATAATATCATAAAAACAAGATTCAAAAAATTCTATTGCCTTCCCTAACCTTAAGAGATGAGCCGTGGATGGGCATCTTGCTTGAAAATCAAATGGCCTAAACACAGCGATAGAGGACTTGAACATCACTGTTACAACGGAGCAAAGAGGTTAGGAGTGGATGCGTGCCATTGAGCCAACCACAGTTTCGCGGTCCATGCAATGACCCTAATGCATTACGTTGACCCGTCACCTTCAACCCAAATTGACAAGCCAGTCCGTAGCACAATATGGAAGCTTCGGGCACGAGCTCTTTGTCACGGGGAAAGCGATGCTTGCAAACATTTGGTTCACCTTTACGGACACACCCTGCCAAAAGTCGACGAGCCTCTGGGTCATCAGTGTTAGCCAATGGATGGATATGGTGGTTCCAATGTTCCAAATTTGTTTGTACTTCTTTGCATTAGTGAACGTTCCATAAATGCACCATAGCCGTATCATCCGATGTTGTATCCGTAACCAATGAGCATAAAGGAGAGCGGAAAAGGAATGAGAATGTCGAGTCATATTCCGGCCAATCATCTTCTAGTATTTTCCTGCGCATGTGAAAACCACATAAATCATGATATACCTCTTGACAAACGTAACTTTTGTAAGCAGTGTATTGCTTTACTAACCGCAATTCCACTCCCGGGTTTCCACAACGGGCCATCAAACGTTGGTGGCCACGCGGTTCCACGCTGCGCCCACACTCATTGCTGAGTGGGGCACCACTAGCGTAGCAAGGCTAGCGGCTCCGCTTGAGGAGTAGATGGATCGGACACAATGCTCAATGTGGGTGGCAGCTCCCCGCGCCAGGGGCCCCTTGTCCGCGGGCTGACGTTTGCAGTTAACATTTGCCCAGGGTAACAAATTGAATGAGCGTGATGTGTACCAATCCCTTAGGAAACCCCCCCCCCCCGGCCCCCCGCGACCTAGTACCCAAAAATGGTGAAAAAGACGTAAAGACGGCCTAAAACATGCTTTACATAGCTTGGATGGTCATTTTGGGTGATGATAATACCAAAAGAACCAGTTTCAAAAACCTTGATTTTTGGGCTGTCCAGGGAGAAAGACGGCATAAGCAGGTTGTGTACCAATCCCTTTGGAGGACCCCCCCGCCACCCAATACCCAAATAGGGGACAAAACACCCAAATACGGCCTAAACCATGCTTTACATAGCTTGGATGGTCATTTTAGGTGATGACAATACCAAAAAAACCAGTTTCAAAAACTTCCATTTTTGGGCTGTCCGGGGAGAAAACCTGCATAAGCAGGTTGTGTACCATTCTTTTGGGAGACCCCCCCCCCACCCAATACCCAAATAGGGGACAAAACACCCAAATACGGCCTAAAACATGCTTTACATAGCTTGGATGGTCATTTTAGGTGATCACAATATCAAAAAAATAAGTTTCGAAAGATTCGATTTTTGAGCTGTCCAAGGTGAAAAACTGCATAAGCAGGTTGTGTACCAATCCCTTGGGAGCCCCCCCCCCCACCCCTCTCCCCCGGACCTAATACCCAAATAGGGTGAAAAACATGTAAATACGGCCTAAAACATGCTTTACATACCTTGGATGGTCATTTTAGGTGGTCACAATATCAAACAAACAAGTTTCGAAAACTTCCATTTTTGAGCTGCCCAGGTTGAAAAACTGCATAAGCAGGTTGTGTACTGGCCCATTCACTAGACCATTATTGGTGGAAACAGTCATTTCGCGTCTTTTGCACGGGTTGTGGACGGCCCCAGGCAAGGCTAGAGACTGCAAAAAATGTCCCTCCGTATCCTAGTAGGCATATACTGTCACAACATCCCCACTTGCACCCCTCAAAGTGGGTACCACGGGGTCACCGACGTCGACGAACATAGCAAAAATGGCTGAAAAGTGCATACACTGCATAAGCGCTCGTCCCACTCCGCCCCATACAAACCCCATAGAGTCGGGACCCGGAAAAACTTTTTCGGCTCAAAATCGAAAAAAACCAAAAGATTCATGATTTTCGACCCAAAAAAAGGGGGGGTCATTTTTTGACCCCCCCCCCACCCCCCCCCCCCCCTCCCTCAAAACGTGAAAAAAGTGGGTTTCAAGTGGGGGGGGTCTGGGGGGGTCCGGACCAAAAACTCATTGGCGGATGCGATTATTGGACAAAATAATGATTTTACAAGGGGTTAAACTAACAATTCAACCCCTTGGGGTAGGGTACGCGAATAGCCCCAAAATGGCCAAAATGGGGGGGTATGTGGCGTTTTCCCCATATATACACCTGCCTGGCTTTGATCTAACAACCTCTGCGAGGTGATTTTGTATTTCAAATGTGTGCGAAATCTCCCGCACAATTCTCAGGCGGCTGTGCTAAATAAACTTGTGTCGCAAATTAGCCACCTTGGCGCACCACCACCCGCCTTGGTTTGGATATGCTTCTCTTTTCTCCCACTGTGCAGCCCAAATTACAGCCCAAACTTCATGTTCGCAATCAATTTTTGGTGGGATTTGTGTGTGCCTTCATCTTCTTGTGGCATTGTTTGTGCACGAAAAAAACAAGTTTTTCATCTGGCTTGCGGGTCATCAGGATTTTTCTGCTGACAGACCACTGCACAACCACCGGAGTAATCACTGATGCATGCCAGCTCAAGGACCGTTTATACACCGAGCTTGGGGCCTGGGTATTCGGGCCGCTGTGTGAAATAACCCCCCCCCCCCCCACGGGGTAGGTTCCAACCACCAACACGCCACCGGTTATGTAGCAATTTTGCCCACTTGTGGGCCCCTGAGAAGGCACGGGTGATGTACCCACTCTTGATTTCGTCCCTCTTCTGGGGACCCCCAACAATGCAGGGGTTGCGTAGCAATTCAGCCCACTTGCGGGCCGCCGAGAAGGCAGGGGTGATGTAGCCATTTTTGATTGTGTCACCCCTGAGAATGCAGGGCATAGAAATTCCGCACGCCTTCAGGGGACCCATGACCCAGCGAAAGCCGCACCGGATGGGCAGTTTGAGACGTGATGTGATTGCTTTGCATGTTGAAAGTACAAGAGGATGGTGCTGAACTTTTCAAAATTGTAGGTTTTGGGGCCAGACATGCGTAAGTTTTTGGAAGCGCCCTTCGCTTTGCTTGCTCTGCTGTCTTTATCCATCAAACTGTGGTTCTGCAGGAGCGTAAGTATTGTCATAGCCCCATTCTGCCCATTCTTGGCTGTATTTTGGACTATTAAAAATTTGCGGTTCTCTATCTGTCATGAGCTTCCAAAACAAAACGAAACGACAATGTCAACGGGTGCTGAGCAACAAGATGTTTTGGATATGGCGTGGTCAACATTGGTGGCACAACCTGGTTTGACAGCGCGCATTCCACAGGAGAATCGCCCTACGGTGCTGCTTGCAAGATGGGTGGTGTGGGCAAGCTCGGGGGATCTGGTTAGGAGATTCCGGTCAAGCTTGTCCACAAGGGAGGCCTTGGTGACAGCCCCGAAGACCACCACTAAACAGGATGTCATGACCACGTGTGCTTTCTTGGGGTTGTTTGAAAGCATCCATACCCAGAAGTGTTTGGGCGGCTTTGGGGAGCAGTCGTGCTTTGTAGTCAAATACACTCATGGAGAAAGCTGCACCTTGTGCCATGGGGTGGACTTTGAGGGTATTCTATTTGAAAGCAACGCGTACCAACATGACATTGCGAGGTCGTAGTGGACAGACACTGCAAAAACGGACTCATCGTCTCTTTGCAAGCAATGGGCCAGTTGCAGGACCTAGTTGTATTGCTTTGGGTAGGAGCGTTGTATGGGACTACGGAACAACTGCAGCAGGTGCTCTAAAGCCCGGCAAATTTTCAGAGGAGAAGTACAAAAACCCTGATGCACCTGTGTCGGTGGAGTTGGATATTGAGCGGAGGCACGCTAGCCTACCCAAGCACATCCACACTGATCACCTATGGGGCTATCAGGCAGACATAAGTGAAACGGTTTGGGTTATGTACCCGTGTGCGGGGCAGACTATCTTGAAACCGCCGCTGGAACACCTATACCTAGGAGATGCCACAGCTGTAATTTTCTCCACACATATGCCCCATGCCACGGCGAATATGGAGGATGATGAGCATAGAGAGACCACTCCAGACAGAGGGTTCGCGTCCGATGCCCTCTCGGAACACTGGAGGCACCAAGTCCCGTTTGACGTAAAGCATCCGACAAAGCAGTCTACTTTGGGCGAGGTCGCACTACGACCCGCCAAGAAAGGGCTTTATCTTGCAGCCCAGCGTGAGGCCCGCCCCAAGCGTCCCATCAACCTGTCCATTCATTTTCTGTTCAGTGACCCCAAAATCATAAGGCCTCGCAGCATCCCCTGTCTATTTTTGAGTGTACCACTTCCAAGGTGGAATGTCTTTCCAACTGTGTCTCGAACTTGTGGCTCATGATGAAGCCGGCTTTCTTCAGCCCGCGTTTGGCCCTTTGGACCGCTCTCTTGACCAACCTCGTGGTGCCTACGATGAAGATGTCATCAACGTATATGAAAAATAGCACGGTAGCCACCAAATAGCCGTACCGACCATTGTTGTACACCAGCGGTTGGCACAGTAGAGGAGAATATTTCCATCCAAAGAGAAGGGAGTTGTAGGTGTGCTTGGCGTCCCGAACGCACACAATGCACACATCACTGACACATTTTTTAGGCAGCCAAAAACTCTGAGAAAAAAGAGGATAAGTCCAATCTCATGAAATAGAGTCTTCATCGCCCTCTCAGCACTCTTGTGATCCTGAGGTGCCCAATTTGTGGGAGTTGGAACCGTTGAGGTTTCTTTGCATCGCTCTTATTCTGCTTCACAAAATTGAGGATGATTGCACATTTCCCCCTGGATTAGGGTCAGAACTCCGCCTTTCTACTCGCCGGGTCCATCTCTTCACGCTTATTGAGGATGCCATCACGCACAAGTGTGTCCAACATCTCTCGTACCCTACACCATTTCAGAAATCAACGCCCCCAGATTGTTACTTCCACTCACAGTACTTCTTCTGCAGGTTCAATGGAACATATTGTGCGGGATTAGAGGGTGTCGTGCACCAGCACACAACCCACTAGGATCAAATCTCTTGCGTCAATCGTCTGGCGCACACCCTCCCACTGTCCTCCATCGCTGTTGTAGCTGTCCTGATCCTCCGGATCAATTCATTTCTCCGCTACCGTTGTCTAGCGGCCCACCACCAGCACCAGCATCTTTGTCCCAATGTCCTCCCCCGCCTGATAGATCTCCACCAACAGTTGGCTAGCAGTGTCGGATATACCTAGTTGTTCGTCCTTCCACACACACCGGCACACCCTGTCATGTACTGTTAAGATATCTAGCCACAGAGCCAAGCTCAGCTTTCGAAGTGCTTCTAGGCGGCGGTTTTGCATCCATTACCTCCTACTACTGCCTGCGTGCCCGGGCTTTCTCTTAAGGGCGGCCGTCTGAGCGGCTCCCAAGACGTTTGGGTCGGCTTGCTCCTTGGCCGCGAATTATCCGATCTCGTTTTGCAACCAGGGCGCCCACCACATTTTTCACGACGAATCCCCGTAAAGCAGGTAGTACGCATTTGCACCACCCACTATTGCTGGTTGTTCCCCTCGCTCCATGAAACGTGTGGCGTTTCCCGGCTTTGTGTATCACCTAGCCACCAACGGTGATTGCCTTCCACCCGCAAGCATGAGTATCTAGTTTCCTGCACATGGTGCCCAAAGTGGCGTCGCCCTACCTCTTCGAAGGCAGCACCACCTCTTGATGTTCGAGACCCGTGCCCGTGAGAGACCCACCCATGCTTCTTCCCAATCTGCTGCTGATTACAAACATGAGACTGCTCCAACCCCACTGCGTGTTTCTATTGTTCTTCCTTGCTGACCTGCTTCAATCTCGGCGGCCATGGCCCTAGATCTTGCTCATGGTTTAAGACCTTTCCGTCTGCAGGAGATGAAGTAGTCCGGGGGTCACCGACTTGTAGTAGGTTCGTGCGAGACAAGACGGCAAGCCCAATGCACTCAACATCCTTCCACTCTCATATCTCAATTTGTTTCGCAATCTTAAAGATGATGTCGCCCCCTGCCCCTCCGATGTTGTTTGGATTTCGACTTTTTTTGGACAACCCGAGCCTTTCCAACGATCCCGCAAACAGCCACTTGTATTGGGAGTGTACCTGTGAGGCCAAAAAATATTGTGATTGACATTTGAGCACTGCGCTGCAGTGCTGACGCCAGATGTGGCCGCCTTTGGGCACCAGAAGATGAGAACGCGCGCACGCTCTGATTGCGAGCTTGACATCATTCTGGACATTGTGAAGAGAACTGATAAAGAACATCTTAGACTACTTCTGTTGTCTCTATGACGCACGGTGTTTTGTGCCGGACTGCTTTCTATGTTACCAGCACTTTCGGCTTATTGAATTAGCTCGTCATCAAATCGATCAATATTTATTTAAGTTGTGTCTGGTTCTGTCACGTTTGCAGTGATTGCATCACGCTTGTTACAGTGCATGTAAAGTTTTCAAGGTTTCGCAGTAGAGTCAACCTTCACGAGGCTTTATTTGTTTTTGGCACTTTGCAGCATTTTTCTGACATCAAAAAGGAACAAGGTTGGGTCAACTTATATAATCAATAGGAAGAGACGAAGCAAGGGCTGATTACAGTTCATTAACTTGCTTGGTTGACGATGACGGGTCCGCGGTCGACATTGGCATCAATTCAGGGTATGCCGAAACACTTCGGCGATGGGGCAGTAATGGTAATCATGATAAAAAAGGGATGGGCTTGTGGCTCAATGGGGAGTTAAGTTGGAATTTTGGGACTTATCCCCAAGACGCACGCCGCAGAACTCAGGACCACCAATTCTGAGACCGCGAATCATTACTACACCGGCTAGTTCTGCTTCTGTTGTCATCTTTGATTCAGTGTGCTACCTCGCAAGGTGAAGCAATCCTTGAAGGAGGTACAACGTGAAGCTTTTGTGCAACAAGGGGCCGGTGCAAGTGCTTGGCAACTACAAGAGACTGTTGCAGTATTTCGGCGCCAAATTGCGGTGCTGGCAAGAAATCTTGACGGGTGCGTAAGTCAAAGCGCCGCAAAACAACCGCAATGCAAAGTCGCAGAAGTACAAGCAGGTGGCACTGGCTCTACGGCGCAAAGCACCTATCCCAAGTCATTCAGCAGTTCGAAGCCTAGATTGGTGGCCGCGGAGCCGCAATACACCTCCAGCCGACGCGACCACTTCCCCTAGCCCTTGCTCAAAGCGCAGTCTACGTGTTGGGCATCCACCACGTCGCAGGCAAGCGGTATAGTCGCTCATATACGTGTTCAGTAGCATTGGAGCGCTAGCTTAAGAGGCCGAACACTCGAGAGAGCATCCAAATCTTTGAGTTGTTGTGAGCGCCTTGACAAGAAATTTAGCGCTACTTGTGCTTTCCAAGTGTGTGCAGTGTGCTCACTGAGGCTGGCCAACCATTGACTTAGCCCACGCAAACTGCACCCCCTTTTGGAAGGGGCGGACACAAAAAGCGGCACCCGAAAAAACTATTCTTTTCGGACATGCGCAGCAGGTATGAATCAGACATCACCAAAAAAAACTGGTTTTTACGCAATTTGCTGCTTTGTTTAAGATTTTGTTTACCAAAATAATATATTATTTTGATAGATTTGAAGGGTGCGTTTTACCAATGTTGTTGTTTTTGTATTTCAATATCCTACAAGCACGTGCCTTTTCAGAAGCTCATTTTCAAAAATGACATGTGGAACTCTAGTTGTACCAAAGTTTGTCCTGCGAAAAAAATTGCTTTATTCTGTCCCTCAGTGCACGAGGCCTCGCGCACTGAAGGTCATGGAAACAGTTGTGTACGGAAGGCAACAAAAACACGACACGCAATGCACAACATGCAACCACTGAAATAAAAGCTCGGGAAAAATGTACAAGCCCTTAAGGGCATATAATTGCATTCGCGTCGAAGGCGAGTGCGCGAGAACTCGCGCACACATGACCGCAAAAAGAGAAAAACACGTGGGTTAATCGTGACTTACTTCTTCTTCGGTCCTGCAACCTTAGCCAACCTGGAACCCAGGCTCCTTGCTGAAGCCGGTTCGGCCCCCCGTGGCCATCTTTGGGTTACTTGGGGTGTGTATCTATGTGCCGGCAAGCTGCCATTGGCTGATATCATACTCTCCCATCCACCTGACCTAACCCGATGTGATAGTGTGATAGGTTTGGCCATTCCGGCTATGAGCGGTCATATTCAGTACCGAGGCGCCACCAGCTGAGATTTATATATCAGAATATCAGGAATCAACAGGGTTTTTTTATCATAATGTTTCTGTAACTTATCCGCCTTTCGTTCTGATTGTCAATGTATCGGCGACTGTCAGTTGGCTCGCGATTTTGCGGTAACCGAATGGTTAACTGTTATTTACAGATATTTTGGCGGAAACCCCGATTAAGGGTCAGATTTCATCAGTAAAGGGTTCGTTGCTTCCGCATTTTTCATATTATACACTCGCAAAATTAATCCGATTTTTTCAGACCTTCAGAATCGGATTTTCGACTTCGACATCGCCGCACTTGATATGATGAATCTCGAGTGGTCATACATTTTTCCCCGATCACGAATCAACCTTCCTTTTGTTGTGCCCTTCATTTTGCTTGGAGTTATAGTCGAAACAAAAGTGATTCGCGAGACCACTTTGAAGAATCATATCTCCGGCTCACGGCGGGGAATATCAATTTTGAGAATTGGGTTGGAATCGCCTTGGTCTCAACTTAATTTAGGAAGCATCAAACGCCTTTGGTGTATACACATGCACGGTATAGCAAGGGATAATGGTCAAGAGGGTAGAAAGTGATATATAACTCTTGGACCGTGCAACCGAATATTTTATTGCGACTTTCGAGTGTACTGCATGAGTGTTGGGGTTGCATAGCAACTTTCCTTGGGTTCCCACGTATTTTTAACGTGAAGTTATGTCCATGGAGGGACATGGCATATCATGGTGGGAGCCACTTTTTGAGGGTATGTGTTATATGCATGGTATGTGCTTCGTTATGCTCACGCCCATGTTATATATCTCCGTTTGTAGGATGATATATGGAGTCATATGTGGCAAGGGCTTCGCCCATGTCCCAATGGTGAACTCCATAGCGTTAGACTAAGTCTACCGCACATATAGTGCATGTGGGAGGGCTTACGGAGCGACCCACAAGCGCCAATATCAATTTTCCCATTTTCGTGGTGCGTGTTGGGAGGAGGTTCGAAGCTGTCCCTATGCGTCCATGTGGGGATCCAAGTGGGGGGATTGTTTGCAAACGGTCCCAAGCAAGTGTGTTTCGAATCATAGGTTGATACCATGGGTGAGCGAAGTTATATACTATTGTAATTATCTTGAATTTGGCATTATTGCATGTTTTTGACCTCATTTTATGCTCATTTTTGTATTTTATGTGCTCAACTGGTCGGCTAACAGTAAAGTGCCTAGAGATCTGTGAACTATGGTATGTTGCTTAGATGTTGGCATATGCTTCGGTGTTGTACCTCACCATACGCCGGATCACATGGTCACTTTGGCGTGGCACACGAGGCTTCACAAAATTAGGTCTCAAATTCATGAGTTGACTTGTGATGCATGTCATGTACGTAACCGGAGGGGTTTCGGAGCCAATGATGGGATATCCTTGGGCATGGACCTTTGGTCTATATCACCCTTGTATATTACCTTCCGGTTTGACTCATGCATGGAGCATTTGGGTATTTGCCTTATGCATTTTCGAGTATATAATTGAATATTGGGCACTATGGTGTGTTTTGCCTGATTTTGTTAGGTTGTGAGGTCATCTTCATGGGGCAGTTCTCCAAGCCCATTCGCCTCCAAGTCCAACCAAGGTTATGTCAGGGTAGGGCATGGTCCTGAGTGCCACTCTAGGCCATGACACGCCACCTCCCCTATTGGGCTAGGATTTAGAGGCTTGGGAGTGAACACATTTTTGGGGTTTATGTAGTGACTTTTGACACATGGCATTTAGCCATCCTATTTGACCGGGTTCAGGGCATCATGTTGGCGAGTCAAGGGAAGGTCTTGAGTCCAGGGAATGAGGGGTCTATGGCTGTGATTGTGTACATTTCCATCTTTCCCCAACTTTGCTTTATTTGTGTTCATATGCCAATTTCAGGGCTTTCCTCTTTGGTGCAATTCTTGTACATGCCCGCCACCGTGGGACAACCGGTGTGCTGAACGGAAGCCCGCAGTGTGGATTGGATTGTGGATTGGGTTATTGCTGTATTTGTGGGATCTGGTTGCTGTTCAGGGTTGAAGGAGGATTGTATTTTCTATATTTTTGGATTTGGAACCCTTGATTTTGATGAATGCAATCGTTGATCAGGAGCAAGTCAGCAGGGGTAACAGGCGGAAGGGGCACAGCGGGGGCCGGTCCTGGTAGGGACCTTCTCTATGGTAGCAGAGGCGTACCTGCTGCCCCTACCTACCGCCGACCCGGGGACTTGGGCCCCTATGAGCCCTGCCCAAGTACGCCCCGGGTGCGTATTGTGGACTCGGTGGAGACCACGCCGGAGATTGAAGCCCGAAGAGAAGTACAACGTTCGGGAAGAGAAGGACCTGACATGGAGGACCTGGTCTCCATGTGTGAGCGTCGCTGCCGAAAGGCATGCAACATCCGCTCCGCCGCGGAGGACTCTGAGGAGACCTGCCATTCAGGCAGCAGTGGAGGACGGGCCCGGCGCTACCGGAAGCGCCGGTCACCCAAGCCCGCGGCAGAGGACGCAAGGTCTATGGATACGGACCCCAGCCCGGTCAGGCTGTGGGAATCTCAGGGGCACTCCGATGGCTATCGGACTTGCTTCCCCTCGGAGTCGGAGGAGATGCCCGCGCCGACCGCCAGAGCGCATACGGCCCCCGAGCCCGCCCTGAAGCACGACGCCGAGGGCTTGGAGAGGCCAGCCAGGGCCAGGACGGCACCTGTGCCCCGGCACACGGGACCAGAGATGGACGCCATAGGCGATACGCCCATGGGCGATGAGTCTGAGGCGCCGGGAACCGCGGGATGCGCTGGATCAGGTGGAAAGCACGCTGAGTGCCACTGCGAGCACGTGTCCTTCCTCACGGGCAAGTACCCAAAGATGGGGATGGACGCCATCGTGCATCGCCTCGACAGCCTGGACAACGCGAAGGACGGCCTAGAGGAGGACGTGGCCGGGATCCTGGATGACCAGTCGGCCGCGGAGAGAGACATGGCGGAGCTGCGAGCGGAACGGGACCGGTACCGGCAGAATCTGGAGCTGGCCCTGGAGAAGCAGCAGCGAGTGGTGGACAGCCTCCTCCACCTGGTGGAGGACATGTCGGGACGCCTGAAAAGGCTAGAGGAGCAACAGCCCCTGACCTCGGGTCCGGAGCTCCCGGCAAAGTCAGCAGCGGCGGAGCTGGTGGAGCGGGTTAAGACGCTCCGGAGCGCCATGGATAAACCCATGGGCGGCCCGGCAGAGGCACCCTACGCGCCTCCGCGTGTTGACCCGAGTGCGCTGCCGTTTGTTCCCATGTTCAGCGAATCCACAATGCTCGGGGAACACAAGGCACCGGCTGGGTCCATGCGGGAAGGGCACGTAACCACGGACCCGAGGAGCCTGACGGTACAGATGTCCCATGCCGCCCAGGATCTACCGATCACTACGACTGCCCATGCAGTTTATGCGGAAGAGGAGATCCAGAGCCAGACCATGCAGGGGCGAACCATGGGAAGCGCTGACGGACATGGTCGAGGTCATCCAGGTCGAAACCTGTGGGCGAAGGACCCCAATACGGGGATATGGACGGCCGATAGAGCAAGTCCTTCCCGCATTCCAAAGCCCATCGGTTCAGGCCCAACTGGACCGCACCCCATGGAGGAGAGGGATGTACGGGGAGTGTACTCACACCCCCCGGCCACAGGTGGTATCCGTCTCGCTGGAGTGGTGGCTGGGGACGTCGGAGACGCCATCAGGATTGACGACCTCAGGGGAATCAAAATCCCCTACTACGATGGCAACCCCTCCGACCTGGATGACTGCATCCTGGATTGGGAGGACTTTGCCGAGGAGGTCGTCGGGGAGAGTAAGAAAAAGTGCTTTTCTATTGCTTTGGGACATACTCTAGTTGTATTAGAGATGCACTGAGCATCCATGCATTTTTATCTTAGTATTGGTCCAGCCAAAAGTGGTGAGAACACATTTTGACCTATGGAACCAAACACCCAATCAGGATATGGAGTGGACCCCTTAATCCCCTTTCAATCAGAAGTTAAACATCTTTTCCTGAGTTGACTGAGCACTGACATACCTAAGGTAGAGCCTATGAATTTATCTATGTTTTTCCATGAATACTTATCTGCCCTAGTGGTATGCACCATAGGGGGTTAGGCACCTCTTTTTGAGAGGTCCTGGGTTCAATTCCTGGTCAGCCTAACTAAGTAGGAAGATCCCAACTGAGTAGGAAGATCCCATGTGACATGGCAGTGACCTCATCGCCACATACCGTGCCACCTCAGCACATATGGGAGCCAAAACAAAGAGTGCACATCTCCTAAGATGGCACTATGGAGAGAGAGTGATCCTGAGGCAGTTTTCTAACTCTTTTCCCAAAACATTTCAGCTATCTCTGTGAATATGCATTCATTTGTATCCTGAGTTGCAGTTTCTGTGAATACCTAATCATCTTTCACTGTTTACACTGCAGCCCTTCATGCTTTGATCCTGAATTACCTTCTCCCTGCATACTATTGGCTTGGGCTATCCTGGATTGAGTTGGCTTTACTGTATTTCAACAAACAAAAGCTTTTCATCATCCAAAACCAGCAGCAGGACACCCTACAGCAACAACAAGCAGCAGGAGAAGCAAAAACACAGTGCTGAAAACACTATAAACTTTTCTGGTAGCAAGAGGCAGCCTGTCTCTGTGCACCGGCAGCGACCCCGCGCCGTACAACCAGTGCTCCGAGCAGGCAAACAAAAGCAGAAGGGTGGATTAAGATGGATCCAGGAAGAGTGGACGCCGAGGTGAACACAGCGCCAGCGCCAGAGACACCGGCAAGGCCGGCGCCTGACGCTGTACCTTCGGTGGAGCCCTTACATGGGCCAATGGATACGGCGGAGGACTCCTTGGATGGCCTCCAGACGGCCTTTGGGGCCCTGTCGGTGAAGGAAATGGTCTCTCAGCCTCAGCCTGTGAAGAGGAAGAGAGGAAACGAGAGCGAGAAGGATGCTGGAGAAGGAGCAGACGAAGGAGAGGAGCAAGGGCAAGACCCGACGGATATCCCTACCTTCGAAGGCGCACCAAGCGCTTCTGGCCCCCAAGCATCACCCTCTCCCATAACCACCACACACCCAGCCGCCGCTACATCCACTTCCACAACCAACCAGCCTATGGCAGAGGGCACAGGCTATACTGGCATGCCTCACTACCTCGCCTATGGCATGGGCCCACCTACCACTGCGCTCCTTGAGGCAACTACTGCCAGTGAGCCGGTGGCTTCCAGCTCTGCGCCGCGTTGGTATGCGGCTGACCATCCCCATCCACTTCACTCCACTGGAACCTACATGGAAGTTCCTGGGTATGCTCCTGGGTGTGCACCTGGGTATGCACCCCTGAGTGGGTTGAGGAGAGGACCAGAGTCGCTGGGAGGCAGGAGTAGAGGATCGGGAAGATCCTCCAACAGGTCCCTGACGCGGTCGGAGATCAACGAAGTGCTCCAAGGAGCCACTTCGAAAATCGTGAGCGACCTCACGCAAGAGATCAGGGAGAAGCTGCAGCCCCTGATGATCCCGTCCCACGCGTCACCTACGACAGTGGGGATGTCACCCCACCGAGTACAGGCTAACCACCTGGCGGCGGGGTTGACGAATACCCTGGGGAGCCTGAGGAGCCGACCGATGCCGACTCCTGCAGCAGTACCAAGAAGCCCATTCGTCCCGAGGACAGCCCAGCCACCCTACAGTCACGTGACGAACTCGACGAGGGCCGAGCTGGACCAGCTGGGGCTGACAGCCCTAAGGGCTATGGTGGACGTGGAGCCTTATGGCTCCAGTGATCTAGGCGGAGACCCCTCCGATGATGGGCCGCCTTCGATGACTTCTTCTTCGCCATCGGATGACGAAGACCCCGAGGACCCCGAGGACTCCAAGGCTAAGAAGAAGAAGAAGAAGAAGAAGAAGACCCGACGCCCTGAAGGACGCCGAGCTCAGGAGGCGAAGGCTATTGCCACCTCCAAGATAGTGGTGAACCTGCCTGAATTCACAGGCAAGGACCTCAGCGAGTTCGCTGAAAACTTTGGCCGGTTCCTACGACTGACCGGCCAAACCCACGCGAGTGGGCGAGTGAAGTGCGACCTGCTCCTGCAGTGCTGCAAGACGAAGTACCTGGAGAAGCAGGTCAGGCAGATCGTCACCAACTCCGCCACCTTTGCCGACGTGTTGGTTGCCCTGGAGAGGCAGTACCCAACCTACGAGACCGACCTCTCCATCAGGGCCGAGATCCAGAACCTGCCCGTGCTGCCGAACAACCCCAAACCCGGCAGGGTCTCCGAGCTGTTGGCGGACCTGGACCACTGGGCTGGGCGACTGACGCCCGGTTCCTACAGCAGCGACGACCTGCTGTTTTGGTTGTGCTCCAAGCTCCCCCGTGAGCTATGGGACGAGTGCCGTCTGACGGCTGAGCGCAAGGCTAGATCCCTCCGCTATGAGGATCTATGCGTGCTGCTCCTGGAGATGGCGCTGGAGAAGGAGAGCGACCAACACCTGAACCACTACCGTCCTGGTGGTGGAGGTTCTGGAGGCAAAGGGTACCAAGGGTCCCGACCTGGGCAGGGGACTACCCCCAAACACGCCCACGCCCGCCTAATGGAGAACGTGAAGGAGCTATTCTGGTGTGATGCCAGAGATGAGCAGGGCCACCTGCAGCATGCCTCCGACTGCGAGCAGCGAGACTGCTTTGTTGTCCAGGGGAAGCAGCAGGAAAAGATCACCGGCGCCAAGGTGAAGATGCCGGATCATTACCGCTGCACCATCACGTGTGCATTCTGCGGTAAGCGGAAGCACTATGAGGACGAGTGCTACCATAAGCAACGCCTATCGGCGAAGCTTAAGGGGGAAGATCCTGGCAAAAGCTCAGGCAAAGGTGGAGGCAAGGCCAAAGGCAACGACTCCGGCAAGGGCAAGTCGAAAGGACGTGGTCAAGGTGGTCAAGACAAGGGTCAAGGCGGACGAGGAGGAGGCGCTAATCGCCAGAACGACAACAAGAACAAGGACAAGAACGGAGGTAACCCCAACCCTAATCCAGGGGGGAACTCCGAGCCCTCTGGAGGGCAGTCTGGACCCACCACACGCTCACAGACGCAGGCCCAGCAAGAACAAGGAGCCAAGCGTGAGCATGAAGGTGGTGACGACGGCAACGCCAAGAAGAGAAGCCGTTTCATGAGGATGGCCCGCAAATTGCGGAACAAGGGGTTCGAGGTGACCTGTCCCGCGGAGTTCTGACGGGGACGCTCTGGTGGCACCCAAGACCTGGTGTTTTGGGTACGTATCCGACTAGGGGGACGTGAATACCTGGGGGTACTGGATACTGGAGCCACAATATCGATAGTGGCCAAGAAAATTTTACCTTGTGGGAGCCTGAAGAACACCATGACCACCGCCGCTATACGGATGGGGGATGGACATGTGGTGCACAGCTGCGGGGACTGCGAAGTGGAGGTACCTATGGGCTCCAAGACTATCGCCCATCGGTTCTATGTGATGGACACTGATGCCTTCGACTTTGTACTGGGTACTGACTTCTTCGTGCAGCACTCCCAGATACAATCCCTGACGCTGCAAGCGCCCTACCTCCTGTACGTGGACCACGGCAGTGGCAGAGAGTCTGTGCCACTGGAGCAGTCGGAACATACCTCGAGTTACCTGAGACTATCGAAGGAGGAGCCCTCGAACATGATGGCGGCCTCCAAAACTGAGGACTATCAACTATTGGGGGAAGTCCTAGACCAAGGTCTGAAGGAGTTGGGTTACTCTCGAGAAGACCTAAGTGTGGAACTGTTCGCCAGCGACAAGCAGCATGTACTGGACCTATACTGCAGCAAGGGGAAGAACTGCAGCTACAAATTTTACTGGCCCTCTTTCGGGATGGCCTACGGGAACCCCAGATTCAGTGAACTGGGGAAGGTGCTGACCAAGGTGGCCTTGGAACGTTCCCGTATGGTCCTGTGTTCCCCCGATTGGGGAGCCCATGGGGGCAATGAGTACTGGCGAACCCTCCTTGACAAGCTGACTATCAGCTCTGTGCGGTTACCTGATGAGGCCATCTACGTGCCTCTGGGACGCAAGACGCCCATTGGGAAGCCCGGATGGGGGAGTATGCTCAGCGTGGTGGACGGAGGTCTTACCACCATCCCCTGGGAAGACCTGGACCCTACTCTGGTCCAGGCTATACAACGAGAAAGCGATGGACTCGCCTTGGGTGACTTGAAGGATCGCCTACGACCTCAAGATGCTGTTGAAACTACACCCGGAGGAGATGAGTACGTCGTGACTGACACTAACGCCCCCAACTCTCCCTGTCATGTACCTGTTCCTGATGGAGTCTCTGAGTGTGGACTG
The DNA here is from genome assembly GCA_964036045.1 of Eutreptiella sp. 'Long Island Sound 2002'. Classification (NCBI taxonomy): domain Eukaryota; phylum Euglenozoa; class Euglenophyceae; order Eutreptiales; family Eutreptiaceae; genus Eutreptiella; species Eutreptiella sp. 'Long Island Sound 2002'. Next base: position 6,428,566 of record OZ038379.1, on the reverse strand, counting down.
TCTGAGCTACCTAGCTCTATCCACTCAGACGACGAAACTGAGCACGACGCCTTCTTCGTGCAGACTGCGGTGGAAGAAGTGGAGAACGCCGAGTACGTCGCCCCACTAAAACCCCTACTCTCCATGAGGGTGGAAGACCCCGTGGATGAAGAGCTGGACCCTAGATCCAGGCTCAGGGAGTATGTGGATTCCAAGAGGAAGTTGGTGGCGAAAAAGCTATGCTACGCGAAGCCTACCCGCAGCTCGTGGCCACTGAAGCAAGGACGTATGGGAGACCTATCCCAACTGAAGGAGGACCTCGAACAGAAGATCACCACCTGGCAAAGGGAGGTAGATCTCAAGCTCATGAAGAGCGTATGGGGTGCCCATGTGAGGACCCCAGAGGAGGACGACCTCTCGGAGGAATGTGTATGTGAACCCCCTAAAGCGTGCCTATGTTGCCATCGTCCACCGGAGATGGTTGAGCAAGACCTTCTGTATGCCTACCAAGGGCTGAAGGATGCTACCGCGGGCGAAGAGTCGGTGGAGGACCACCTCCCGACGTCTATTCAAGGGGCAAGCAACTTACACTCCGACGAGGACATGGAGGACAAGATCAAGGTACTGGACCCGCGGGTACAAAAGCTGATAAGGACCTATCTGGAGGTGTTCGGAGAACTACCCCCTCCAGCCTCATGCGACAAGCTGGTACAGATGGACCTCAAGCTGAAACCCGAGTTCGTGGGTCACAAGATCCGGAGGAGACCCTATCCAGCTCCTAAAGAGCAGGCCGACGAGATTGAGCGACAGATACAAGAATGTATCGACGCTGGCCTAGTCCTGGAGTACAAGGATGGGGACTACCCCCTACACTGCAGCCCCTGTTTCCTGGTGGCTAAACCTGGGTCTACAGCCAAACGGCTGGTAGTGGACTACGGAGAGCTGAACAAGAAGACGCTGAACCACTCAGGGTCCATTCCCAATATGGAGTCTACCCTGGAGAAGATAGCCTCCTGTCGCTACAAGACCAAGATGGACAAGCGAAGTGGATTCTGGCAAGTGGACCTGACGCCCAACGCGCAGGAACTACTGGCCTTCATCACCCCTCAGGGGAGGGTATTCAAGTGGAAGGTCATGCCATTCGGCGTGGCTAACGCCCCCGCTCTGTTCCAAGAGCTGATGAACAAGATCTTGTCCATCCTACGAAGGAGACCTAAGGTGCAGGAGCTCATATCCCGTGGGGCCCAGATGGAGGCTCACATCGACGATGTATGCCTCGGGACCAATACCCAGGAGGATCACCTAATCCTCTTGGGTGAGTTCTTTGCGGTCTGCCAGGAGAACCACACACGACTCAAGCTGGAGAAGTGTGAGTTCATGCAGGAGACCATGCAGTACCTGGGTTTTGACGTTGGCTATGGGTGGTGGACCCCAGCGGCCTCTAAGGCCAAACCCCTGATGGATGCCAAGGTACGACACGAAGACCCCAAGAAAGGACTTCATGATGTACGCAGTTTCATTGGGGCGTGCAACTTCTATCGCCGCCACATCAAAAACTTCACCTACACCAGCGCGGTACTGACTGACTTGATCAAGAAGAGTACTACTTGGCGCTGGGGCCCACAAGAGCAACAAGCGTTTGACGAGCTCAAAGACAAGGTAGCCAACGCTAAGTGCTTGGGCGTGCCTAGGGCACAAGGGGAGATTATCCTGGTGACCGACGCCAGCAATGTGGGCGGTGGTGGAACGTTGTTCCAGTGGCAAGCACTAGAGAAGGAGGAGTTCGACTCGGCCATTTCCCAATGGGGGACGGAAGGTCTCAACCGAGATGGAACCCTCAAGCACAGCTACCCTGACGACAAGTGGGTCCTAGTACCTCTGGGCCACTGGAACTGGAAGTGGAACCAGGCCAGGGGGAACTACTCTACCTATGAGCAGGAACTGCTCGCGGGTATGCTGGTGCTATCCTCACAAGCACGACTGTTGGGGAGTAACCCTGTGGTCTGGCTATGCGACCAAGAACCGGTCCGCAGTTTCCAGAAGGGCCCCCCACCTGAGAAGGCCAAGCTACGTCGCTGGTGGACCTACCTCAGTCAACTACGGCTGACGGTACACCACATCCAGGGAGTGAAGAACGAGTGTGCCGACTACATCAGCCGCAACAACTTCGACGCCCTGATTGGTGCCCGGTCTGAAGCGCTGGCTAAGGAAGCGTTCAGCCGTATGGACGTACACCTGGACCTGAACATGACCATGATACGCCCCCTGGATGGACTCCAACAATCGGAGTACCTACAGGAGTTTGGGGATATCTACCGGCGCCTGGAGAAACGCCTTGAACCCCTCCTGGTCAACCAAGACCAGTGGAAGCGGGACAAGAGCTACCTCTGGCACGAGGACCGCATCGTGGTGCCTAGTGACCGAGTCCCAGCGCTGCTGAAGTGGACCCATGAGTCCAGTGGTCATGTGGGTGCTGACCGTACCCTAAGGTTGTTCAAGCAGTGGTTCCACACTACGTGGACTGACGACCAGCTGCGGAAGACGCTCCTGCCTATCGTGGACAAGTGCCCGTGCAGGTCCTGTAAACCAGGGGATATCAGGGACAGAGGTCTCTACTCGACCCTGCCCATCCCTCACTGTGCTAACAGTGTTCTATACGTGGACTACACGGAGATGCCGAAGTTCGGGGGCTATGACTTCGCCCTCGTGGTAACCTGTGGGTTGACCAGGTTTACCAGGGTGTTCCCATGTACCAAGCACATTACCGGAGAGGAGACTATCAAGATACTCCTGGAGGAGTGGTTTTGTGTCTATGGGGCGCCCAAGGAGATCAACTCCGATGAGGACGTACGAGTACGCTCAGATACTGGCTGGTACAAGAGGGTCCTGAGGTCCCTCAATGTCCAGGTGTCTACGGGGATTCCCTACTCTCACACGAGCAACCCCCTATGTGAGCGACAGATTCGTGTCCTGAAGGAGAACGTCAGGATATGGTGCAAAACTGAACGCACCAGAGACTGGGTGAGACTACTCCCCGTCATATCCTTGATGATGAACTCCCAAGAGAGTTCAGCTACTGGCTACTCGCCACATGAGCTATTCATGGGGCGCCCGGCATGGTTCCTACATGCCCCCTATCCAGAGGACACCCATTCTTCTGTGGGTGAATGGGTCCAAGAGCAACAAGCGAAGGTGGACAAGGCCAAGGCTATGCTCCAGAGAGTGAGGGAGCGTCAGTGGAACAAGAAGAACAAGCACCGTGTACCGGCCACCTACCAAGAAGGGGACTGGGTGCTGGTGCACCACAGTCGACTACCCGCCTGGCCACGCTCTACCAGCGATGACCCATACTTCGGGCCGTACAAGATCCTATCTGTGGATGGGCACCGTATCACCGTGCGGTGTTCTCCCCGTCTAGGGGGGACCCTGGTGTGCGCCGCTCAACACCTGAAGCGCTACCATGATCCTGAAGACCTCTGTGGGGAGGAGTGGGAGCTGAACGACGAGGAAATCGCCGCTCTGGACCTACAAGGGGCTGCCAGCCCTATGGAAGTTGAAGGTGAACTCCCCGACATGAACGCCGAGGAGATGGCTAAGGAGGGCTTCTACCTGGTGAAGTCTGTCCTACGCCACCGCTATCGCCAGGGTTGGCGCTTCCTCACCCTCTGGGAAGGGTTTGGAGTCGAAGAGGCCACCTGGGAGCCCTTCTCTGCATTTGTTCTACCTGAGGGACGCCTAAACTCAGTTCTGGTTGACTACTTGTCCCAGAACAACCTTGGTGAGTTACTGAGGCTCGCTGAGGCGCTTGCCTCCAAGACTAAAGCTAGGGACTGAACCTTACCCTTACCTGCCAAAGCGTATGTGTGAGTGTGCTAGTCCTAAGGTCCTGAGAGCAAGCCGCAGAAGTGGTGTCCTAATTATACCCAAGTCTGCGCCCTTGCTAAACCTGGAGGGTTGGCTTATTGATGCCACGGGGTACGCCCCGGGTCTCCCCTCCCCTATGCGCCCAATTTCTGTGCTGGCGCAAAACCTTGGGGGGAATACCCAGAGTGTTAATCCAGGTATTGTTTTCCCTACCTACCTGTCTACTAAAGGGAGGGGTGGCCAAAAGCTATGAAGGCATGCAAAACGCCTGTTTGCTATGTGGCCAAAAACACTAGCCTAACCCACTGTCACAGCCCACCAACCCAGCTAAAATTGCAGGAAAAGGGTGGGACAGTGACACGCCCCCTACAGGTCCTACACACCCTACAGTGGCACCATCCTGGTGGGCGAGCGCTGGGCAACTGGCTCTAGCCCCCACGCAGGACTACCACTCCTACACGCACACTCTACTTGGCGTTGCGAAGAGGGAGTTCTCGAGGGTCCTAGCGACCCACCTGTGAAATGACAAGAGAACACAGCGCTACTAAGCAACTGTGGCCTCACAGGGGACGCCACAACGCGTTTCCCCTGCAAGGGCTTGGAGGGAAGGAGTGCTCTCGTGTGCAAGGCGCAGATGTCGATGAAGTCGGACTCCCTGCTCTGCCACAGGCGGAGCGGAGTTACTTGTTTGTGTGATCTGCGCCCCTGTTTAGCAGGGCATAAAAAAATGCTGCTGCACCACTCACCCTACCTGCCCACCTGTAAAACAAAGGCAAATGAAAGGGCGTTTGCGGCGGAGGAACCAAGGCACACTCCAGGTATTATACCCTTCTCAGTGTGCCCTATAATACGCTGTCCGCAAACACGCTGCATGGAGCAGCTACCCTTATCAAGCAAGCAAGCGTTAAGGGACTCCTCAGGTTCTCTTAAAGAACGTACCGAGGAGCCCCTGGGTAGCCTAAACAAGGTTTACCGTGCGCACTTCGCGTGGCCTACCCTTTAATGCGTGTGTGCATGCACGACTATGCAAATCACGTGGGGCAAACCTGCCCATCTCCACCACAATCTTGACTCCACCAGGGGGTGGCCCCGCCTGGGCGTACCTACCTTACCTACCGCTGGGAAGTGAAGCAAGTGAGAAAACAAAAGGGGCGCACGCGAAGAACGTTGCTATGCACTTGTGTGTATGACTAATCACCCTGATCTGACCGCTAATCATCTGCAATCTTTCTAATCAATCCCTCTACCGCGTTCTATCGTGGTCATCGTTGTTATCGCTGCTACACGACTCGGCCACGGAGACTCGAGGCGAGCAATGTGTATGCGGCATGCAAGACGAGCATACCTGTAGTTTATACCTGATTCATTGAAGTCTTTTCAATTGATTTTCGAATTCTTGGATTTTTGAAGTTTCTATTAGTGTGGGTGGAATCTGTATGTTTGTTTATTAATGTGTGTCTCGTCATTTTCAAGACTACGTGATACATACGTTTATAATTCCATTATTTTTCCATTTTCCGGCGCTTCGCTAGGAGCCGCTCCTGCGCGCCGCCATTTTATGCGTATGAATTTCTGGACTTAAAAAATCCAGAGATGACTATAATTTCTATAAAAATGTGCTGAAGATGCACAATTGGATTCTGCTCAGGTGTGTCGTTTCAGAAAAATTCTGCGCCGTCATTTGACGGATTTTGGTGTCGTCGCTTCGTTTTTGCGTGGATTCGTCCATAATTCTCCCATTCCTGCCTCTGCAGATACCCACGCGCAGCCTCGCTGAGTAGGCCGTGTTCGGGCCGAAACGCAGGTGCCTGGAGAGACTGAGCAGAACCAAGACCCCACCAAGGGGCAAATTAATTTCTTTTCGACTCCCTACGCCCTAAGACAGGTCACAGGTCGCCAGCAGGTTTACGAGAACCCATGCGAGTGTGTATAATGTGTCTTGCGTTTGGGTTGTGTCGACGCTGCGTCTTGGAGGAAGGGATGCATATGCACATGTTTGGCATGCTCCCAATCTAACCCCACCAAGCCACAGGAGCCCCGGCAGCGCCAAGAGCGCTGAGTCTTCTGTAGGAAACTGTACCATCAGAGCAGCAAAAGGACGCCAGCCATGGTGAGCGCCCATTTTTCAGTGTGAGGGAGACTGTAGGTATTTTAAAGTAGATGTGGAAACCAAGGAAGGGCCAAGAAAAATTCCCTTTTTCCTAAAATGCGACAGTGGTGGCCACCACAGCACAAGGGGGGAGTAAGAAAAAGTGCTTTTCTATTGCTTTGGGACATACTCTAGTTGTATTAGAGATGCACTGAGCATCCATGCATTTTTATCTTAGTATTGGTCCAGCCAAAAGTGGTGAGAACACATTTTGACCTATGGAACCAAACACCCAATCAGGATATGGAGTGGACCCCTTAATCCCCTTTCAATCAGAAGTTAAACATCTTTTCCTGAGTTGACTGAGCACTGACATACCTAAGGTAGAGCCTATGAATTTATCTATGTTTTTCCATGAATACTTATCTGCCCTAGTGGTATGCACCATAGGGGGTTAGGCACCTCTTTTTGAGAGGTCCTGGGTTCAATTCCTGGTCAGCCTAACTAAGTAGGAAGATCCCAACTGAGTAGGAAGATCCCATGTGACATGGCAGTGACCTCATCGCCACATACCATGCCACCTCAGCACATATGGGAGCCAAAACAAAGAGTGCACATCTCCTAAGATGGCACTATGGAGAGAGAGTGATCCTGAGGCAGTTTTCTAACTCTTTTCCCAAAACATTTCAGCTATCTCTGTGAATATGCATTCATTTGTATCCTGAGTTGCAGTTTCTGTGAATACCTAATCATCTTTCACTGTTTACACTGCAGCCCTTCATGCTTTGATCCTGAATTACCTTCTCCCTGCATACTATTGGCTTGGGCTATCCTGGATTGAGTTGGCTTTACTGTATTTCAACAAACAAAAGCTTTTCATCATCCAAAACCAGCAGCAGGACACCCTACAGCAACAACAAGCAGCAGGAGAAGCAAAAACACAGTGCTGAAAACACTATAAACTTTTCTGGGAGATGCGAGGAGCGCCGCGGGACAAGTGGGTATGCCGGACATTCCCACACCGGCTGGCGCAGGACCTGAAGGAGGAGCTGCGGGATCAGATCCGGGAAGGACTGATCCGTACGGAGCAGCCCTCCCCCCAGTGGTTGGAGGATGAGGAGCGGGTGGACGCTCCGAACCAGAAGCTGGAGGACTTGTGGTCCATCCCGCTGCCGCTGGACCGCGGTGAGTTGCGGGTCCGGGAGTGGAACCGGTATCTGCGGAAGTACCGCAGATGCCTCAAGCTGGTGGAGGACTGGAACGAGGCCAGCGAGATCCGCCACCTCCTGAAGGACGTCCTCCCCGGCCTCTGGAAGAGGAGAGTGGAGGACGAGGAAAAGAAGAGAGCGAAGAAGCGGGTGGCGGTAAGGATCATGGCGGCGGCGGATACCCATGCGGGTATCATGGAGTTCTTCAGGAGGAACCTGGGCGAGCCCAACCGGATGTTGAGACTGAAGAACGCCGTGTACGTGGAGGTATTTGGAGACACCATGGGGCAAAGGTTGCTGCGCCTCAACAACGTGGAGTGGAGGCGCGGGGAGCCGCTGAGGATGCAGGTCATCTTCGCCCGCATGAGCCTGGACGAGATCGTGAAGTACATCACGGTGGAGTTGAAGCTCAATGCGAAGAACGAGGCCCACGTGCAGGATCGACATGGTCATGGACAACGAGGCCACCGAGAAGACCGTCATCATCGGGAGATCGAGGAGGACACGGCCAACTCTGCGGAAGATGGTAGTGGAAGTGGCCAAGACCAATGGTCCCGGGAGGATCACGAGGAGGCCCATTTCTTCGCGTTTGTGGCGCACAACGTGAGAGAACATGGGCAGGATCGGTCCAGATGGAACCGGGTGGGACCCAAGAAGAGCAGAGAGCCAAGGAGGATCGGGAACCCACCGCTCTCGTTCCGGGAGTACAGGTCTCAGCACGACGGGTGCTGGGTCTGTTATGGCAAGGGAAACAACCATGCACATGATCACCGTCAGTGCAAGGTGTATGAGGAGGACAAGAAGGCCTACTTCGCCGCCCACCCCGAGAAGAAGCCCAAGGAGCAGCGGATTGCCGATTGGAAGGCGAAGGGCGGAGACGGGGGAAAAGGCAAAGGCAAAGGCCAAGGGAAAGGCGGAGGAAGAGGCTATGGTGGTGGACCTGGCCAAGACCGACGAGTGAGGTCGATCGAGGAGGTTGCTGAGGACATGTTGAGGGCGTTGGAGGAACTCAAAGCCCAGCAACGTGGTGGACAAAGTCCTGGCGGATCGCAGCCGGAAGGGGCTGCGGGAAGTCAAGTCTAGAGGAGCCCCCACGGGAGTGGGACCTCGGAGGTCTCTCCTCCGGAAATCAGTGGAATCCCAGAGAAAGCGAAGGCACATCGGGTGCCGAAGAAGGCTCCAGAAGAGCCAAAACCACTGAGTTTCGCCACTCCCAACCCCTGGAGCGCCCTGCCAAGGGAAGTACATGTGGGTACGGGACATGGCAAGAAGGAAGGAGCGACCACGCAGAGCCCCGTGGATGGGCACCACCAGCCCAAGATCTACACCATCCGTGACCATACCCTTGAAGTCCTGATGCACCCGGACGTGCTAGAGTTGCATGCCGTGAGAATCGTCCATACGCCTGAAGGTGACGACCGGCAGTTGCAATTGAAAGTGCGAGTACGGTGCGGACGAGAGGAGAAGGTGGTGGATGTGTTTTTGAACCATCTCAACATCTTCAGTACTCTGACGTGGTCCGCTCTAGGCTGCATATGTACAGTGTAGGGGGTTCCATATGGTACATTCCGGCTGTCGCGGGTTGGTACGGGCTGGCCATTGCCTTCTCCGGGGTTACCGCGGGCGTGAACCGATCCGTATGCCGACCTGATGGCCTGAAGGGACTTGTGGTACCCTGCGCATACACCATGCACCGAGGCATCTGTCGTCTGAATGTGATCTGAAGAGGTACATAAACTGTCACCCCCGACGGAGACTTCCATCGTGTAGGAGTGTGAGTAAAACCGACATGGGGGGGGGGGGACATGTTGACACACGACTACGAGAAGGCTAACACCAGAAACTAAGCAAAAAGATGCAGGGGGGGAAGGGACTCGCAGCGATCATTGAGCCGAAGCTCAGCACACTATAACAGGCAACTGAGGGGGGGGGGGGGACCACCCACAGGTGTGTGAATGGAGGCTAAGGGAGCAAAGCACAAGAAGTCGAAAGCAGTGTCACTGCGGAGCGGCGCCAGTTCCAAACCAGTGGAAACCTGAGCCTAACTTACGTTTACTCGGTGGGTTGGGCACTTCACTTCGTAGAGAACGGCGGATGCCTGCAGAGCGAATCAAGAGTGAGCGAGAAATGACTGGATAGATTGTTGACGACGAATGTCAAGGCGGTTACGTGCTGGCCTCTTAGCAGGGGGTACCGATGGGACCGAGTCACGGTATCGGCGTTTGTGTGGTGCTGATCGAGGTTTGCTTTGAACGCTTACTGGGAGGGGCGGGGGGGGGTGGTACACTTGGGTGTGAGACGGGGGGGGTCTATCTGACGTGCTATACAGTCCACCTGAATCGAAGAATGTGTTCACAGACAAGGGAGGAGGCGGCGGGTCGGGAAGGGGATGGTTCCTACGGTGGTTGCACGCATCTTTCACTATCTCAGTGATGGTTTTCCTGCGGGGTTTCAGGGCGTCATAGAACATTTGCTTGGTGGAACGATTTTGTGTGAACAGGGCGTATAAAGACAGAGGTACTAGGGACCGGGCGAAATTGCGCAGTTCTCCACGTGTCCGGTCGCCCTCCAGCCATTGCATGGCCATTGGACCCAGGAGTGGCCCCCATGCATAAGCCATTCGTTCAAGAAACACCGAGAACTCCGGGCAAAAGGCCACAGAGGATACGATGTCCAGGGGATGCTGACTGTTACACAAGGAGCAATGCCGATCAGAGAGATCCCAGAAGGCACCTGACCCTGCTACTGTCTTGACTCCCAAGGTCCACTTAGCGGCAAAGGAACTAAACCAGGAATAGTGCCGAAGCCAGTCAAAGCTGGCTGTCACCGCGATGCCAGTGTGAGCGTGTCGTGGGTACAGGCGTTTGCGGGCGGTGCTACCGAATTTTTGAATGCTAACCTGGCCTTTAAAGGTGACCGATTCCGGGTGTGGGGGGGGCAGATAGGAAGCGGCAACGATACAGGCATAAGAGGTGTACTTGGCAAAACTGTCAGCGAGTTCGTTTCCAGTGAATCCCACATGCGATTTGAGCCACCCGGCTCCGATATTGAATGCCATGCCATTGATGAGGTCGTCCAGGACTGCCTGCCACGTGCCCTGGGTGGAGGAACTAGCTGAGGGGAGGGGCGTATTGGAAACTACATGATCCACGCAGCACACCAGCTGAGAGTTGTCGATACAGAAAAAAACGGATCCGCGGAATGCCACAGAGTGGAGGTAGCGCGTGCACTGTGTGAAAGCCCAGAATTCTGCATCTTTGCTGCCCTGGTGGGGACATGGGATCGCAAGCGCGAGGGTTGTGCCGTCTGGCCAGCAGAGGATGGCGGCTGACCCCGCAAGCGGTTTGTCCCATGAGCCGTCCAGGTATACCCACAGCATGTCCCTGGACTCTGGGGATTGCCACGCTTCCAAGACACTTTCACACCCCCACTCTGTCAGGGAAGATACCTGGAGTTTGGGGGCAGGGCCGGTGTACTTGAATAAGTGACCAAACTGGTTGGATTCCACAAACTGAGAGCCATAAGGTGGCGGGTAGGGGGGCAAAGGAGGGGGCAGGGAGAGCAATGGGGGGGCCAGTTTCACGTGTGTGCTCTGAGGGGGGGGGTCTGGGAGTAGTTGCGGGGGCGGGTGGAGGGAGAAATTGTGCAGCTTGTCTTTCACATGGAATTCAGTGCCATCAGAGTGGAATCGTATTTTTGAAGCTTGTGCGTGTTCGTCGTAATCTAGAACTGTCCCCGTGTGCCATCCTGAGTTGAACTGGACGTGAACTTCTTCTCCGGGCATTAGACTGTCTGTTTTGCATGGGTTCCAGGGCCCGAAGCCATGACACCTGCCCCCCAGCGCATTGGTTGCGTCTACGAACGCCTCCTGTAACCAGTTAGTAGTGGGTGACAGGAGGGCTTTGCGAACGAAGTGGTTCGATTGTGTTGGGCCTTCTTCGTTGAGATAACGCAGCGAGTAATTATGAATTTGCGACTGAACAAAAGTTTCCAGAGGGACGAGTTTCATAGTGGTGTGTCGGTCTTTAGGAGACATTGACCGAGGGAGACGGCCATATTTACATAGATTGTACCACACTGTTTGCTGGAGTGAGTGTAGCTGTGTTGCTGGCACTGGGCCTGCGAGTAGACGGTACGCCACGGTAGGTATGAGTTGCTTATTAGTGAGCATTATAAGCTCGGATGCAGTGAGTTGGAGGGGGGCCAGGTGAGCATAGAAGGAGTTAATCATGGACTTGACACACTGTAGAACCTGATATGCATGCTCACTGGTGTAAAAGTACACACCTAGGTACTTATAAACCTGATGGGGGGATCCGTCTGCTTTTCTGGTTGACAAAACCCCGCCGTGCCGTGAGTGAATCTCCGTGTGTCCAGTGCCTTTAACTGCGTGCAACTCCGTTTTCGTGATGTTCATGTCCAACCCCAACTCCCTGGCTGGGCCGTCAAATGCTTCATATACCTTTTTAATATCCTGCACTGATCTGGCTCTGAACAAAATGTCGTCTATAAATGCGTGAATGCTGCACTCTAAACCCCAGTCCATGACTGTGTCCAAGTAAAAAAACATTAAGTTAAGATACAGAATGAATAGAAGGGGGCTGAGTGGGCATCCCTGTCTAACGCCTCGTTTTTGGGTGTGGCCCGAGGTGGGGATTCCGTTTACTAACGGTTGTTCAACAGCATGGTCGTACATGCGTTGAATGGAAAGAATCAAGGACTCTGGGAGCCCATAACCCCGTAATGTGGTCCATAATCCCTGTAGGGGCACTGAATTAAATGCTTTATTAAAGTCAATGTACAGATGATACAGGCGCCCTTTAGACAGGAGCATCCTGGATACCACGTCGTAAATGTGGTCCCCACATCGGTGGTTGTTCAAGCCCCCGTGTTGGCATGGGTGAACTAGTTTATGCTTTTGGGTTAACCCTTTCAACTGAGAACATTGCCAGGCAGAGGAGAGTTTCACCAATGTCTGTATGAGGCAAATGGGGCGATAATTTACAGGATCGTGTCTGTCTCCTTTTTTGTAGAGAAGACATACCCTGGCTGAAGACCACTCAGGGGGGGGGCCGTGGGTGAGGATGAAATGTATGGCCTGCAGCAGTAATTGCTGTAAGGCAGGGGGCAGGAGAGAGACCAAGTAATAATTTATTTCATCCTCGCCCGTGGCCTTAGTAGGCTTGGCGGCCTGGGTAGTTTCTTGTAGCCACTTAATATCTGGGAGCGGCAAGGGTTCGGTTCGGGTGGGTTCTGGACACTTGGGCAGGTTTGTGATGAATTCCTGCAGGCGCCGTTCATTCACCTGGAAGTCAGGATCCCCCCCAAGGCGCGACAGGCACGCAGAGAACATATTCCCCACTTTTTGGGGGTCGGATTCCATTCTCGGGGGGTTGGTACTGTCATCCCGGAGCTGAATGTGTTGCGTCTGGTCCGGCCTCAGGGCCTTATCGATGGCCTTTTTGATTTTTGAACCTTTTACCATGGCATAATGCAATTTTTTTTTCTCCCTTTTGGACTGGCGAGCCCTCCATGACTCGCTGAGCTCTTGTAAGCGACGAAGGGCGCGTGTGCGCTGAGCGTGGCCTTTCGGCAATTGGGAAAGCCGTTCTTTGAATTCGCGCTCTATTGGGGTCTCTCTGTGGGGATTGCATGGTCTGGTAATCTGATGAAAGGCCCGCGCAAGTTGGGGGACAACAGAATTAATGAATTGGACAAGGCGGTGTGGTGAAACCTGCACACGCGTCACCTCGTATGCCCATTGTTCGAGCTGCTGGATGCTCTTCAGGAACTCTAGTTCTTCCGATTGATTCAGACGTCTGAACAGAGTGTGGGGTTGGGGTAAAGGGTGTGCGGGGGTGAACGGAAGCTCGATACTCGCCGAGATGGGGTGATGGTCCGAGGAGACATCATGTTGGATAATGTGTGCCTCAAGAACTTGCAGTGCCGGGGTGGCAATCAGTGGTTGGGAAAGTAGCAATAAGTCAATCCTTGTGTCACAAGGAAGAAGAGGGTTTCGGTATCGAGTGTAGGCCAGGGTGTCATTATTTTTCATCCTGAATGAGTCGACGGCGTCTTTTTTTTCCTCCACTAACGAGGAGAGCCATTTCCACTTGTTCACTGTCTTCCCATTAGTGTCCAAGCTGGACACTTGAGCGTTGAAGTCACCTCCCACAATCCACAAGGGATATTTTTGGAAGAGGGCATTCAAGGATTTTTCGAGTTCAGGCCGACGAGGGGGCTGGGCATATAGGGAAACCAGGAGTATGGGGGGCTGACCTGGGAGGTGAAGTACAGAAGCACATATGGCTCCCGGACTCGGGGAGGGAAGTGCAGTGACGAAAGGGGCTAGCCTAGCAGATATTACTATGCATGCTCCCTCAGCCCCAGACAAAAGCAGTGAGGAGAGTACTTTCGGGGAGCTTTGGTCAGAGTTCCAACCAAAGGGTAGGAGTGGAGCAGCGGACAGTTCCTGGTAGAAGACAATGTCCCACCCCTCGTGTAAATCCGCATGGACATAAGCTTCCGGCTTGTGCTTATTGATATTGTGTGATTTGATTTTGATGGTGGTGACTTCGGGGACAGACCCTGAATCTTGTGGGGGGGGGGGAGGGCGAGGGGGAAATAATTCGGGTGGGTCTGGGGGGTTGTTGCCGTCGTGTGGTGCAGGAGGTTGATCGCGATTTATATTTCCATTGAGCTGGGCACTGCATGAATCAAGGCCGATCAGTTTCAAGTAATCATACAGACTATCCTTCATCACTGACGTGTGGCGCGCGTGAAGAACGCCAGTGCCTGCTTCTGGAGCGGAAGGTAATCGTCAGGACATACAAGTTGTGCAAGAGGAGGGAAGCGCAAAATGACCTCGAGGAGATCCATCGAGATAATCGCATGGTAGTGGCACTCACTGTGGGTATTCTTTTATGAACAGCGAGTCGGATCACTGAGGAAGCAGGGGCGTGCCGTGGGCAGCTTTCTGTACTGTGCCTTTGCCGTTGCCGAGAGAACGGACGTTGGCGATGGACTTTAACAGTACTTACCTCATTTAGCTGGGTTAGAATTGACAACTGAATTGATTCGCCAATCGCTGACATAACCGGACACAGGAGGCCCTGAGGTGGAACAGTGAGGGTTAAGGGCTGAGCCAAAATATGGGGAGAATCATGTGTGTACTTGACATGAACGCCGTAACGAGATGCGAGATGTAGGGGATACCAGAGGTCACACTGCTGGCAAAATGCATGTGGGCACGGCGCCCATTCAGGCACACCGGGAAAACAACTGCAATGGCCTGGCTGGTGAACACCCTGCGAGGCATGTGGAGCTGTTGCGTGTGTGAGTGAACTATGCGTGTGGGGTAGAGAACACACTGCACTGCTCCGCAGCAAGCGTGGTTTAATTGAACGTTTCGTATAACGGTCTCCAGGCAGATGATAATCCTGCAGGACCAGGCTGTAGAAGGGGGGGCCAGTAAATGGGGCCAGGGACAGCTTGCCACTGAATGAGCTACGTGGGCGACCACCACTCCACGTTATGAGGACGGCCACACGAAGAAGATCGGTGCACGACCGTGCACATGGGGGGTTTGTGGGGTATACCTGCTCTTCCTTTTGGACCTCGGTGTGTGCTTCCTCCTGTGAGCTCCAAACGGATGCTATCACTGGGTAGGCTGACCGTCCATAAGAGAAGAGCCGGTTACACTGTGGGTAAAATTCTTGTGGGCACGGCGACCATTCTGTCCCCTCAGGAAAATATTTGCCTTGGATTGGTTTTCGGACACCCTGCGAGGCGTGCAGCGCTATTGCATGGGGCAGTGCACATATGTCCACCAGCTCACAAGCGTGTGTGTGTGAACAATGCGTGTAGGGCAGGGAACACACTGCACTGCTCTGCAGCAAATGTGGATTAATTGAACGTGTCTCATAACAGTCTCCAGACAGATCGCAAACCTGCAGGGCCAGGTAGTAGAAGGGGGGGGCAGTCCATGGGGGCAGGGGCAGCTTGTTTCTGACTGGGCTATGTGAGCGATCACCACTCCACGTATCGAGGACGGCCACTCCATGAAGATCGGTGCTCGACCGTGTACATGGGGGGTTCGTGGTGTATACCTGCCCTTCTTTTTGGATCTCGGTGTACGCTTCCTCCTGTGAGCTCCAAACGGATGCTGACACTGAGTAGGCTGACCGTCCATAAAAGAAGAGCCTAGTAAAGCAAGCCATAGGGGTGTTGACAGTGTGGTGGTCTTCGTGACCGGAGTGGTACAGGGACGCATGTGAGGCAGACCCCATGGTGTTGTGTTTGATATGTGTTGCACAGGGGTGGCTTGAGTAGGGAAAAGGTGTGCAAAGGAGCAGGAGTGTGTTGTTACTCTCCATCATCAATGTCAATGTGTGGAACGCTACGGAAAATCAGCGAGATGCGTCTCTCCCGTCGGACCGATTCGCCATTTATCATGTCTGACTCCGCTGATGGTATGCCATGCTTGTAGTTAAACCTGTTCTTGCCGGTCAGCGCCACCAGTGAGTAACGCTCCAGGATGATGGTGGTTCGGTCTCCCCCGTCCTTGTGGACAAAGTGCATGGGCACGGATGTAAGCAGGTTGGCTGTTACCACCACTTTGCCGAGCATGAAATTCTCAAGATGTTCAGTTATTCCTACAGCTGGCGGGTAGTCTGCGACTGTGCACTGGTTGATTTCTTCGTTTACATCATTTTCGTTCAACAATTGTTGTGCAAGCTGCTTGATGGTCTCAAGAGAGGTTGGGATGGCCTCACACTTTGCAATGTTCCCTCCGCCCTTATCATGTGAGAAGCCAAAGTGCTTTAGGTTGCGACGAGTGGATGTGTCCCAGCCCTGGATTTTGTGGTTCACGAACTCAAGGAGTTCTTCTTCTTGCTCGACGTCAAAGGCGTGGGGGGTTACCAGCACTCCTGCAAGAGCCCCATCGGATTCATCGTTTGGGGAGGCGGCGTCCATCAGGTTTATTTTTTCATCAGAAGGCAGTGGAAGGTTAGCCAATCGTTCATCCTCTTCTACCAAAGCTGATATGAAGGCTTGCGAACCAAGGCGTGTCCCTGCCATCACAATTTTATTCTCGGGCGTGAGGTCAGCCGCTTCCTCCGCCATGAGGGTCGCCTTACGAAGTTCATTTGGATGTGCGCAAACGATGGCGGTTCCGTTTACCGTGAAGCCATGGGCAAGTGCTATAGAGTCAGGATTTTTATACTCCGCACGGAAAACATTTCCTTCATAGGTGGGGTCGGCCGCTTTTCTCCAATGGGCAAAGGGTCCAAATAGGCCAGCCACTATTTGTGCGTGCAAGGTCCTTTCGGAGGTGGGGGCACGGACTTCAAAAGAAGTGGGGTTGGGGGGCGTTGCCCATGTGTGAGGTAGAATGGGGGTGAGTTGTGGTGATTGTTGTTTGGCCTCGTTTGAGGCAGTGGAATTCCAAAACCGAACCAGAGAGGCCTCCGGGCCATAGAAAAGCACTATGCCATGGTTGTTGAAGGCATTCCAAGCAAAAGATTGCACCGGGTTGCGACCTCCGTCGCAAGGGACTCCGGAGACGTCGAGATTAGCTAATACGCTCATCTTCGTGCGAAGTGTGGTACCTTTCAAGTGGATTCGTGGGGGTTTGCAATGTGGGGCTTTGCACAAAATACTCCATGTTTCCATGGCATCCATTTCCGGGTGTGAGGCTATCATTTCGCGCGAAGCTTGTAATTGGTAAAGATTCCCGGCCTCAAGGTCACTCACCCTTATCACGAAAATGTATCCGGTTCGAGACCACTCGTGGTTGAGCACCAATTGCAAAAGTCGGTTGGCTCTTTGTGCCGGCAAGTGCCATTCAAATCTCAAAAACTTTTCGTGCGGTGAACGTAAAATTGCCCCGCCACCCAAGGGATACGCCGCATTTTTTGAGTTCAATGACACATTTTCTTGACCGGGCTCGAATGTGTGGTTGATGAACTTTTGAAAACCTCTCACGTTCGTGAGAGTGCGTTCCGAAACCGGGGTGGGGTTTTTGTTTTCACCCACTTCCTTAAGGAATATATCGTTATAATATTTATACAATATATCTCGGTGTGCATCAAACCGAAGGTTCACATCTATAGAAGAGATGGTCTTTTGGATATTAATGGTTTGGAGTGCCGCTTGAAGGTTCATCCCTCGTGAGTCGTAGTTTTTGTAGTCAATGGGTTCATTTGCTTTTCGGCCCGAGTTCACATGAATTGATACGAATGGGCGTTCGGGAAGATTGCCATCTTTTAGCGAGAACGCTCTTGTGGGAATTCTTGGGGATGTACCGTGGTGACACACTACTTTGTCCACCGCCCACTTCAAATCGATGAGCGGCCCGGCCGCGTAGAGAAGGTGGTTGTGGGCGGTGGTGTGTTTTTCCCATGTCTCCATGGTGATCCACCCGGAGTACGTTTTGGAGTCGTCCTCCGCCTTGAGTTCGGTAAAAGCCTTTTTGATGGCCTTGGACCAAATTTTTGATGACAAATAATTGGGGGGTTGATCCTTTTTATCATTGCCCGGGAAGACGTAGAAACTGCCATGTTTTTTGAGGATGTCCTTGAGGTGCTTGATGGGCTCATGAGCGGCGGTCACCGAGTGTTGCGGTTCCCTGCGTGCGCGCAATGTCGCATTTTTTCCATAGTACGCGCAAATTTTCAAAAATACGACCTTTATAGCGCGCCTATTGCGCGCGCTCTACCGCGCTATATTGTCCCGTTTTTCAAATTTTTCAAAGCTGGAAAATGTTTCAAAACCATGCTTTTTGCAGTGTCCTGCGTTTCTCAAAAACCCCTTGCTTTTCAAAAACATTCCCTGTTGCTCATTCAACCCAAGACACATGCAAAAACACTGTCTGAAAGGTCTGAAAAGTGTGCAACAGTATAGGTCCTCACGGACGAAAACAGTGTAGCGCGCGCAACATATTTACAGCGCGCGCTGGCAGCCTTATGGCGCGCGCTATACCAGGTATAGCGCGCGCTGTCATTCAGTGATATCCTCAATGGTTTGGACCACCACTTCGGCCTCCCACTCCTTCTCCCATTCGGGTCTGTGGTCTTCTGCCCCAGTGGCAGCTGGGGCTGCATCCCCTTCTTCTTGTGGGCTTGGGTCGCCTTCTGGGGTTGCTCCTTGTGGTGCCTCTTCTTCTTTCGGGGCTGCTCCTTCTGGGGCTGCTCCTTCTCCTTCTTGTCGCGTGGCCGCTGGTGCCTCTCCTTCTTGTGGTGCGGCTGGTGCGTCGTCTTCTTGTGCTGCTGCTGCTGCTGGGGCTGGTGCCTCTTCTTCTTGTGCAGCAGCTGCTGGTGCTTCTGCTGGTGCTGCAGCTTCGGCAGGTCCCTTGTCTCCTTGTGGGGGGGCTGGTGGCTGGGCTGGTGGGCCTCCTTGGGGCTTCTTCTTCTTTGGGGTTGGTGGCTTGGACGGGGACATCCTCATGGTCTTTGGGTCGGGGCAGAGGTCCTCAATGTCATCGGCCTCGTACGTCTCCCACCACGACTGCCACTTGCCCAACTCCTCATACGCTTTGCTTTTGGCGGAGAACACCTGGCAGCAGGGCATGAACTCCGACCAGTCGTCCTCTTCCTCCTCCTCCTCCCCTTGTTGGCTGGGGCTCCACTGATCGTTGGGGATGATGACGGCCACGTGGTCCTGAGGGGCCCTCCTGGCGCCTGCTGGCTTGATTTCGGCTCCCTCCACAATCATCGGCGCGATCGCAGTGGTGCAGTAGATGATCCACCGAGGCTTGTGGCCGTCTTTGTAGGACCAATCGCGGCGCTGCATGAGCTCCTCCCTTGCCTCCTTGTCCGCGTCGGCTCTGCCCTGCTGCTTGGCCTTGGGAGCCGTACTGGGTGGGGTGGAACCGCACGGACCTCCTTGTTCTTGTGGCTGGTCTGGGACTGGGACAGGCTGCTTCGGTGCTGGCTTTGATGCCTGGAAAGAGTAGTGCGGAGGCACAGCACAGGCATAGCACGCGCAATACGGAACATAGCACGCGCGACGAGATGCATAGCACGTGCAATGACGACAATAGCGCGCGCTGCATTACCTTTTCTGCTTTCTCCTCCTCTGCTTTCTTCCGTCTCTTCTCCTCCTCTTCCCTCTCCTTCTTCTCCCTCTCCTTCTTCTTCCTCTTTTCCTCCTCATCCTTCTCCTTCTTCTTCCTCTTATCGTCCTCTTCCTTCTTCTTCTTCTTTGCTTCGTCCTCTTTCTTCTTGGCCTGTTCCGCCTGACGTTGGAGTCGGTGTGCCGCCTCTGCCATCAGCCGCTGGTCGGGAGTCTTCTGGGCAAGGACCTTTCCAGGCGGGTGGGGGGGCTTAGCGGTGTGGGAGGCGGAGATGGCTGGTGGTAGGTGGCTGGTGGCTGCTGGCTCCTCGGTACGCTTCTTCTTGGGCCTTGGGACTGTCACGGATTCCGTCTCCGGCACGGCAAAGGCGTCGGCCCAGTCCACCTCCAGCTCCTCCAGCTGCCGCTTAGCCCGGGCCAGCACCGGGGAGGGGCCTTGCTCCTTCCGTTCGTCAAGCCAGTCGGCCGCATGCTTGGACTGCCCGGCAATGTCCACGGGCACGCTGATCATCAACGGCCCTCTGCGGGATCCCAGGCACAGAAGCTGCTCGAACCTGCCCACCTACGAGACAATGGGACAGAAGGTAGGGTCGTAGCGCGCGCAAACAATCGAATCGCGCGTGCCTCGGTTGGCAGCCTCGGTCCTGCGACGCTTCTTCTCTGCTTCAGACACGGGGACCCTTTTTTCCAACCTGGCCCACAAGGACCGTTGGACGGCAGACCCTGAGCAAAAAAACTCAACTAGGTCCGCCAAAAGTTCCTCGTTCTTCCACAGGGACCACCCATAGTGGGGGCCCAAAATGTTTGCAATCTTCCCTGACATTAACAGCGTCAGATGTGCCGCCGGAAGAATCTGAAACGTTAGAAAAATAGGCGTTTTTGCCCTGCTTATTAGGACATGGGGTTACAAACCCAAGACCCCGAGCCATAGCGCGCGCTATGCTGCGCGCTATAGTTTTGTAGTGCGCACTGAGCCATCGCGCGGCAATACCCTGTAGCGCGCACACAGGGTTGTTGGAGAGGTACTTGTATGTCGTTGAATGAAATGTGCAAGTCGTCTTCATCAAGACCTACGCTCCAAGGAGAAAGATCATACAATTGTTGTCTCGCCGCCGCCGGCAGGGAGACCTTTTTCCGGTTGAAGGCTTTTGATTTGTTCTCATTCAGGACGTAAAAGTGAAAGTCGTTTTGCACCACCTTTTGCTCGGAAGCAGCCACAAAAGCCGCCAATTTTGACGTTGAAGGTTGTTCCAGCCTGAGGTTCGTGGATATTTCGAATTGAGCGGGTTGAGCAACTTTGTTTCCACCAAATAGGAATGACATGTTGGGCGCGGCAATGGAGGTGTTATTGATGGTATAATTGACAAGAGCTGGTTGACGGTATCCGTGGACGATAAAACAGATGTGGATGGACTCGTTGGTGATAAAGGCTTGTAGGTAGTCGATTGTGATGCTATTTTGTTGATGGGACTGAACTGCACGCCCAGAAATCGTCAAATCAGGACGATTTGTATTTGATTTGACTTTACTGCATTTCAAAAATGCTGAAATCGAAAAAAAATAGACACTCAGAAAGTGTGGGTGGTGGATGTGTTGGTGGATACGGGTGCCCAGGTGAACCTGGTCCGGACAGGGTTGTTCAAGGAGGAACTCCTGCAGACCAGCCGGAGACCGGTCCGCCTGAAGGTCGCCAACGGAGAGATAATGGGTGGGGGCACCCATGAGGCCACTATCAGTATGGAATTCTGGGAGCATGAGCGCTTGAACCGCCCTGATTTGGCGAAGAGAAGCACTCTATCCGGGAACTTCTATGTGGCCGACATCACGGATTGGGATATGATCATGGGGTATGACTTCATGGTGGCAAACGCCATTGAAGCCCTTCTGTAATGAAATCGGGCTTCGGAGGGTAATTTTGATCAAAGAATCTCAGAATTGTTTAAAATCTGAGATTTGGAATGCCGGACGCGGCGATCGGGATCGCCGGGCGCCGTCAGCGGTGGCGTCTTCAAGTTTTGGGGATTTCAAAAGCTTTTTCAATAGGACAGATCTCGATCATTTTTTTATATCAAAAAGATCGAGATTTGCTAGGGATTCCGACAGGTCCCGGCCGGTTTGGGTCGAAACCGCCTTGGACCAAATTGAGCATCCAATTCAATGATGAAACATCTTCGAACAATATGTGTTATGTTGGTCTTGTTGTTGACTTGGTTCATGCCTAATCATTCCGAACTAATGCCGACTCCATTCTCCATGAAAAGGTTCATTCCAAGGTCAACATGGCCATACATGACTATGATGAGGTAAAGGATGGTTCTCCTCTCCTCATAAGTGATTGAGGCTTGTGAACGCCTCAATTGGGATTCAAGAGAATGGGATGGGTGTTGCATACCCCAACTACGCCAAAGAATTCATTCCTTGATTTCGATTTTTCAATCCATTTTTATATCTCCAAACCCATGTCGAGTTGGGATAGGCAATTGATTGTGCATCAACATGGGACTATGCTTGACTCCCATGTTTCATGAACCATCCCCACTCCCCTTAGGCTTGGAGATACAATACCAAGCAAATGGACATTTTCACCGTTTTGTCCATTGTGCACCATAATGGCAAGGTCATATCTCTTAGTCTTTTAGGAGTTGACACATATGTTTTGCACAACATTAACATTGGATTATGGGCAACATTTATTGGTGGTAGTTCATTTCAACTCCACTCATGCTTGGTGATCAATTTCAAATAATGTTGTCATTTGGACATAAACTTGAGCCATTTTCATTACGATGCGTTTGCAAGCATGTATTTGAACTCAAGATATCACCAAGCCTATAGTGAGTTGAGAGCCGCCTTTCTAGGAGCTATTGCTCCATGTTGCATGTGCATTGTGTGTGTGTTGTGCTCTCTTCCCCACTCACGGGTATGAAGATATTGAGATTTTCATGATGTCATTTCCAATCAGTTTTTCCATCATATGGTAGTGATGTACACCCCTCAACCTTTGTCAAGCTCCAATGGTTTGGTGGTGTAAACCGTGTATGGGTCGTGTGCTTTCCCCACTCTCTCCCCATTCATTTTGTTGTCTTATTGTTGTGGATGTCTTTTCATAGGACCTCCATTGTCCACGTTGCATCATGAGGTCGTGAGGTCGTGATCAACTCTACTCAAGTTCATCGAGGTTGTGAGTTCAAAGTTTAAGGTAACTCAGCACTCAAGGACTCCCAATCCACGACCAACACGTCATTCATTTGCATTGTGCATTTGTCTTGTGTCTTGGGGCTGAAGGTCTTCGAGGAATCCCCACCCCCATCCACAAGCATAGGGCACATTTTTTTCATAAAACTCTGCAAGAGGTTTTCTTTTTGGTGGTAAAACATTGATCCTGTGCCCTTGGTTCCTATAAAGGAAAAGTGCTTCCATAAATAGTCAAATATTTTTGGATTGTTTTATTTTTCTGAAATGGATACCGAGGAAATAATACGGTCACCACCAACCGTATCACATGGTAGCAGTTCTGGTTCCCTTCTTGGGGCTAGACTGGAGGATGCCGGTGGCATCGCATCAATTCGCCACCCCAAAGTTTCCCTCCCAATCTTACGGAAGCTTGGGAAGCACTCCCCCCAGTCCTCCTCAGCCCCAAGACACAAGGGAAGGTCTCGGTCCTCTCCTTCCTCTCCTCCCTTGTCCCGTAGGATAAGTTACGGTCAAGATAAGGGTAAGGGGACCAAGGATGACATAGAGGTCTATAGTGGTATAGCCACTAGGTCCGGTAAGCGCCTTAGGACAGAGGATGGGACCCCTGAGGTGAGCTCTTTTATGCCACCTCAGGCATTTAAAGCCCTCGTGAAGAGGGTCATTCGGCACATTGGGAAGGCTCAAGAAGGCCCCTCCCCAGATCCATTGGGACCATCTGAGGGCCGTGAGCAAGAGGATCCCATGGCATCTAGTGCCGTATTTTCGGTGGAAAAACCTCAAAATGAGGACGGAGTCTTAGGCGGTATTAGGGCAGACGTCAATGGTTTAGGTGTCGCCTTCACACACCTTAGGGGTCAAGTCTCTCGGTCCGCCCGTCGTGTGCGTGAGTTAGAAGAAACAACAGAGCGCGCGGTAAACCGGGTGAACGAAACAGAGAAAACAGCAGCCGGGGCGCACGACGAGGCGACCCGGGCTGCCACGGCGGCCCAGCAAGCGGCAGCCAAGGCCGCGGGCGCGAGCGCAAGGGCAACGGCGGCGCACAAAAGCGCCGACGCCCAGGCCCGGGCGCGCCAACAGGACACCGCGGCCCACAGTGCACCCATCGGTGGGCTGCAAAACCGCGTGGAGGCCCTCGAGATCACCTTCGACGAACGTCCGGCCCCGCAACACCCCGCAGCCAGCTCCGTCGCCGTGACCGCGTTGCAGCACGAGGTGAAGTCCATCGGCAACGACGTGCGCTGCGCCGTGCAGGCGGGCGAAGTCCTGCGTGGAACACGGGCCGTGCTGGACTCTCTCCAGGTGGAGATTGAGTCAGTACGCCGAGCCGCCGACGGAGGCGCCCAAAAGGCCGACGCCGCGACGGCAACCGCCGAGGGTGCCCGGGCGAAGGCGTCCGCCGCCGCCGCCGAGGCCGCGGGGGCGACGCAAGCGGCCAGCCGAGCCGCCGCAAGCGCCAAAGCCGCCGCCCCCAACGCCGAGGAGGCTGCAGCGGCAGCACGACGCGCCAAGGCGACCGCCGCCCGCGCGAACGAAAACATCGAGCCGGCCGCAGCCGCAGCCCGACGCGCCGAGGCGACCGCCGCCCGCGCCACCGAGACCAACGACACCGCGGTGACGCGGCTCCAGCAGGAGCTGCAGGAAACCGCGGCGGCGGCGCAGCAAGCCAAGGAGGACGCGGCGCGGGCAAGGCGGCGCAACGACGAACTCGAGCAGCTCGTCAAGGACGCCATCCGCGAGGCGCAAGCCGCGCGAACTGAGGCGTTGGCGGCACGAGCTGCCGCCGAACAAGCAAACGAAGCGCACGCGAGTGCCCAGAACCAGGTGGGTGAGGTCGAAAGGGCAGTCCAAAAAGTCCAGGGTGATGTCAGGCGTGAGGTTTTAGAGGTAAAACGTCGCGTCGAGGAGATACGTCACGAGTCTTCAGTCACTAGGGTACGAGTAGAGGCGCTAGCATCGGACTCCGAGAAGTCTTTTCCACCGATTGTGGCGAAAACGTCGGAAATTGCGGGTCAAAACTCAGAATTTGCAGAAATTCTGCAATCTGCACAACAGTGCATCCTCAAGGCCCGAAATGAGGCCAACAGGGCCCAAAGTGAGGCTAACAGGGCTCAAGTTGAGGCCCAAGGGGCACAAAGAATCCAGCTGGCAACCGAGACCATGCTGGATAGAGCTCGTCCCGAAATTGAGGACGCGGTGGGTCGGTCCGAGGCGGCAGTCCTGACAATCCAGGGCACCTCTGGTCTAGTTGACCAGAGAATCAAATTTTTCGAAGAATTGGCTGCAAAATGCACCAGGGAAACTCATGCCGCTTTGGACAAGCTGAACACCAGCCAAAGTAGTGGCCAATCGGCCCCTCCTCCGCCAGAGAGTGGTGGCTCGGTGCCTCACTTGGAGGCAGAAATTCGCAAAGTCCAGGATATGGCTGAGGCATGTCGTTTGCATGCCGGAAATGCCACGCGGAGTCCCCAGGAGGCACTGGGAAGCCAAACTGCGGCACATGAAAATGCTGTGGCTGCAGCCCAAGCCGCCGCCGGAATGTCTAGGGTAGACACTCAAGTTGCAGGTCCGTCATCACACACATGTACGGCACAATTCACTCCGGAGCTGCAGGTTCAAACTGAACTCTTGAACCCCCAAATGAAGGAGATGAATAATGCCCTGCAACTGGCAATCAACAATGTCGCTGACATGGCCACAGACAAGTTTGCGTCTGTGAGCGCGAGAGTTCAGGACTTTGAAGATTCATTGCTTGGGAAATTGGGATCACCCGAAAATGGAGGTCCGAGACTGGGTGACCTGGACCTAGACATCCGAGCTCATAGCGATCAGCTCACTCGCATCTGGGAGCAGCTTGAGATGCAAAATCATGACCTGGATTTGTACCTTGAAACATTGCGAGACATGGAGAAAAAAGGAGCTCAAAATGAGCCAGAACGACAGCAAAATAGTCGTTTGGAGGGTCCTCGTGACTCTCGGGCCAACCCGCAGCCCACAAGTCGCCGAACAGGCGGAGAAACAGGTCGCTGGTACGACGACCGACGGTCAGAGAGGTCTGACGGGTCTCGTAGGTCACGCTCTAGGGATAGGCCTAGGCATGATGTACCGCATTGGCGGACTAGGCGTAGGGAAAGCCTTGAGAGTGACCGAAGTGGCCGGTCTAGGCTTCTTAGGCGTAGGGATTCTGAACACCTGCATGATGATCTCGGGGATCTTCCATCACCACCATCTTGGTGGAAGAAAGGCCCGTGGGGTCCACTGCCGGGATGCCACGGGGTCCGAGGTGATGTTAGGTGGTTCCAGATAGCCCCTTACATGAATGGGGCATACTTTGCGCCAGGAAAGGCCTACAGAGCCAACAAAATGGCGGATGGGCTCGGGGCGGAACAAGACGAGATCTTGCCTCGAAGGAACAAGATTCAGCCCACCGGCATAGCAGGTGACAAGGCTTTCCGGGAAGCCAGACCTCCCCTGAAGTTCAAGGACTTCAAAAGGGTCCCACTGGACGCGGTGGCGGCCGCAAGTGAGGGATGCTTTGGGGAGCATAAAAACTCTTGGCTAGACCCAACGATCAGAGAAGCTCTCGAGAAGACCGCCAAGGTTCCCCTTTGGGACGGGGATCAAAAAACCCTTGAGGATTGGTCGCAGAAAATGCTCCGTTGGAGGAAGGACCATGCCCTCTGGTTTGATGACAAGCAACAGGCCAATATCCTCATTGCCGCGGTCAACAACAAGGGCGAGCAGGACAGAATCTATAAGGCATATCATCGCGAAGATATGTCAACGGATGAGCTCTGGCGCTACGTTGCCGGACGTGTCATGGGTGACATTAATCGTCCTGAGACGGTGTGGCGTAAGCGCACCATTCCAGACGTTGTTTTGACCTCCAGGATATGGACTGACTGGATGGCAGATTGGATCGAGGAAGGCGCTGGCATTCCTTATGGGGTTACCATCCGTGAGGCAACCACGGTAATGATCACGCTTCTCAAGGACCATTGCAAACAAGTTCCCCAAGATAAGGATGCCCAAAGAGCATATCACAAGATATATTCTGTCCAAGCTGATTATGGTGGAGTTGAGCTCAATTATCTCGAGATATTCTTGTTGGTATTGCCCTTTATCCAGACCAGGGAATACAAGGAGCGAAAAGAGGAGCATATCCTCTCTTGCCAAGGGGCAGAAACTAAAAAGGTTCGGGCCTTTGGGGACCACAAAGGCGGATCTGGCGGAGATAGACACCACAGCCGCAGCCGTGATGATTACCGTCGTAGCGGTGGCGGAAAGAGTCATCGATCCTCCTCCGGAGGTCATAAAAGTCCTGCTGGCCGACGAGACAGCGTGACCAGTACCTCCTCGTTTGCCACTACAGTGAGCAGACAGAGCGGCAGGAGTGAGCACATGCAGGAATCCCGCCACGAAAGAGAAAAATGCCGAATTTGTGGTCAAAGGGGCCACTACCATAGGGATTGCCCCGAGAGGAAGAAAGGCAAGGACCACAAGCAGGAGCACCGCTCCAAATCCGGGTCGAAAGCCAAACCAGATGACATTTGCCGCAAATGTTGTAAGAAAGGCCATTGGGCTTCAGAGTGTCGGGAGCGGAGCCGGTCAAAGGAGCAACCCCGCAGCAGGAGCCTTTCACAAGGTAAACATCCTGGCGGGGACCAAAGGTCCAATTCCAAGGGGAGGCCTAGGGACGGAAATGACCGTCCGAGGTCCAGAGACCGACGGGATGGGTCCGGGAACGGGCGTCCTGGACCTAATGGATCCCAACGGCGGTCTTACGAACCCCACAAGGACCGGTCCAAGTCACGGTCACCCGGCCGAGGTGACCAACACCGACGCACAAGCAAAACGCAGTAGGGGCCTGGCACGCTACCAAAGTCACAGCCCAGCTGTGGCAGGAGCGCCCGGGAGCCACGCCCCACGTCAACGACCACCAAACGGGGTCGTCACAAGCCTACAGTGCGGGCTGTCCAGATGTGTGCGGTGCTTTCCAAGCACAACGTCCATATCTCGCCGGTGGGATTGGACGAGGCTGATACCGAGGTCCTCCGGTATCCTGTGAAGTCTAAAAATAAGTCCACCAACAGAATGATCGAGTTGGTGATCCCGGCAGGTATCCAGGTCAGTGACAAGCTCAATCTGCCCGAAAAACAACATCCGGCCTTGGTTGACACTGGGGCCCAGATTGAGGTCCTAGCTGGAGAAGAGCTTTTTCCACAAGAGGCTCTTTTGGATGCACCAAATCCTGTGCAGCTCATTACTGTTGGCAGGAAACCCCTGTCAGGAGGCCGTAAGGGTGTCATCGCCACCGTACGGGTATTGGCCGAGACTCCTGACGGGTTGCAGGTATACAAGTGTGTTCAAGTCTTCATACATGTAGCCGCTATAGGACCTAGGCTGATAATTGGGTTTCCATTCCTTTTGAGGTATGGGTTAGCGGTAGTGCCCGGAAAGGAGACCCTAGTCAGTGTAGGTAGTTTTCTTAAGCATAGGAAGCCAGCATATCAGCATGGCAAGCATGGCCAGCATGGCTTGTCCGATGAAGTGGGAGTAGACGGAGCCCAAATTGAGGCCCATTATGGCCAAGCAGCCAGAAGGGTATTTAAATGGGTCCCTTCGAACGTCCCGTTGCATCCATGCTTGGTGGCTTCTAAGTATGAGGATGGTCGCACTAGAGCCGGTAAGACGTCAGAATCTGGGGATACTCCGTCGGTTAGCTTCAACAGCGAGACGCTTAGCTATGTTCAGACCGAGTGTATGCAGCCCAGGTGCTGGCGTCCAACACACTTAGTGTTCCAAGGGGATTCTCAGCTTAGCACTACAGGTCTGTGTATGTTTTGTCACGAGAATGCCACAGGCGAGTCAGTGCCTGATTGGGCACGTACGGGTATTCAACAGCATACGAAGGGGGTACGATGGGCCGTCAACCCAGTATTCCCCGCGGACATCGACGGGGAGGAGCAAGCACGCTTAGTACGCGCAGCATTAGGCGTCAACAG
The DNA here is from genome assembly GCA_964036045.1 of Eutreptiella sp. 'Long Island Sound 2002'. NCBI lineage: Eukaryota > Euglenozoa > Euglenophyceae > Eutreptiales > Eutreptiaceae > Eutreptiella > Eutreptiella sp. 'Long Island Sound 2002'. Next base: position 6,400,154 of record OZ038379.1, on the reverse strand, counting down.
TCTAAAAGCCAACTACACACGCTCTAAGCGGCACACTTCTCTACCCATACAACCATATCGTCCAGAAACCCCTACCATACCCAGTCAAGATATTATACCTATTACTTCTTCCCTTTCCCCCTCCGTACCTTTCTCTTCTTCATGTATGTTTCCTTCCCTCATGGAGTTAGTCTCCACACACATCTCTTCTCATCCTTTTCAGGTGAAACGGCTCAGGCCTGAGTCCGCTTTACCTACCAGAGGTACTCCTGGCTCGGCGGGTTACAACTTATACGCCGCAGTCGAAGTCGAGATTCCGCCACGGGGTCGAAAACGAGTACCCACAGGACTAGCCTTCACAACACCCATACTTACTTACGGCAAAGTCCAAGACAGGTCAGGGAACGCGGCTAAGCTCTTCCTCAGAACCGGAGCCGGGGTCATAGACACGGATTACACCGGCGAGGTAGACGTATTACTCACTAATATGAACTCCGAGGGTCATACGGTAAGGATCGGAGACAAGATCGCTCAATTAACCCTCGAACTTCATCTAACTCCAGAGATTCAAGAGGTAACCGAACTTCAAGTCACAGAACGCGGTTCGCGAGGTTTCGGTTCCACAGACATACCAGGTAATCAGGTAATCCCCTCCCCGGGTAAGCCACACCCCCCCTCCCGGCCCGAAGGAGCACATATTTCAGGCGTTACGCAAACTAAGCAATCATTCACTTGCGCGCGGGAGAAATGCCTCGTGTTATGCGCTTATATTTCCAGTTTATTGGCCGCATACAACGTTTCCTCTAGTCAGGGATCTCCACAATCTCCAGAGATTGGTTCTGCAGTGCACCAGGCGTTGGGGTTGGTATGTAGCTTGACGAAATGCTTAGTATCAGCCTTTCCTCATAGACCAGGAATCCCCAGTAGGGTAGATTCAGCCGACGGAGGCAGTCTAGTGGGTACGGATAGTTATCCTCCGGTACCTGTACAGGAGACCCAGGCCCTGATTCCGGTAAGGCGGCCGGAAGCGGTTAAGGGTGATGATATGGATATTGGGTCCTCCACGTTACTCGCAGACGTACATGCAGAGTTTACCGGTACTGGACCGGAGTTGGTAGAGGTTGAAACCACAGGTAGCACGCTTACCGGACTGGATGCGCCATCCAGCCTAGCCACGGAGCCCATCCCTCGGCCAGCCCTTTCGGGTTGGGGTGAGGCTCGTATAAATTCAGCTCAGGAGCATACCGAGTTGAGGGCGGTAGCGTGTGATGGTCTGGTGTTTACAGACTTGGATCTGTGGGCGGATTCGGAGCAATCTGAGTCCGAAACGGGACCATGGCCCAGTTTGGATGTCTCCACCAGCGAAGTTTTGAAGACAAATGCGCTATCAAAGAGCCCAGGCGTCCCAAAGTCCTCAACTATGGTCCAAAGGGGCCGAGGCACCGTGATACAAATCAGAGCGTGAGCCAGACGTAAAGCCCGCCAAAAGTGGCGTGAGGATAGTGATGGCTTGGCTGTACGACAGGACGTAGTTTTCCGCATCGAGCGGTGGGCCAAGTCACTGGTGGCAGATGGTCATTTCAAGGATTTCACGGACGTATTTAGTAGTAAACGCCTGGCCAGGTTTCCCAAATTTTGGGATAAGACCAAGGACGGGCTCTCACAGCCTTGGTCAGGGGAAAACCTCTGGCTACATCCGCCAGATGAGCTGTGGGAGCAAACGGTCCAAAAATTGAAATTCGAACAAGGCCAAGGCATAGCCATAGTACCTACGTGTAAGGATAGGGATTGGTGGTGGTCCCTGAGCGAGGTAGTAGTAGATTGGATAGAGGTGCCTAGAGGTGAGCCACTATTCGTCGATAAGTATGGTAAAGTATGCTCAGCAGATAGGGATTGTCGGGTGGTATTAGTAGATGCGTTAGGGTGGACTCCAGAGGAGTCGGAGTCCGAGTCGCCGTTCACGTCCTCTTCCTACACAGAAGGAGCGGTCGCGAACCAAGGCGAGACCACAACATCACACCCACACCCCAAGCCATCGGTAGAGTCGCTTCTGCACGACTGTCACAACGACAGTGACAGTTCGGACGAGCCAGACAGGCAGATAAGTCGCCAAGCACGCCGTAGGGCAGTCAGACAGGCTCATAAGGCTCAAAAGAAGTCCCAAAAAGGAGATACCAGTCAGTCAGAGTCGGAACTATCTCCGGGACCGATTTTTTCATCATCAGACGAGTCCACAGTCCAGCAGAAGCGACACACGGTAACTCACCCCCCGGTAATTAACCCTACTAGGCAGGACAGGAATACTCTAGGGCCCGCAGAGACCACCAGACCCAGTCCGCCGCAAGGTTATAGACGATACGTCCGTTCAGCAATCCAATCTGATGAAGACTGGGCTGGTTGTGAAGAACTGAAGGAGAAGTTCATGAACCGATATGAAGCCACGGTCTTTAGACCCATACGCACCGAGGATGTTACTGAAAAGGCAAAGAAGGCCAGAGGCCCACATTCTACGCTCAAATTGGAGCTTTTGCCTGAGCATGCAGGCCCAAGGGCTGATAAGCCTATATGGGCAGTGGGTGAACGCGAAAAGGCGTTATGGGAGAAGATTGTGAAGTTCAAAGACCGAGGCATGCTTCGAGATGCCAAAGGGCAGCCACAGTGGGTGGCTAGAGCGTTTCTGGTCCCTAAACCAGGGAAAAACGAGTGGCGTTTGGTTATTGATTACCGCCACCTAAATTCCTGCTTGAAAGGCAACAGTTTCCCCTTGCCTGTCATCGAGGACGAAATTGCCAACCAACAAGGCAATTTCATTTTTACTATCATTGATTTGGAAGACGGCTTCCATCAGATACACCTCGAGGAAGAAAGCAAACATCTCACTGCTTTTTGCACTCCGTTCGGAATTTTCGAATGGAATGTTCTTCCCATGGGTGTCAAGGTGGGGCCCGCTGCCTATCAACAAATGGTCCAGTATGTGACAAGAAATTGTCCGCAGTCACGCCCATATATTGATGACATCTTGTCATCAACGGGTTCGAAAGTTATAGACCCGGGCAAGCTCACAATTGAGCAAAAGCAGGAACCAGAAACGCTCCGGAAGTACTTCGAGGCACATTACGAGGACTTGTGCAAACTTTTTGATGCACTAGAGGAGGCTCAACTGACTGTTAAGCCTTCTAAAGTCCACCTGTTCAAGCGGGTAGTCCAGTATGTGGGCCACATACTGAAGGACGGCTGTAGGTTTCCATCTCCAACAAAAATTTCGGCCGTCAAGGAGTGGAAATGGGAATCCATTGTCACAGCCAAGCATATGAAAGGCTTCTTGGGTCTCATGGGCTGGTATCAGGTATATATCAAGGGATTCGCCGAGTTGGCAGCACCCTTGATGAATGCCTTGAAGGGCAAGTACCAGTATGAGCCTAAGGATCCCAATGAGCCTAAAACCGCTACAGGAGTGCCCAAAAAGCGTAAGAAGATCAAGCTATCGCCAAAAGAAGCTCGTATCAACTGGACGGATGAAATGAAGCAGAACTTTGAGCTTCTGAAGAAGGCGTTAGATGATCAGACGCGCTTGTACTTACCCAAGCCAGGGTTGCCATGGCGAATCATCACTGACGCATCTAATTATGCAGTTGGTGGTGTGCTGGAGCAGAAACAAGAGGATGACAACTGGCATCCTGTTGCTTTTTACTCCCGGAAGCTGCAAGGCAACCGAGCTGGCGTAGATGGGTGTACAAAGAACACAGGGCAGTTTGCATGGACTCCAAGGGAGCAGGAAACCTATGCCATTGTGTGTTGCTTGCTGAAGTTTCAGTCTTGGGTCGCCAACTCAGAGGTGGAGATCCAGACAGATCATTCGGCAATCGTGAAGTGGTACAAAGAGGACCTATGTACCATTTCCGGACCGCTTGGACGGCGGGGGCGTTGGCATGAGTTCTTGAGCAGATTCAACTTGATCATCACTTACCGTGAAGGTAAGGAGAACCAGGTTGCAGATGCCCTCTCTAGGTTCGCTTATCCGGCCGGAGAGTCCCAGGACACCAATTTTCATGGTGGCAATGAGGACTTGGAGGGCTGGGAAAAAGCGGAGCGTGAAGAGTGGCAGACCATACGGGACTACCTCAAAACGGCACAGCCTGCAGCCTTTTCGGAGGAACAGACTATGCTTCAACAGTTTGAGTTCGCCAAAGTGGCTGCTCTTCAAGCACTTCGGTCTGTGTCCCACGTGGACGCGGAACCACGGTATGTTGGGGCGGATGGAGCCACATATGACACGCTGATTGAACGTTTTGTTCATGCGGTGTCACATCTGGATCTCTCCGGAAGCCCTGAGCCCGAAGTGATGAAGGCAGTGAGATTCACAGGGCGCCAATATTCCCGTTCTGCAAAGAAAGAGCTCAATCGCAAAGCCAAAACTCAGCATAAGGCATGGATGTCCACATTGACATTGGCACAAACAGCCTCTAGCATGAGTTGGCATACACCCGGGCTGGCCACTTGTATGATCAGTGATATAGAAGCCATCAAGGTTCCCCCAGCAGTCCAGGTCTTGTACGAGGATTGGACTAGCCACTATGAGAATGACCCACACTTTCAGCCCCATTGGGATGAGCTGAGGGTCAATAAGTATGTTGAAATTCAAGGTAAGTCCTATACTCTGCATCACGGTAAGGTGCGCACGGAGGGCCGTATCTGCGTGCCTTTTGCTTGCGTCAAGCAAGTAATCAAGGCGTGCCATGATTACGCCCATCCAGGGGTCGATAAGACTCTGCAGATCTTTAACAGATCATATGTCTGCTTCGGCTACAAGCCTGATGACATCCGCACTATGGTTGCATCAGTGGTGAACCCATGTCCTATTTGCGGACAAGGCAAAGGCCGGAAGGGACTCCAACCTGAGTCTAATCACCCAACACCAGTACCAGAATACCCATTTTCATCCGTGTGCATTGACTTTTGCGACCCGAGTAGTCGCCCTTGTACTGCCAACAACCGGACGTACGACTATGTCCTGGTGGTGGTGTGCCGACTGACAGGGTACGTCGTGGCTGTTCCGTGCAGCAAGACTTTGGACGCCCAGGGTCTGGCTGATATGTACCTGGAAAGGGTTGTACCCATCATGGGCCTCCAACAAGAGATTTTCTCCGACCAGGATCATCTGGTTACGGCAGAATTCTTCAAGGAACTTTGTTCGTTGTCAGGTATTGCCATGAAACAGTCCACCATCAAGCGACCCCAGTCAAACGGGCGAGCTGAGCGGGCCGTTCAAGTGGTCGTGGAGTCTCTAAGGCAGTGGCTGCTGAAGACGTCCAGTAAAAACTGGGCCCAGCTGCTTCCACTAGCCATCTGGGCTTCCAATGACATTCCTGGCCCAATCAGTGGTTATTCACCCCACTACCTGGTATTTGGCAGGAATCCTGTTGGATTTGGGGACTGTCCACCCGTGGTACCCCAGTCTGAGTCCAGAGATGCAGTTGGCTTCTTCAAGAAGCTAGTAGCAGACCGCAAAATGGTACAGAATGAACTCAACAGGTTGCACCGTCGAAAGGCGGAGCAATTCCTCAAAGCACACCCCCACATGTCTACATGTTCGGGGAGCGGGTCTGGTACCGTGATTATCGGTCCAAAAAGGCTACAGACAAGTTGCACCGCGTCTGGGAAGGGCCAGAAGAAATCTTCCAGCGCTTGGGCCGCAACACTTATCTGGTAGCAACTGAGCGCGGTGAACTGGCGCTGGATTCTATGCGTCTGAAGCCGTATTTGGCTCCGGAAGAAGGGGGCCCCCCGCTACACTACTATACCGACCAAGAATTCCTAGTTGAATCAGACAAATATGTGATCGAAGATATTCTTTCACATCAAAAGGTCGGTAGGGGTCCCCGGAAGCGTATAGAATGGGAGGTCAAGTACAGGGGATTCCCGAACACGGAATTCCAGCCAGCGAGTGCGTTTATGCATGACATCAATGACATCTGGCGTGCCTACAACAAAAAACATGGCATTGACCTCCAATTGAGCGACATTCGCTGCATTTTAGCTCAGTCAGCACAAGGTTCCCAGCTGGAACCAGAATTTCGCCACCGGTTGGCCATACAAACCAACCAGGCTAAAGAATGGAAGGCCATGGTGGCGGAATTTGGAGCACAAAAGCAGACAATAGCCCCACATAAGACAGGACATTAGGGGTATAGGAAATGTCTGATAGAGGTCGTCCGTCATCCGCATTTCTTTTCACTTACAAGAATTATATGCGGACGGACTAGGGTAGACAAACTAGGGCGTCTTAGGAACTAGGAGGTTTATGGGACGACTTTAGGGCTACCTTTGTATAGTTATAGGGTGTTACAAGGTGTCTAGTAGTAATCAAGGATAACTTGGTCTCTTGCGCATGTGCTGATACGCATTTGGACACGTTCCCTTGTGTGAACCTGCCCGTGTGCGTATTTCTGACCACGGTCCCTCACGCAAGCGTGTGGTGTGACTCTGGGACAGTTTCAGCACTTTTTGAGAGGTGCAATCAGAATTTTCAGCACACTGAAGTTCCAATGCCGGGCTGAGTACGGTCCCTTCCCTCAGAACTTGGGATTGCGGAGACCCTACACAGCCGACAGAAATTTTGCACACGGCCCCTCCACACATGTGTGGTTGAGTAGACCCTGTCGAGAATTCAGGAATTTTCAGATCGCTGGTCTGAGGTGCTGAATTTGGCGTGCTGAATTTAGTCTCATGATATTCTGATGGGTTGAGAACCATTGTATCCGGTCCCAGCCCCACCCAGAGGGTGTGTACGGTCCCTTGAGTGACCCTATGCACTAATGGGCAACCGAGCAACACGGTCCCTTCCCTCAGAGCTTGGGATTGGGTAGACCCTGATGCAAGGTTGGGGGTTCGGGGCATGTGACATGTTCCCATTCCCCGCTCTTCACATCTCAGGAGCCACCTCGGAGGAGAGCCCGGGAAAAAAGCGTTGCCTTCGATAAGGGTAATGCTCTCCCTTCCCCTTGTGTGTGCCTGCCCAGCCACTCACGGTCCCACGGGCGACCCTGTGTTGGTTTGGGATGTGTTTGGCGGACACGTTCCCGAGAGTGAACCTGTCCTGCCCGCCGTGGTAGCAAGGATGTGGGTTAGGGTCTCCAAAGGGTCCCCATAGCGTAAGATTCCATTCTCCAACACACTCTCCTACCCCCTTGTGTGATGCGCATGCCCATCGTGCAACGCTGGTCCGGGAGGATGATGAATGCCTGACATGGCTGTCCACGGACTATGCATGCGGATCATCCCAATGGAATGCTGAGGAAGAGGATCGGATCGTCCAAGCGGTGCAAGCTGTGGGTGCCAAGTCCAGAGGAGACCGTGGAGTTCAGCTCACGGAGTATGGAATGGCGCCGCAGGTGTATGCCAGCATGATCCAGACACTGGGAGCCGAAGCGCCCGAGACGGACGTCTTCGCTTCCCGGGATGCCCCACTTTTGCGGAAGTGTAGGAGGCATTGGCATCGAGGAGACTCAGCCTGGCATAGGTATTGGGGTTTGAAGGAGTGGGGGCCCATGTATTGGCATGGCTCCCTCGACAATACCAGACGTACGGTGGAGAAGATCGTCGCGGATAGGGCGAAGGGGATCCTGGTCATAACCGGCATAGGATCCACCCCATGTCCGCTGGAGGGCCTCAAGTCGACGCTGGACTCCATCACCCTGAACGAGATGTCATTCGGGCCAGAGGAGGAGTTGTTCATCGACGCCAAGGGTGTATCAATGCCCTCCCCGGGTCAAGCGTGGGGTACCAAGGCTTTCCTGGTGAATGGAGCGCAAGCCCAGCCCACGGGTGATGAAGCATTCATCCGTAGGGTGGAGGCGGTGTCCATGAAGGTCATGTTTGAGCCCAAGGAGGGGACGGATCAGCCAATCGATAGCATTGACGTCCTGTCCCACGCCGAGATCGACAACGTCGTCAACTACATGCGGATGGGGATGCACGACCGTTCGGCAGCCAAGAAGAGGCGGGCCATGGTCACATCTCCGCATTGGTGGGATGACAAGATGTTGGTCACCGGCTAGTACGAGAAGGATGAGTTCGTGGCGAGGGTCATGGATCACATCGCGGACCAATATGATGGTCCGGTTGGGTCGGACCCGCCGACATGGGATTTTCCAAGAATGGGTGCCGAGAGCGACAAGAACTAGCCCGATGCCGCAAATTTTCGAGGATTATCGGTGGGAAGTGCACCCCACAACGATGAAGACGGCATATCGGACGAGGAGAAGTCGGATTCGGACCCAGAATAGGCCTACACCGCAGTGCGGTCGGTTGTATCGATACCGAAGCAAGCGGCTGAAGAGGCCCAGGAGAATCCGAAGGTCGCCGAGCTGAAGGAGAGGCTGATCAATGCCTACCCGCGGCTATTCAGTGGCGTCGCCAACAAGAATCCTCCAGATTGTGGGAGGTTTGGCACAGCGAGGATCAAGCTGAAGCCGAACCCCAAGATCTATCGTCATCGGGGGTACCAACTTCAGGGCGATCGGGCCGAGGCCATGAAGAAGTTGTTGGCCGAGTTCATTGAGCGAGGATGGATCGAACCCTCCGACAGTGAGTGGGCCAGCCCAGCCTTTATCGTGCCCAAGAAGGAGAAGGGCGAGTGGAGGTTGGTGGTGGATTACAGGGGTTTGAACGAGCAAACCGAGCACGACTCGTACTCGCTTCCCCTGATCGACTCCATCCTCCAAAAACAACAGAAAAAGCGGATCTTCACGGTGTTGGACCTGAAACACGGTTATCACCAGATGCCGCTACACCCGGACTCCAGGCCCTGCACAGCGATGTCGACGCCGCTGGGGCCCATGCAGTGGAAAGTGGTGCCCATGGGCGCCAAGAATGGCAACGCCGCTTTCCAGCGCATGATGGAGGACCGCCTCAGTCCAGTCCGGGATTGTGCCGACCCCACACAGGCCCGAGAGCGGGCGGGGGGGCGGCCCCCCCCCCCCCCCCGCACCAACCTCAGCTGGGGAGCCACAGGCGCGGCCCTCCGCCCCCCCAGGGCCGGGGGGGCCCCCCCACCCTCGGGAGGAACGGCGACGCGGTAAGGGCAATGGCGGCTGCTCCTGCTCCCGCGAACCCACACCGGCGTGCTGGAGCAACGCGCACAACGGAACACGAAGGAGGCCGCGCCCCACATGACCCTCCCGTAACCACAGCCCACTCCGAGGTGACAGAGGGGGGGTTTTCAGGTCAGCTGGGGCCCCCAGGGGAGCGGTTCACGGGCCGCCCCTCACCCCCCCCCACCCCGGGGCGGCACTTCAGCCCCGACCGCACGCGCGCGCCGGAAGGGAGCGCGCCGGCGACACGGAGAGAGCCAGAAAGGAGTACCGCAGGCCGCCGCCCGGAACGAGAGCAGGGAGGCCGCGGCGCGACACCCCCCCCCCCCCCCGCCCCCCCACCAGCCCGCCAGCCGCGGGGGCCCCGGCCCCCAGCCCCCGAGGCAGGGGGGATGGGCCCCCCCCGCCCGAGAGGGGAGCCGGAGTGTGACCCGCCCCCCCGCTCCAGCCGCCGGCTCACATGGGGGCCGTGAAGAACAAGCGGGCCCACGCCTGCGCACCGGGACGCCGCACAGATCGTACCCAGAGAAGCCGGGTGAGCACGAACCGGAGTGGTATGGGGGGCCACGCCCCCCATGGACAGCACAACGCCAGTGACGCCCGCTTTGTTGCCTGCCCAGGGAAGGCAGAGGGACGGAAAGAAGCAGAGCGACCCCCCGCCCTACAGGCCCCGCCCCGGCCGCACAGCCGGAGGAAACGGCGCACGCCCCCCCCCCCCCAGCCCGCCCCCCAGCATAAGAACGCCGTGGACCCGCCCCGCGGCGAGCAGCCCCCACAGGAACAGAGCAGGGCCCCCACACCCGCACGCCCGCGCCCACAACGCGGACCCCGACAGCCCACCCAGTGGACGGGCAGTCGGGGGAGGAGGAGCGCAAGACCCCAAACGCCCCACGCAACGGTCGAAGGCACCCCCCCGGGGACGCCCTGCCGCCGCCCCCACAACCCCAAGCCAAGTAGGGGGGAACCGGGACCGGACCGCCCCCCCCCAAGCACGCCAGACGGAGCACGGGACCGGGGCAGGACACGCGGAGGGGCACGGACCACGTGGAACGGCCCTACCAGCGCCCAGTGCCGGGACCACGCGAGATGCGCGCGCCACACCACCCAGCGGGGGGGGGAGCGGACACCGCGAGAGCGCGAGCGCACACACACGAAAAGGACACGCGGAGACTACCGGAACCGCAACCGGACCGAGCGCGCGGAACGCACAGACCGCATGGAATGGCGTACCAGCGAGCGAGGGTAAGGGACACCCGGACGGGACGGCCCGCCACACGCAGCGCGGAACTCGCGGGGCGAGAAGCGGGAAGAAGGGGAGACACAACACCAGGTACCGGCCCGAACCCCCCCGAACCGGCCGCGAGCGCCGCGCACACACAGACGGGACACTGCACCCGCCAAGGCAGTAGTGGCGCACAGCGCCACGCCCCAACCCCTAGGCTAGGCAGCCTCCGCGCCAGCCCAAGGGGGTCCCACTGGCGACAAGCCAGTAGCACGGGCCAGGCGGCGCCGGTGCCCCGGGCGACCACGCATTAGGGGGGCGACGCAGTGGGTAAGCGCCCGCAGCGACGGCTGCGAATTGATGCACTGACCGAGGAGTGGCGAAACGGGGACGCCGGGGAAGGACGGGGTTCCGAGCTCTGTGAACCCGGGGGACTCCGCCACCAGGCAGGAGGTGCGTCTTGGAGGGCCCCCCACTAGGACCCGGTGGGGAGGATATCACCTGGCCCGACCAGGTGGCCCCCCGGGGCCGAAAGGCGTCTAGTACCCGCAAAATCAAACCCGAAACCTCAAACCTACCCGCGGCTATTCAGTGGCGTCGCCAACAAGAACCCTCCAGATCGTGGGAGGTTCGGCACAGCGAGGATCAAGCTGAAGCCGAACCCCAAGATCTATCGTCATCGGGAGTACCAACTTCAGGGCGATCGGGCCGAGGCCATGAAGAAGTTGTTGGCCGAGTTCATTGAGCGAGGATGGATCGAACCCTCCGACAGTGAGTGGGCCAGCCCAGCCTTTATCGTGCCCAAGAAGGAGAAGGGCGAGTGGAGGTTGGTGGTGGATTACAGGGGTTTGAACGAGCAAACCGAGCACGACTCGTACTCTCTTCCCCTGATCGACTCCATCCTCCAAAAACAACAGAAAAAGCGGATCTTCACGGTGTTGGACCTGAAACACGGTTATCACCAGGTGCCGCTACACCCGGACTCCAGGCCCTGCACAGCGATGTCGACGCCGCTGGGGCCCATGCAGTGGAAAGTGGTGCCCATGGGCGCCAAGAATGGCAACGCCGCTTTCCAGCGCATGATGGAGGACCTACTCAGTCCAGTCCGGGATTGTGCCGACCCCTTTGTGGATGTCATCATCATCGGGTCCGGCACGGAGGACATGACTGAGGACGAGCTCATCGAAGCGCATGAGAAGGATCTGCGCCGAGTGCTCAGCGAGCTGGACAAGCACAACATGGTGTTCAAGCCCACCAAAGCCTCACTCTTCGTGAAGGAAGTGGAGTTCGCGGGTCACGTGGTTGGTCACGGGCAACGCCGTCCCATGCCTGGGAAGCTGGCGTCCCTGTACCACTGGGAGAAGCCCCAGACCATCAGCGAACTCCGGTCCTTCATGGGGTTCTGCAATTACTATTCGGGCTATGTCCGGATGTATGCAGAACTCTCGGGGCCGCTGCGCAAGATGCTGCAGGTGGGGAAGTTCGATGGCCGGAAGGGGAGCAAGAAGAAGCTTGCCTGGACCCCTGAGGCCGAACATGCGTTCAGCCGCCTGAAGGAGCGACTCCTGGGGCAGCTGGGGCTATTCCTGGTGGACCAGGACAAGGGATTCGTGCTACGGACGGACGCCTCGGACTATGCTGTAGGGGCAGTCCTCGAGCAGATCCGGGACGACGGGTCGCACGTACCGGTGGCGTTTTGGAGCCGAATCCTGGCCGAGGGCAGACACCGCACCTGGACCGCGAGGGAGAAGGAGACGTACGCCATTGTTTGTGCGCTCAGGAAGTGGTCTGGCCACATCGGATTGCAACCGGTGGTGGTTTGCACGGACCATCAGTCCTTGCAGAGCTGGCACAAGGAGCACGTCGACACCCCCTCGGGACCGGCGGCAAGGTGGGCCCGGTGGCACGAGACGTTCGCCAAGTTCGACCTCAGCGTCGTATACGTCCCGGGGAAGGACAACACTGTGGCAGATTGCCTCAGTCGATGGGCCTACCCCGCGGGCAAGGCGTGGATGGACATATCCAGCCATGGGGACGCCGAGGAGACCGAGGAGGTCAAGCGCATCATCGAGATGGAGAAGGCCATGGAGCAAGAGGGGGTCAAGTGCTTTGTGGTGATGGCAAACCGTACGGACCTGGCCAAGTTCCGGGGCGCCCGCGTCCAAGCTATTCGAGAGGAAACCCTCGAGCAGTGGATGGTGGCCCCTGTAGAGCTAGTCAGGTCGGTGCTCACAGAGGACTGGTCGCATGACTATGCGGCATCCGACCACTGGAGCAATTACTGGAGTGCCGTGAGCGCACCGTCGGACGACGATTGGCCCGAGGGCTTGACCGAGGATGGGGACAAGCTGTTCCTCAAGAACAAGCTATTGGTCCCTGAGAACCGAATGGAGGAGCTCATTGACCACTGGCATAACGCCCAGCTCATGCATCCTGGTCGGGACAAAATGCAGCAGGACCTGGAGTGGCGCTTCAAGTTCCCACCGGGGTACTACGCCCTCCTGGACAAGTACTGCAGCGACTGTGCCGTGTGTCGGGCCACGAAGAGCCCCAACCACTCCACAGCGGGCAACCCGGTGTATACGGCTATACCGGAGGCCCCTATGCGGTCCGTGGCCATGGATGTATTCGCCATGCCTGAGGTCACCGTGGAAGGAGAGACCTACGATTGTGTCATCCTGGCGGTGGACAGGCACAGCGGGTATATTGTGGCAGTCCCGGGCAAGAAGTCCAAGAAGAAGGACAAGAAGGACAAGCATGGAGAGGGGCTGCAGGCCAAGACCGTCGCTAATGCCATGATCAGGCATTGGCTGACGATTTTCGATGTCCCAGCTGTCATCTGCAGCGATCGGGGCAGTCAATTTGTGGGGACGTGGTTCAAGACGATGTGTAAGCACATGGGCATTCGGCACGCCAAGACCGTGGCGTACCACAGCCGGTCGAATGGCCGGGCTGAGGTGGTCGGGCGGCAGATGTTCGAAAAGTTCCGCCAGCTGCACATTGACAAACCGGGCCGGAACTGGTACAATTCGCTGTGGAGAGTGCTACAAGCGTACCATGACCTTCCGGGACCCACTGGACTGTTGCCCCATCGCATCCTGTTCCTACGGGATCGAGTGTCACGCACTCTCCCGTGGTTGAACCATGGCAAGGTGGCCCGGGATGCGAACGCTATGATGGCTGAGGCGGACGACACGGCGGCCAAGGTGTGCAAGGCACTTCAGGGCGAGCATCACAAGAGGGCCAAGTACTTCAAGCAGGGAAAAGTCCAGAAGTATGCTCTCCAAGACACCGTGTGGGTGGAGCGGCACCACAAGGATGTCCTGTCCAGGCATCGGCAGGCGTCTTGGTATGTGCCGGGGGTAATCGTGCGGAAGGTCGGGCAGGATATGTATGCGGTTCGTGTGGGGGATAACAAGATCCTGGACCGCGACCATACCCAGCTTCGTCCCCGAGCACCAGACCCCAGCGGGCGTCCCGTCACCTTCGAGTTCACGGCCGGCGATGTGGACTCGGACGACGAGGGTGAGGACGACGACTTCACCGCGGAGAGGATCCTGGCGGACAAGCCGGACCCGGGGACGCCTGGGGGGAGGCTTTATAAAGTCCGTTGGAAGGGATTCGCCGCATCCAGGGATTCGTGGGAGCCTCCGAGCAGCTTTGTGCCGAGGTACACCACGGTCTGGATGGACTATCTGAAGAAAAAGAACATTTCTTTGGATGTCAAGGACGTGTTGGTCCATTAAAGAAGGTCCCTACCAGGACCGGCCCCTGCTGTGCCCCTTCCGCCTGTAACCCCTGCCGATTTGCTCCTGATCAACGATTGCATTTATCAAAATCCAGGGTTCCACATCCAAAAATATAGAAAGTAAAATACAATCCTCCTTCAACCCTGAACAGCAACCAGATCCCACAAATCCAGCAATAATCAAATCCACACTGCGGGCTTCCGTTCGGCACATCGATGGTCTCACGATGGCGGGCATGTACAAGAATTGCACCAAGGAAGAAAGCCCTGAAATTGGCATATGAACACAAATAGAGCAAAGTTGGGGAAAGAGGTAAACATACACATTCACAGCCATAAACCCCTCATTCCCTGGACTCAAGACCTTCCCTTGACTCACCAACATATTACCCTGAACCAGGTCAAATGAGATGGCTGAATGCCATGTGTCAAAAGTCACTACACAAACCCCAAAAATGTGTTCACTCCCAAGCCTCTAAATCCTAGCCCATTAGGGGAGGTGGCGTGTCATGGCCTAGAGTGGCACTCAGGACCATGCCCTACCCTGACATAACCTTGGTTGGACTTGGAGTCAATTGGGCTTGGAGATATGCCCCATGAGTTTGAACTCGTAACATGCCAAAAAACTGCCAATTCACACCATATTGGCCATATATCAAATATATGCTCAAAATTGAGGTTACCACTTATCCGAAGGCTCAAAGCATGCATGGAATCAAAGTCTAGTATTCATGGAGGATAGAGACCAAAGGCCAATGCCCATGTACATCCCCACTTTACCCTCGAAACTCCTTCGGATATGGGCGCCACGCACTGCCCAAGTCAGCCCATGATCTTGAGACCAATTCTTGTGATCCTTCGTGCGCCAAGCCAAATGTAGTACGCAATCCGGCATATGGTGGTGTTCAACTCCAAAGCATATGCCAACATATGAACAACATACCAAAGTTCGGCCCTCCATAGGCTTCTTGCTGTTTGCCGACCAGGTAAGTACACAAAACGCAAAAATGAGCACAAATTGAGGTCAAAAACATGAAAATATGACCAAATACAAAGTTGTCATGATAGTATATCTCTATGCTCACCCATGATATCCGCTCATGGTTCAATACACAAATGATTGGAACCATTTGCGAACAATTCCCCCACTTGGATCCCCAATCGGGCGCATGGAGATACCTTCGCCACTCATATCTACATGCCCCATGAAAATGGGAGTGAACTCATGGATCTCTTTGCCAAACACACCATGAGCAATACATATGCGGTAGACTTAGTCTAGCACTTTGAATTCCACAATTGGGACATGGGCAAGGCCCTTGTCACGTGTGGCTCCCCATCTCTTCGGCCACACGAAGATATATAACATGGGCGTGAGCATATCATGACATATACCATGCATATAAAACATACCCTCAAAATGTGGCTCCCACCACGATATGCCATGTCCCTCCATGGTCATAACTTCACGTTAAAAATACGTGGGAACCCAAGGAAAGTATCTATGCAACCCCAACACTCATGCGGTACACTCGAAAGTCGCATTAAAATATTCGGTTGCACAGTCCAAGAGTTATATATCACTTTATACCCTCTTAACCATTATCCCTTGCTACACCGGGCATGTGTACACACCAAAGGCGTTTGATGCTTCCTAAATTGAGTTGAGACTAAGGCGCTTGCAACCCAACCTTCCTTATTCTCTTTCCTCACACTCGCGCGTAGATATGGCCCTTCAAAGTGTTCCCGGGATTCGCTTTTGTTTCCCTTATATCTCCAAGTCAAATGGGTGGCAAGTATAAGGGAAACCTGATTCGGGCATAGGGAAAAGAGTATGACCACTCGAATAAGACCAAATCAAGTGCGGCGATGTCAAAGTCGAAAATCCGATTTCGACATCGCGAAAAATTCAGAATAAAATTTCGAGTGCATATTTAGAAAATTGCAGAAGCAACGAACCCTTTACTGATGAAATCTGACCCTTCATCGGGGTTTCCGCCAAAATATCTGGAAATAACAGTTAACCAATCGGTTAACGCAAAATCGCGAGCCAACTGACAGTCGCCGATACATGGACTATCAGAACGGAAGGCTGAAAAATTACGGAAACGTTATGATACAAAAACCCTGTTGCTTCCTGATATTCCGATATATAAATCTCCGCTGGCGGTGCCTCGGTACTGAATATGGCCGCTCATAGCCGGAATGGCCAAACCTATCACACTATCACATCGGGTTAGGTCAGGTGGATGGGAGAGTATGATATCAGCCAATGGCGGCTTGCCGGCACATAGATACACACCCCAAGTGACCCCAAGATGGCCACGGGGGTCCGAACCGGCTTCACCCTCCTTCTCAGAGCGTTGTTACCGCTCGGAAGTCATTAAAGAGAGGACGGGAGGACCCCAATGGGCTCCAACCCCCCCCTCCATGTCCCAAGGACACATGGAGGCTCCACACACGCCGTAGGCGTCCCTCATGCCCCAAGGGAGGGGTGAGGACACTGACAATCGGTGCCCTACGCCATATCCGGTCTCCTCTTGATCTACAACATGGACCAAGGGGATCAAAGATAGAAAAACGTCGTCGGTCGACCTAAATAAGTATATCACAATGAAATATATATGTTGAGATCGAGTGAAGGGGGTAGATGGCCAATCAAGGCCGAAAAATCCCCGGATGAACGCCCTCACCCGTCTCCTCAATCACAGAAACAAACAAAATGCCAAGGCGGATCCATTACGGTGCTATAGCAGCAACCAAATGGACCAACACGTCCTTGACATCCAAAGAAATATTCTTTTTCTTCAGGTAGTCCATCCAGACCGTGGTGTACCTCGGCACAAAACTGCTCGGAGGCTCCCACGAGTCCCTGGATGCGGCAAATCCCTTCCAACGGACTTTATAAAGCCTCCCCCCAGGCGTCCCCGTGTCCGGCTTGTCCGCCAGGATCTTCTCAGCGGTGAAGTCGTCGTCCTCACCCTCGTCGTCCGAGTCCACATCGCCGGCCGTGAACTCGAAGGTGACGGGACGCCCGCTGGGGTCTGGTGCTCGGGGACGAAGCTGGGTACGGTCGCGGTCCAGGATCTTGTTATCCCCCACACGAACTGCGTACACATCCTGCCCGACCTTCCGCACGATTACCCCCGGCACATACCAAGATGCCTGCTGATGCCTGGACAGGACATCCTCGTGGTGCCGCTCCACCCACACGATGTCTTGGAGAGCATACTTCTGGACTTTTCCCTGCTTGAAGTACTTGGCCCTCTTGTCATGCTCGTCCTGAAGTGCCTTGCACACTTTGGCCGCCGTGTCGTCCGCCTCAGCCATCATGGCGTTCGCATCCCGGGCCACCTTGCCATGGTTCAACCACGGGAGAGTGCGTGACACTCGATCCCGTAGGAACAGGATGCGATGGGGCGACAGTCCAGTGGGCCCCGGAAGGTCGTGATACGGTTGGAGCACTCTCCACAGCGAGTTATACCAGTTCCGGCCCGGTTCGTCAATGTGCAGCTGGCGGAACTTCTCGAACATCTGCCGCCCGGCCACCTCAGCCCGGCCATTCGACCGGCTGTGGTACGCCACGGTCTTGTCACGCCGAATCCCCATGTGCTTGCACATCGTCTTGAACCACGTCCCCACAAATTGACTGCCCCGATCGCTGCAGATGACAGCTGGAACATCAAAAATTGTCAGCCAATGCCTGATCATGGCATTAGCGACGGTCTTGGCCTGCAGCCCCACTCCATGCTTGTCCTTCTTTTTTTTTTAGGCATGGCGGTCCCCCGCCGAAATAACACAATCACTGCTCACACTGCGAGGTTCCTCGAAGGACGGCCGCTATGTACATTTCCTAATGTTTGATATAAAACCCTGAGGTGCTGAGCACTATCTGAAAGAAACCAAAGGCTCAGGTTTTTATTGTACACGAGCGTACACAAAAGGAAACTTAAAAAGTGGCTGGTACACGCTGTGGTCACTGCAGGGTGTTTGGATGTTCACTGAAGTTGTTTCAGTGAAATGTTGTGTGAAAACTTTTGATTTGATGGTTTGATGGCACTGAATTGTGAAAAATGGATGGAAAAGAGAGTTTTCTCTTTTGCATATTGATAAATGTTGTAGTGAAAAGAGAGATCAAGAAAAGGAACCTCCTAGTCCTCCCTGAGAAAGGCACAAACTGGACCACTCATTGCATTGTTTTGAGTACCCTTAGGAAATATTCAGCACTGTCAGCAGAGAAAGGGCGGTCAGCAAAGTGAGATAAAGTCCTGCTCCATGACTGCTGCAGGAGATACGTATCAGAAGTCCTCAAGCATCTCTCAAGTTTAGCAGCAAGGCGTTTGTCTCTTAGGCCAATCCATTCAGCAGCGCTGGGTATATCAGGAAATGAGGAAGCGTTTGAGCTTGCAGAGGATTCACTGCCTGATTGAAGGCTTGGCATTCGCTGATCACTGCTGGCAGAAGAGTGGTTTGAATCAGGTGCTTCATGTACTTCACGTGAGTTCTCACTTGACGCTGAGCTACCAGAGTAGTCAGGTTGCCTTGAATTGCGGCGTTCAGGGCTGCCTTCTCTTGATCCTGGACTTGAATCATCGTTGGCGTTGTTCGTGGGCATTCGCTGATCACTGCTTTCGCTTGTCTGTGGGTTGGCAAGAGAATGGTTTGAATCAGGTGCTTCATGTACTTCACATGGGCTCTCATTTGACGCTGAGCGACCAGAGTTGTCAGGTTGGCTGGATTTGCGGCGTCCAGGGCTGCCTTCTCTTGATTCTGGACTTGAATCATCGTTGGTGTTATTCGTGAGTAAGTCGCGAATAAGAGCTGCTTCGGCTCTCTGTGCTGCTTCATCGATTTCTTTGCGTGACGCCGTTGTCGACTTGGACTCGAGCTTGTCATTTGAACATATGTTATTTGAGGGATGAATAGAGCTCCTTGCGGTTGAGCGTTGAGCGGCAGGATTGGACCATGCTGTTTGAGAAGAGCGGATATTTTGAGGATACACGACCACTTTCGGAGGTGACGGATGTCGTTCATCTTGTTGAGCTTTGGCTTTTCTTTCATGGCGACATGAGGAACAGCGTACTGGTAAATGGAGTTGTCGCTCGATGAACCAGGTCTTTGTGTCTTCTGAGAGGACGAATTTGGATGAACAGTCACGACATATCTGAGCGTAATCTTGGGTCTCGTCGTTGATCTTGGGTTGGAAGCGACGCCTTTTACGCCTGACCGAGGTCCATGATCTGCTGCTGTTGTCGTCTTCTTGGCTGCCTCCTTCACTATTCGCACTCGGCGTCTCGTTTCCTCCACTTCCATCTGATTTGTAAATGGATTCGTCGGGATTAAGTATAGCAAATTGATTGTAATTAGCAACGAGTGGTCCAGTTGGCTTTTCTACAGGAGAGGAAGGCAGACCTGCTGGTTGGCATTTTGGCGACTTAGGTCGCTCTGGACAAGGTTGGCATTGAGTAGTCTCAGTTGCCTTGTGGTCAAAGGACGAGGTCACCACTCTATCGTTAGTGCGACGCTGTCTCTGTGAATAAGAGGGTGCCAGTTCGTAAGGGTTGTGAGCGATGGGTGCTCTGTTGAGTTGAGGGTGGAGAAACCAGCAGTCATCGCCGAAACGGCAATTCGGGCGGTGGTGGCATGTTGTATCTTTGGCTAAGATGCGTGTGACCGTTTTAGTTAAGTGCAGTAAAACTGACAATTGCGATGCGTGCGGAAGCAAGCGAATGACAGCCGAAAATGCGATTTCTGCTGCCGATTTATCGTTCTGCTCCATTTTAATTCGCTGATTGCGATTCTTCTGCTCTTAGATACATTCATCTTCAGAGTTTGCGAGGAATTGTTGTCCTTGTCTTGAATTTGTTGTGACCATTGTTGTGCGCGCGAGACTTTTTTATAACCATGCTTGTCCTTCTTGTCCTTCTTCTTGGACTTCTTGCCCGGGACGGCCACGATATACCCGCTGTGCCTGTCCACCGCCAGGATGACACAATCGTAGGTCTCTCCTTCCACGGTGACCTCAGGCATGGCGAATACATCCATGGCCACGGACCGCATAGGGGCCTCCGGTATAGCCGTATACACCGGGTTCCCCGCTGTGGAGTGGTTGGGGCTCTTCGTCGCCCGACACACGGCACAGTCGCTACAGTACTTATCCAGGATGGCGTAGTACCCCGGAGGGAACTTGAAACACCACTCCAGGTCCTGCTGCATCTTGTCTCGGCCAGGGTGCTTGAGCTGGGCGTTGTGCCAATGGTCAATGACCTCCTCCACTCGGTTCTCGGGCACCAGCAGCTTGTCCTTGAGGAACAACTTGTCCCCATCCTCGGTCAAGCCCTCAGGCCATTCGTCGTCCGACAGGGCGCTCAAGGCTTTCCAGTACTTGCTCCAGTGCTCGGATGCCGCGTAGTCATCCGACCAGTCCTCTGTGAGCGCCGACCTGACTAGCTCTACAGGGGCCACCATCCACTGCTCGAGGGTTTCCTCTCGAATAGCTTGGACGCGGGCACCCCGGAACTTGGCCAGGTCCGTACGGTTTGCCATCACCACAAAGCACTTGACCCCCTCTTGCTCCATGGCCTTCTCCATCTCGATGATGCGCTTGGCCTCCTCGGTCTCCTCGGCGTCCCCATGGCTGGATATGTCCATCCAAGCCTTGCCCGCGGGGTAGGCCCATCGACTGAAGCAATCTGTCACAGTGCTGTCCTTCCCCGGGACGTATAGGTCGAACTTGGCGAACGTCTCATGCCATCGGGCCCTCCTTGCCGCTGGTCCCGAGGGGGTGTCAACGTGCTCCTTGTGCCAGCTCTGCAAGGACTGATGGTCCGTGCAAACCACCACCGGTTGCAATCCGATGTGGCCAGACCACTTCCTGAGCGCTCATACAATGGCGTACGTCTCCTTCACCCTCGCGGTCCAGGTGCGGCGTTGGCCCTCGGCCAGGATCCGGCTCCAGAACGCCACGGGTACATGTGACCCGTCGTCTCGGATCTGCTCGAGGACTGCCCCCACGGCATAGTCCGAGGCGTCTGTCCGTAGCACGAATCCCTTGTCCGGGTCCACCAGGAACAGCCCCAACTGCCCCAGGAGTCGCTCCTTCAGGCGGTTGAACGCATCTTCGGCCTCAGGGGTCCAGGCAAGCTTCTTCTTGCTCCCCTTCCGGCCATCGAACTTCCCCACCTGCAGCATCTTGTGCAGCGGCCCCGAGAGTTCTGCATACATCCGGACATAGCCCGAATAGTAATTGCAGAACCCCATGAAGGACCGGAGTTCGCTGATGGTCTGGGGCTTCTCCCAGTGGTGCAGGGACGTCAGCTTCCCAGGCATGGGACGGCGTTGCCCGTGACCAACCACGTGACCCGCGAACTCCACTTCCTTCACGAAGAGTGAGGCTTTGGTGGGCTTGCACACCATGTTGTGCTTATCCAACTCGCTGAGCACTCGGCGCAGATCCTTCTCATGCGCTTCGATGAGCTCGTCCTCAGTCATGTCCTCCGTGCCGGACCCGATGATGATGTCATCCACAAAGGGGTCGGCACAGTCCCGGACAGGACCGAGTAGGTCCTCCATCATGCGCTGGAAAGCGGCGTTGCCATTCTTGGTGCCCATGGGCACCACTTTCCACTGCATGGGCCCCAGCGTCGTCGACATCGCTGTGCAGGGCCTGGAGTCCGGGTGTAGCGGCATCTGGTGATAACCGTGTTTCAGGTCCAACACCGTGAAAATCCGCTTTTTCTGTTGTTTTTGGAGGATGGAGTCGATCAGGGGAAGCGAGTACGAGTCGTGCTCGGTCTGCTCGTTCGAACCTCTGTAATCAACCACCAACCTCCACTCGCCCTTCTCCTTCTTGGGCACGATGAAGGCTGGGCTGGCCCACTCACTGTCGGAGGGTTCGATCCATCCCCGCTCAATGAACTCGGCCAACAGCTTCTTCATGGCCTCGGCCCGATCGCCCTGAAGTTGGTACTCTCGATGACGATAGATCTTGGGGTTCGGCTTCAGCTTGATCCTCGCTGTGCCAAACCTCCCAGGATCCGGAGGGTTCTTGTTGGCGACGCCACTGAATAGCTGCGGATAGGCTTTGATCAGCCTCTCCTTCAGCTCGGCGACCTTCGGATTCTCCTGGGCCTCTTCAGTCGCTTGCTTCGGTATCGATACAACCGAACGCACTGCGGTATAGGCCTCTTCCGGGTCCGAATCCGACTTCTCCTCGTCCGATATGCCGTCTTCATCGTCGTGGGGTGCACTTCCCACCGATAATCCTCGAAAATTTGCGGCCTCGGGCTGGTGACTGTCGCTATCGACACCCATTCTTGGAAAATCCCATGTCGGTGGGTCCGACCCAACCGGACCATCGTATTGGTCCGCGATGTGATCCATGACCCTCGCCACGAACTCATCCTTCTCGTACTTGCCGGTGACCAACATCTTGTCATCCCACCAATGCGGAGATGTGACCATGGCCCGCCTCTTCTTGGCTGCCACACGGTCGTGCATCCCCATTCGCATGTAGTTGACGACGTCGTCGATCTCGGAGTGGGACAGGATGTCAATGCCATCCACTGGCTGATCCGTCCCCTCCTTGGGCTCAAACATGACCTTCATGGGCACCGCCTCCACCCTACGGATGAGTGCTTCATCACCTGTGGGCTGGGCTTGCGCCCCATCCACCAGGAAAGCCTTGGTACCCCACGCTTGACCCGGGGAGGGCATTGATACACCCTTGGCGTCGATGAACAACTCCTCCTCTGGCCCGAATGACATCTCGTTCAGGGTGATGGAGTCCAGCGTCGACTTGAGATCCTCCAGCGGACATGGGGTGGATCCTATGCCGGTTATGACCAGGATCCCCTTCGCCCTATCCGCGATGATCTTCTCCACCGTACGTCTGGTATTGTCCAGGGAGCCATGCCAATACATGGGCCCCCACTCCTTCAAACCCCAATACCTATGCCAGGCTGAGTCTCATCGATGCCAATGCCTCCTACACTTCCGCAGAAGTGGGGCATCCCGGGAAGCGAAGACGTCCGTCTCAGGCGCTTCGGCTCCCAGCGTCTGGATCATCCTGTCGTACACCCGCGGCGCCATTCCATACTCCGTGAGCTGAACTCCGCGGTCTCCTCTGGACTTGGCACCCACAGCTTGCACCGCTCGGACGATCCGATCCTCTTCCTCAGCATTCCATTGGGATGATCCGCGTGCATAGTCAGTGGACAGCCATGTGAGGCATTCATCATCCTCCCGGACCAGCGTTGCACGATGGGGAAGGGCTCCAATGGCGTTTGCCACCATGAAGTCATACCCCATGATCATATCCCAATCCGTGATGTCGGCCACATAGAAGTTCCCGGATAGAGTGCTTCTCTTCGCCTGATCAGGGCGGTTCAAGCGCTCATGCTCCCAGAATTCCATACTGATGGTGGCCTCATGGGTGCCGCCACCCATAATCTCTCCGTTGGCGACCTTCAGGCGGAACGGTCTCCGGCTGGGCTGCAGTAGTTCCTCCTTGAACAACCCTCTCCGGAGCAGGCTCACCTGGGCACCCGTATCCACTAAGACATCCACCACCTTCTCCTCTCGTCCGCACCGTACTCGCACTTTCAAGTGCAACTGCCGCTCGCCGCCATGAGGTGTATGGACGACTCTCACGGCATGCAACTCTAGCACGTCCGGGTGCATCAGGACTTCAAGGGTATGGTCACGGATGGTGTAGATCTTGGGTTGGTCCTGCCCGTCCACGGGGCTCTCCGTGGTCGCTCCTTCCTTCTTGCCATGTCCCGTACCCACATGTACTTCCCTTGGCAGGGCGCTCCAGGGGTTGGGAGTGGCGAAACTCAGTGGTTTTGGCTCTTCTGGAGCCTTCTTCGGCACCCGATGTGCCTTCGCGTTCTCTGGGATTCCACTGATTTTCGGAGGAGAGACCTCCGAGGTCCCACTCTTGTGGGGGCTCCTCTAGACTCGGCTTCCCGCAGCCCCTTCCGGCTGCGATCCGCCAGGACTTTGTCCACCACGTTGCTGGGCTTTGAGTTCCTCCAACGTCCTCAACATGTCCTCAGCAACCTCCTCGATCGACCTCACTCGTCGGTCTTGGCCAGATCCACCACCATAGCCTCTTCCTCCGCCTTTTCCCTGGCCTTTGCCTTGGCCTTTTCCCCCGTCTCCGCCCTTCGCCTTCCAATCGGAAATCCGCTGCTCCTTGGGCTTCTTCTCGGGGTGAGCGGCGAAGTAGGCCTTCTTGTCCGCCTCATACACCTTGCACTGACGGTGGTCATGTGCATGGTTGTTTCCCTTGCCATAACAGACCCAGCACCCGTCGTGCTGAGACCTGTACTCCCGGAACGAGAGCAGTGGGTTCCCAATCCTCCTTGGCGCTCTGCTCTTATTGGGTCCCACCTGGCTCCATCTGGACCGATCCTGCCCATGATTCCTCACGTTGTGCGCCACAAACGCGAAGAAATGGGCCTCCTCGTGATCCTCCCTGGACCCGGTCCAGTGGTCTTGGCCACTTCCACTACCATCCTCCGCGGAGTTGGCCGTGTCCTCCTGGATCTCCCGATGATGGCGGTCTTCTCGGTTGCCTCGTTGTCCATGACCATGTCGATCCTGCACGTGGGCCTCGTTCTTCGCATTGAGCTTCAACTCCACCGTGATGTACTTCACGATCTCGTCAAGGCTCATGCGGGCGAAGATGACTTGCATCCTCAGCGGCTCCCCGCGCCTCCACTCCACGTTGTTGAGGCGCAGCAACCTTTGCCCCATGGAGTCTCCAAATACCTCCACGTACACGGCGTTCTTCAGTCTCAACATCCGGTTGGGCTCGCCCAGGTTCCTCCTGAAGAACTCCATGATACCCGCATGGGTATCCGCCGCCGCCATGATCCTTACCGCCACCCGCTTCTTGGCGCGCTTCTTCTCATCGTCCTCCACTCGCCTCTTCCAGTTGCCTGGGAGGACGTCCTTCAGGAGGTGGCGGATCTCGCTGGCCTCGTTCCAGTCCTCCACCAGCTTGAGGCATCTGCGGTACTTCCGCAGATACCGGTTCCACTCCCGGACCCGCAACTCACCGCGGTCCAGCGGCAGCGGGATGGACCACAGGTCCTCCAGCTTCTGGTTCGGAGCGTCCACCCGCTCCTCCTCCTCCAACCACTGGAGGCAGGCCTGCTCCGTACGGATCAATCCTTCCCGGATCTGATCCCGCAGCTCCTCCTTCAGGTCCTGCGCCAGCCGGTGTGGGAATGTCCGGCATACCCACTTGTCCCGCGGCGCTCCCCGCATCTCGCGAACGACCTCCTCGGCGAAGTCCTCCCAGTCCAGGATGAAGTCATCCAGGTTGGAGGGGTTGCCATCGTAGTAGGGGATTTTGATTCCCCTGAGGTCGTCAATCCTGATGGCGTCTCCGACGTCTCCAGCCACCACTCCACCGAGACGGATACCACCTGTGGCCGGGGGGTGTGAGTACACTCCCCGTACATCCCTCTCCTCCATGGAGTGCGGTCCAGTTGGGCCTGAACCCATGGGGTTTGGAATGCGGGAAGGATTTGCTCCATCGGCCGTCCATATCCCCGTATTGGGGTCCTTCGCCCACAGGTTTCCGCCTGGATGACCTCGACCATGTCCGTCGGCGCTTCCCATGGTTCGCCCCTGCATGGTCTGGTTCTCGATCTTCTCTTCCGCATAAACTACCATATTCGTCGTGATCGGTACATCCTGGGCGGCATGGGACATCTGTACCGTCAGGCTCCTCGGGTCCGTGGTTACGTGCCCTTCCCGCATGGACCCAGCCGGTGCCGTGTGTTCCCCGAGCATTGTGGATTCGCTGAACATGGGAACAAAAGGCAGCGCACCCGGATCAACACGCGGAGGCGCGTATGGTGCCTCTGCAGGGCCGCCCATGGGTTTCTCCATGGCGCTCCTGAGGGTCTTAACCCGCTCCACCAGCTCTACCGCGGCCGGCTTTGCCGGGAGCTCCGGACCCGAGGCGAGGGGCTGTAGCTCCTCTAGCCTTTTCAGGCGTCCCGACATGTCCTCCACCAGGTGGAGGAGGCTGTCCACCACTCGCTGCTGCTTCTCCAGGGCCAGCTCCAGATTCTCCCGGTACCGGTCCCGTTCCGCTCGCAGCTCCTCCATGTCTTTCTCCGCGGCCGACTGGTCATCCAGGATCCCCGCGACGTCCTCCTCTAGACCGTCCTTGGCGTTGTCCAGGCGGTCAAGGCGATGCACGATGGCGTCCATCCCCATCTTCGGGTACTTGCCCATGAGGAAGGACACGTGCTCGCAGTGGCACGCAGCGTGCTTTCCGCCGGATTCAGCGCATCCCGCGGTTCCCGGCACCTCAGACTCATCGCCCATGGGCGTATCGCCTATGGCGTCCGTCTCTGGTCCCGTGTGCCGGAGCACAGGTGCCGTCCGGGCCCTGGCTGGCCTCTCCAAGCCCTCGGCGTCGTGCTTCAGGGCGGGCTCGGGGGCCGTATGCGACCTGGCGATCAGCGCGGGCGTCTCCGACTCCGAAGGTGGCTCGTAGGCTGTCCGATAGCCCTCGGAGTGCCCCTCGGATTCCCACAGCCTGACCGGGCTGGGGTCCATGTCCATAGCCCCGGCGTCCCTTGCCGCGGACTTGGGTGACCCGCGCTTCC
Source organism: Eutreptiella sp. 'Long Island Sound 2002' (assembly GCA_964036045.1). Classification (NCBI taxonomy): domain Eukaryota; phylum Euglenozoa; class Euglenophyceae; order Eutreptiales; family Eutreptiaceae; genus Eutreptiella; species Eutreptiella sp. 'Long Island Sound 2002'. Next base: position 6,373,478 of record OZ038379.1, on the reverse strand, counting down.
GGTAGCGCCGGGCCCGTCCTCCACTGCTGCCTGAATGGCATGCCTCATCAGAGTCCTCCGCGGCGGAGCGGAGGTTGCATGCCTTTCGGCAGCGACGCTCACACATGGAGACCAGGTCCTCCATGTCACGTCCTCCTCTTACCGAATGTCGTACTTCTCTTCGGGCTTCAACTTCCGGAGTTCGCCATGCTCTTGAACGTCTCGATTCTTCTATGGATCCAATCTCCGGTGTGGTCTCCACCGAGTCCACAATACGCACCCGGGGCGTACTTGGGCAGGGCTCATAAGGGCCAAAGTCCCCGGGTCGGCGGTTGGTAGGGGCAGCAGGTAAGCCTCTGCTACCATAAAGAAGGTCCCTACCAGGACCGGCCACTGCTGTGCCCCTTCCGCCTGTAACCCCTGCCGATTTGTTCCTGATCAACGATTGCATTTATCAAAATCCAGGGTTCCAAATCCAAAAATATAGAAAATAAAATACAATCCTCCTTCAACCCTGAACAGCAACCAGATCCCACAAATCCAGCAATAATCCAATCCACACTGCGGGCTTCCGTTCAGCACATCGATGGTCTCACGATGGCGGGCATGTACAAGAGTTGCACCAAGGAAGAAAGCCCTGAAATTGGCATATGAACACAAATAAAGCAAAGTTGGGGAAAGAGGTAAACATACACATTCACAGCCATAAACCCCTCATTCCCTGGACTCAGGACCTTCCCTTGACTCACCAACATATTACCCTGAACCAGGTCAAATGAGATGGCTGAATGCCATGTGTCAAAAGTCACTACACAAACCCCAAAAATGTGTTCACTCCCAAGCCTCTAAATCCTAGCCCATTAGGGGAGGTGGCGTGTCATGGCCTAGAGTGGCACTCAGGACCATGCCCTACCCTGACATAACCTTGGTTGGACTTGGAGTCAATTGGGCTTGGAGATATGCCCTATGAGTTTGAACTCATAACATGCCAAGAAACTGCCAATTCACACCATATTGGCCATATATCAAATATATGCTCAAAATTGAGGTTACCACTTATCCGAAGGCTCAAAGCATGCATGGAATCGAAGTGTAGTATTCATGGAGGATAGAGACCAAAGGCCAATGCCCATGTACATCCCCACTTTACCCTCGAAACCCCTTCGGATATGGGCGCCACGCACTGCCCAAGTCAGCCCATGATCTTGAGACCAATTCTTGTGATCCTTCGTGCGCCAAGCCAAATGTAGTACGCAATCCGGCATATGGTGGTGTTCAACTCCAAAGCATATGCCAACATATGAACAACATACCATAGTTCGACTCTGCATAGGCTTCTTGCTGTTTGCCGACCAGGTAAGTACACAAAACGCAAAAATGAGCAAAAATTGAGGTCAAAAACATGAAAATATGACCAAATACAAAGTTGTCATGATAGTATATCTCTATGCTCACCCATGATATCCGCTCATGGTTCAATACACAAATGATTGGAACCATTTGCGAACAATTCCCCCACTTGGATCCCCAATCGGGCGCATGGAGATACCTTCGCCACTCATATCTACATGCCCCATGAAAATGGGAGTGCACTCATGGATCTCTTTGCCAAACACACCATGAGCAATACATATGCGGTAGACTTAGTCTAGCACTTTGAATTCCACAATTGGGACATGGGCAAGGCCCTTGTCACGTGTGGCTCCCCATCTCTGCGGCCACACGAAGATATATAACATGGGCGTGAGCATATCAAGACATATACCATGCATATAAAACATACCCTCAAAATGTGGCTCCCACCACGATATGCCATGTCCCTCCATGGTCATAACTTCATTCTAAAAATACGTGGGAACCCAAGGAAAGTATCTATGCAACCCCAACACTCATGCGGTACACTCGAAAGTCGCATTAAAATTTTTGGTTGCACGGTCCAAGAGTTATATATCACTTTATACCCTCTTAACCATTATCCCTTGCTACACCGGGCATGTGTACACACCAAAGGCGTTTGATGCTTCCTAAATTAAGTTGAGACTAAGGCGCTTGCAACCCAACCTTCCTTATTCTCTTTCCTCACACTCGCGTGTAGATATGGCCCTTCAAAGTGGTCCCACGATTCGCCTTTGTTTCCCTTATATCTCCAAGTCAAATGGGTGGCAAGTATAAGGGAAACCTGATTCGGGCATAGGGAAAAGAGTATGACCACTCGAATAAGACCAAATCAAGTGCGGCGATGTTGAAGTCGAAAATCCGATTTCGACATCGCGAAAAATTCAGAATAAAATTTCGAGTGCATATTTAGAAAATTGCGGAAGCAACGAACCCTTTACTGATGAAATCTGACCCTTCATCGGGGTTTCCGCCAAAATATCTGGAAATAACAGTTAACCAATCGGTTAACGCAAAATCGCGAGCCAACTGACAGTCGCCGATACATGGACTATCAGAACGGAAGGCCGAAAAATTACGGAAACATTATGATACAAAAACCCTGTTGATTCCTGATATTCCGATATATAAATCTCCGCTGGCGGTGCCTCGGTACTGAATATGGCCGCTCGTAGCCGGAATGGCCAAAACCTTTCACACTATCACATCGGGTTAGGTCAGGTGGATGGGAGAGTATGATATCAGCCAATGGCGGCTTGCCAGCACATAGATACACACCCCAAGTGACCCCAAGATGGCCACGGGGGTTTGAACCGGCTTCACCATTTGGTGGCTGCTGTAGCACCGTAATGAATCCCCCTTGGCATTTTGTTTGTTTCAGTAAGAAAAAGTGCTTTTCCATTGCTTTGGGACATACTCTAGTTGTATTAGAGATGCACTGAGCATCCATGCATTTTTATCTTAGTATTGGTCCAGCCAAAAGTGGTGAGAACACATTTTGACCTATGGAACCAAACACCCAGTCAGGATATGGAGTGGACCCCTTAATCCCCTTTCAATCAGAAGTAAAACATCTTTTCCTGAGTTGACTGAGCACTGACATACCTAAGGTAGAGCCTATGAATTTATCTATGTTTTTCCATGAATACTTATCTGCCCTAGTGGTATGCACCATAGGGGGTTAGGCACCTCTTTTTGAGAGGTCCTGGGTTCAATTCCTGGTCAGCCTAACTAAGTAGGAAGATCCCATGTGACATGGCAGTGACCTCATCGCCACATACCATGCCACCTCAGCACATATGGGACCCAAAACAAAGAGTGCACATCTCCTAAGATGGCACTATGGAGAGAGAGTGATCCTGAGGCAGTTTTCTAACTCTTTTCCCAAAACATTTCAGCTATCTCTGTGAATATGCATTCATTTGTATCCTGAGTTGCAGTTTCTGTGAATATCTAATCATCTTTCACTGTTTACACTGCAGCCCTTCATGCTTTGATCCTGAATTACCTTCTCCTTGCATACTATTGGCTTGGGCTATCCTGGATTGAGTTGGCTTTACTGTATTTCAACAAACAAAAGCTTTTCATCATCCAAAACCAGCAGCAGGACACCCTACAGCAACAACAAGCAGCAGGAGAAGCAAAAACACAGTGCTGAAAACACTATAAACTTTTCTGGTAGCAAGAGGCAGCCTGTCTCTGTGCACCGGCAGCGACCCCGCGCCGTACAACCAGTGCTCCGAGCAGGCAAACATAAGCAGAAGGGTGGATTAAGATGGATCCAGGAAGAGTGGACGCCGATGTGAACACAGCGCCAGCGCCTGAGGCACCGGCAAGGCCGGCGCCTGACGCTGTACCTTCGGTGGAGCCCTTACATGGGCCAATGGATACGGCGGAGGACTCCCTGGATGGCCTCCAGACGGCCTTCGGGGCCCTGTCGGTCAAAGAAGTGGTCTCTCAACCTCAGCCTGTGAAGAGGAAGAGAGGGAACGAGAGCGAGAAGGATGCTGGAGAAGGAGCAGACGAAGGAGAGGAGCAAGGGCAAGACCCGACGGATGTCCCTACCTTCGAAGGCGCACCAAGCGCTTCTGGCCTCCATGCATCACCCTCTCCCATAACCACCACACTCCCAGCCGCCGCTACATCCACTTCCACAACCAACCCGCCTATGGCAGAGGGCACAGGCTTTACTGGCATGCCTCACTACCCCGCCTATGGCATGGGCCCACCTACCACTGCGCTCCTTGAGGCAACTACTGCCAGTGAGCCGGTGGCTTCCAGCTCTGCGCCGCGTTGGTATGCGGCTGATCATCCCCATCCACTCCACGCCACTGGAACCTACATGGAAGTTCCTGGGTATGCTCCTGGGTGTGCACCTGGGTATGCACCCCTGAGTGGGTTGAGGAGAGGACCAGAGTCTCTAGGAGGCAGGAGTAGAGGATCGGGAAGATCCTCCAACAGGTCCCTGACGCGGTCGGAGATCAATGAGGTGCTCCGAGGAGCCACTTCGCAAATCGTGAGCGACCTCACGCAAGAGATCAGGGAGAAACTGCAGCCCCTGATGATCCCGTCCCATGCGTCACCTACGACGGTGGGAATGTCACCCCACCGAGTACAGGCTAACCACCTGGCGGCAGGGTTGACAAATACCCTGGGGAGCCTGAGGAGCCGACCGATGCCGACTCCTGCAGCAGTACCGAGAAGTCCATTCGTCCCGAGGACAGCCCAGCCGCCCTACAGCCACGTGACGAACTCGACGAGGGCCGAGCTGGACCAGCTGGGGCTGACAGCCCTAAGGGCTATGGTGGACGTGGAGCCTTATGGCTCCAGTGATCTAGGCGGAGACCCCTCCGATGATGGGCCGCCGTCGATGACTTCTTCTTCGCCATCGGATGACGAAGACCCTGAGGACCCCGAGGACCCCAAGGGTAAGAAGAAGAAGAAGAAGAAGAAGAAGACCCGACACCCTGAAGGACGCCGAGCTCAGGAGGCGAAGGCTATTGCCACCTCCAAGATAGTGGTGAACCTGCCTGAGTTCACAGGCAAGGACCTCAGCGAGTTCGCTGAGAACTTTGGCCGGTTCCTACGACTGACCGGCCAAACCCACGCGAGTGGGCGAGTGAAGTGCGATCTGCTCCTGCAGTGCTGCAAGACCAAGTACCTGGAGAAGCAGGTCAGGCAGATCGTCACCAACTCCGCCACCTTTGCCGACGTGTTGGTTGCCCTGGAGAGGCAGTACCCAACCTACGAGACCGACCTCTCCATCAGGGCCGAGATCCAGAACCTGCCCGTGCTGCCGAACAACCCCAAACCTGGCAGGGTCTCTCCGAGCTGTTGGCGGACTTGGATCACTGGGCTGGACGACTGACGCCCGGTTCCTACAGCAGCGACGACCTGCTGTTTTGGTTGTGCTCCAAGCTCCCCCGAGAGCTATGGGACGAGTGCCGTTTGACGGCTGAGCGCAAGGCTAGATCCCTCCGCTACGAGGATCTATGCGTGCTGCTCCTGGAGATGGCGCTGGAGAAGGAGAGCGACCAACACCTGAACCACTACCGTCCTGGTGGTGGAGGTTCTGGAGGCAAAGGGTACCAAGGGTCCCGACCTGGGCAGGGGAATACCCCCAAACACGCCCACGCCCGCCTAATGGAGAACGTGAAGGAGCTATTCTGGTGTGATGCCAGAGATGAGCAGGGCCACCTGCAGCACGCCTCCGACTGCGAGCAGCGAGACTGCTTCGTCGTCCAGGGGAAGCAGCAGGAGAATGTCACCGGCGCCAAAGTGAAGCTGCCGGATCATTACCGCTGCACCATCACGTGTGCATTCTGCGGTAAGCGGAAGCACTACGAGGATGAGTGCTACCATAAGCAACGCCTATCGGCGAAGCTTAAGGGGGAAGATCCTGGCAAAAGCTCAGGCAAAGGTGGAGGCAAGGCCAAAGGCAACGACTCGGGCAAGGGCAAGTCGAAAGGACGTGGTCATCAAGGTGGTCAAGACAAGGGTCAAGGTGGACGAGGAGGAGGTGCTAACCGCCAGCACGACAACAAGAACAAGGACAAGAACGGAGGCAACCCCAACCCTAATCCAGGGGGGAACTCCGGGCCCTCTGGAGGGCAGACTGGTCCGACCACACGCTCACAGACGCAGGCCCAGCAAGAACAAGGAGCCAAGCGAGAGCATGAAGGTGGTGATGACGGCAACGCCAAGAAGAGAAGCCGTTTCATGAGGATGGCCCGCAAATTGCGGAACAAGGGGTTCGAGGTGACCTGTCCCGCGGAATTCTGACGGGGACGCTCTGGTGGCACCCAAGACTTGGTGTTTTGGGTACGTATCCGACTAGGGGGACGTGAATACCTGGGGGTACTGGATACTGGCGCCACAATATCTATAGTGGCGAAGAAAATTTTACCTTGTGGGAGCCTGAAGAACACCCTGACCACCGCCGCTATACGCATGGGGGATGGACACGTGGTGCACAGCTGCGGGGACTGTGAAGTGGAGGTACCTATGGGCTCCCGAACTATCGCCCATCGGTTCTATGTGATGGACACTGAGGCCTTCGACTTTGTACTGGGTACTGACTTCTTCGTGCAGCACTCCCAGATACAATCCCTGACGCTGCAAGCGCCCTACCTCCTGTACGTGGACCACGGCAGTGGCAGAGAGTCTGTGCCACTGGAGCAGTCGGAACATACCTCGAGTTACCTGAGACTATCGAAGGAGGAGCCCTCGAACATGATGGCGGCCTCCAAAACTGAGGACTATCAACTATTGGGGGAAGTCCTAGACCAAGGTCTGAAGGAGTTGGGTTACTCTCGAGAAGACCTAAGTGTGGAGCTGTTCGCCAGCGACAAGCAGCATGTACTGGGCCTATACTGCAGCAAGGGGAAGAACTGCAGCTACAAATTTTACTGGCCCTCTTTCGGGATGGCCTACGGGAACCCCAGATTCAGTGAACTGGGGAAGGTGCTGACCAAGGTGGCCTTGGAACGTTCCCGTATGGTCCTGTGTTCCCCCGATTGGGGAGCCCATGGGGGCAACGAGTACTGGCGAACCCTCCTGGACAAGCTGACTATCAGCTCGGTGCGATTACCTGATGAGGCCATCTACGTGCCTCTGGGACGCAAGACGCCCATTGGGAAGCCCGGATGGGGGAGTATGCTCAGCGTGGTGGACGGAAGTCTTACCACCATCCCCTGGGAAGACCTGGACCCTACTCTGGTCCAGGCTATGCAACGAGAAAGCGATGGACTCGCCTTGGGTGACTTGAAGGATCGCCTACGACCTCAAGATGCTGTTGAAACTATACCCAGAGGAGATGAGTACGTCGTGACTGACACCAACGCCCCCAACTCTCCCTGTCATGTACCTGTTCCTGATGGAGTCTCTGAGTGTGGACTATCTGAGCTACCTAGCTCTATCCACTCAGACGACGAAACTGAGCACGACGCCTTCTTCGTGCAGACCGCGGTAGAGGAAGTGGAGAACGCCGAGTACGTCGCCCCGCTAAAACCCCTACTCTCCATGAGGGTGGAAGACCCCGTGGATGAAGAGCTGGACCCTCGATCCAGGCTCAGGGAGTATGTGGATTCCAAGAGGAAGTTGGTGGCGAAAAAGCTATGCTACGCGAAGCCTACCCGCAGCTCGTGGCCACTGAAGCAAGGACGTATGGGAGACCTATCCCAACTGAAGGAGGACCTCGAACAGAAGATCACCACCTGGCAAAGGGAGGTAGATCTCAAGCTCATGAAGAGCGTATGGGGTGCCCATGTGAGGACCCCAGAGGAGGACGACCTCTCGGAGGAATGTGTATGTGAACCCCCTCGAGCCTGCCTATGTTGCCATCGTCCACCGGAGATGGTCGAGCAAGACCTTCTATATGCCTACCAAGGGCTGAAGGATACTACCTCGGGCGAAGAGTCGGTGGAGGACCACCTCCCGACGTCTATTCAAGGGGCAAGCAACTTACACTCCGACGAGGACATGGAGGACAAGATCAAGGTATTGGACCCGCGGGTACAGAAGCTGATAAGGACCTATCTGGAGGTGTTCGGAGAACTACCCCCTCCAGCCTCATGCGACAAGCTGGTACAGATGGACCTCAAGCTGAAACCCGAGTTCGTGGGTCACAAGATCCGGAGGAGACCCTATCCAGCTCCTAAAGAGCAGGCCGACGAGATTGAGCGACAGATACAAGAGTGTATTGACGCTGGCCTGGTCCTGGAGTACAAGGACGGGGACTACCCCCTACACTGCAGCCCCTGTTTCCTGGTGGCTAAACCTGGGTCTACAGCCAAACGGCTGGTAGTGGACTATGGAGAGCTGAACAAGAAGACGCTGAACCACTCAGGGTCCATTCCCAATATGGAGTCTACCCTGGAGAAGATAGCCTCCTGTCGCTACAAGACCAAGATGGACAAGCGAAGTGGATTCTGGCAGGTGGACCTGACGCCCAACGCGCAGGAACTACTGGCCTTCATCACCCCTCAGGGGAGGGTATTCAAGTGGAAGGTCATGCCATTCGGCGTGGCTAACGCACCCGCTCTGTTCCAAGAGCTGATGAACAAGATCTTGTCCATCCTACGAAGGAGACCTAAGGTGCAGGAGCTCATATCCCGTGGGGCCCAGATGGAGGCTCACATCGACGATGTATGCCTCGGGACCAATACCCAGGAGGATCACCTAATCCTCTTGGGTGAGTTCTTTGCGGTCTGCCAGGAGAACCACACACGACTCAAGCTGGAGAAGTGTGAGTTCATGCAGGAGACCATGCAGTACTTGGGGTTAGACGTTGGCTATGGGTGGTGGACCCCAGCGGCCTCTAAGGGCAAACCCCTGATTGATGCCAAGGTACGACACGAAGACCCCAAGAAAGGACTTCATGATGTACGCAGTTTCATTGGGGCGTGCAACTTCTATCGCCGCCACATCAAGAACTTCACCTATACCAGCGCCGTACTGAGGGACTTGATCAAGAAGAGTACTACTTGGCGCTGGGGCCCACAAGAGCAACAAGCGTTTGACGAGCTCAAAGACAAGGTAGCCAACGCTAAGTGCTTGGGCGTGCCTAGGGCACAAGGGGAGATTATCCTGGTGACCGACGCCAGCAATGTGGGCGGTGGTGGAACGTTGTTCCAATGGCAAGCACTAGAGAAGGAGGAGTTCGACTCGGCCATTTCCCAATGGGGGACGGAAGGTCTCACCCGAGACGGAACCCTCAAGCACAGCTACCCTGACGACAAGTGGGTCCTAGTACCTCTGGGCCACTGGAACTGGAAGTGGAACCAGGCCAGGGGGAACTACTCCACCTATGAGCAGGAATTGCTCGCGGGTATGCTGGTGCTATCCTCACAAGCACGACTGTTGGGGAGTAACCCTGTGGTCTGGCTATGCGACCAAGAACCGGTCCGCAGTTTCCAGAAGGGTCCCCCACCTGAGAAGGCCAAGCTACGGCGCTGGTGGACCTACCTCAGTCAACTACGGCTGACGGTACACCATATCCAGGGAGTGAAGAACGAGTGTGCCGACTACATCAGCCGCAACAACTTCGACGCCCTGATTGGTGCCCGGTCTGAAGCGCTGGCTAAGGAGGCCTTCAGCCGTATGGACGTACATCTGGACCTGAACATGACCATGATACGCCCCCTGGATGGACTCCAGCAATCGGAGTACCTCCAGGAGTTTGGGGATATCTACCGGCGCCTGGAGAAACGCCTTGAACCCCTCCTGGTCAACCAAGACCAGTGGAAGCGGGACAAGAGCTACCTCTGGCACGAGGACCGCATCGTGGTGCCTAGTGACCGAGTCCCAGCGCTGCTGAAGTGGACCCATGAGTCCAGTGGTCATGTGGGTGCTGACCGTACCCTGAGGCTGTTCAAGCAGTGGTTCCACACTACGTGGACTGACGACCAGCTGCGGAAGACGCTCCTGCCTATCGTGGACAAGTGCCCGTGCAGGTCCTGTAAACCAGGGGATATCAGGGACAGAGGTCTCTACTCGACCCTGCCCATCCCTCACTGTGCTAACAGTGTTCTATACGTGGACTACACGGAGATGCCGAAGTTCGGGGGCTATGACTTCGCCCTCGTGGTAACCTGTGGGTTGACCAGGTTTACCAGGGTGTTCCCGTGTACCAAGCACATTACCGGGGAGGAGACTATCAAGATACTCCTGGAGGAGTGGTTTTGTGTCTATGGGGCGCCCAAGGAGATCAACTCTGATGAGGACGTACGAGTACGCTCAGATACTGGCTGGTACAAGAGGGTCCTGAGATCCCTCAATGTCCAGGTGTCTACGGGGATTCCCTACTCTCACACGAGCAACCCCCTATGTGAGCGACAGATTCGCGTCCTGAAGGAGAACGTCAGGATATGGTGCAAAACTGAACGCACCAGAGACTGGGTGAGACTACTGCCCGTCATATCCTTGATGATGAACTCCCAAGAGAGTTCAGCTACTGGCTACTCGCCACATGAGCTATTCATGGGGCGCCCGGCGTGGTTCCTACATGCCCCCTATCCAGAGGACACCCATTCTTCGGTGGGTGAGTGGGTCCAAGAGCAACAAGCGAAGGTGGACAAGGCCAAGGCTATGCTCCAGAGAGTGAGGGAGCGTCAGTGGAACAAGAAGAACAAGCACCGAGTACCGGCCACCTACCAAGAGATGGACTGGGTGCTGGTGCACCACAGTCGACTACCCGTCTGGCCTCGCTCTACCAGCGATGACCCATACTTCGGGCCGTACAAGATTCTATCTGTGGATGGTCACCGTATCACGGTGCGGTGTTCTCCCTGTCTAGAAGGGACGCTGGTGTGCGCCGCTCAACACCTGAAGCGCTACCATGATCCTGAAGACCTCTGTGGGGAGGAGTGGGAGCTGAACGACGAGGAAATCGCCGCTCTGGACCTACAAGGGGCTGCCAGCCCTATGGAAGTTGAAGGTGAACTCCCCGACATGAACGCCGAGGAGATGGCTAAGGAGGGCTTCTACCTGGTGAAGTCTGTCCTACGCCACCGCTATCGCCAGGGTTGGCGCTTCCTCACCCTCTGGGAAGGGTTTGGAGTCGAAGAGGCCACCTGGGAGCCCTTCTCTGCATTTGTTCTACCTGAGGGACGCCTAAACTCAGTTCTGGTTGACTACTTGTCCCAGAACAACCTTGGTGAGTTGTTGAGGCTCGCTGAGACGCTTGCCTCCAAGAATAAAGCTGGGGACTGAACCTTACCCTTACCTGCCAAAGCGTATGTGTGAGTGTGCTAGTCCTAAGGTCCTGAGAGCAAGCCGCAGAAGTGGTGTCCTAATTATACCCAAGTCTGCGCCCTTGCTGAACCTGGAGGGTTGGCTTATTGATGCCACGGGGTACGCCCTGGGTCTCCCCTCCCCTATGCACCCCATTTCTGTGCTGGCGCAAAACCTTGGGGGAATACCCAGAGTGTTAATCCAGGTATTGTTTTCCCTACCTATCTGTCTACTACAGGGAGGGGTGGCCAAAAGCTATGAAGGCATGCAAAACGCCTGTTTGCTATGTGGCCAAAACACTGACCTAACCACTGTCACAGCCCACCAACCCAGCTAAAATTGCAGGAAAAGGGTGGGACAGTGACACGCCCCCTACAGGTCCTACACACTCTACAGTGGCACCATCCTGGTGGGCGAGCACTGGGCAACTGGCTCTAGCCCCCACTCAGGACTACCACTCCTACACGCACACTCTACTTGGCGTTGCGAAGAGGAAGGTCTCAAGGGTCCTAGCGACCCACCTGTGAAATGACAAGAGAACACAGCGCTGCTAAGCAACTGTGGCCTCACAGGGGACGCCACAACGCGTTTCCCCTGCAAGGGCTTGGAGCGAAGGAGTGCTCTTGTGTGCAAGGCGCAGATGTCGATGAAGTCGGACTCCCTGCTCTGCCACAGGCGGAGCGGAGTTACTTGTTTGTGTGATCTGCGCCCCTGTTTAGCAGGGCATAAAAAAATGCTGCTGCACCACTCACCCTACCTGCCCACCTGTAAAACAAAGGCAAATGAAAGGGCGTTTGCGGCGGAGGAACCAAGGAACACTCCAGGTATTATACCCTTCTCAGTGTGCCCTATAATACGCTGTCCGCAAACACGCTGCATGGAGCAGCTACCCTTGTCAAGCAAGCAAGCGTTAAGGGACTCCTCAGGTTCTCTTAAAGAACGTACCGAGGAGCCCCTGGGTAGCCTAAACAAGGTTTACCGTGCGCACTTCGCGTGGCCTACCCTTTAATGCGTGTGTGCATGCACGAATATGCGCGAAAGAGTAGGGCAGACCTGCCCATCTTGATCACAATCACGACTCCACCAGGGGGTGGCCCCGCCTGGGCGTACCTACCTTACCTACCGCTGGGAAGTGAAGCAAGGTGAGAGAACAAAAGGGGCGCACGCGAAGAACGTTGCTATGCACTTGTGTGTATGACTAATCACCCTGATCTGACCGCTAATCATCTGCAATCTTTCTAATCAATCCCTCTACCGCGTCCTATCGTGGTTATCGTTGTTAGCGCTGCTACACGACTCGTTCACGGAGACACGAGACGAGCAATGTGTATGCGGCATACGAAGCAAGCATACCTGTAGTTTATACCTGATTCATTGAAGTCTTTTCAATTGATATTCGAATTCTTGAATTTTTGAAGCTTCTATTAGTGTGGGTGGAATCTGTATGTTTGTTTATTAATGTGTGTCTCGTCATTTTCAAGACTACGTGATACATACGTTTATAATTCCATTATTTTTCCATTTTCCGGCGCTTCGCTAGGAGCCGCTCCTGCGCGCCGCCATTTTATGCGTATGAATTTCTGGATTTAAAAAATCCAGAGATGACTATAATTTCTATAAAAATGTGCTAAAGATGCACAATTGGATTCTGCTCAGGTGTGTCGTTTCAGAAAAATTCTACGCCGTCATTTGACGGATTTTGGTGTCCTTGCTTCGTTTTTGCGTGGATTCGTCCATAATTCTCCCATTCCTGCCTCTGCAGATACCCACGCGCAGCCTCGCTGAGTAGGCCGTGTTCGGGCCGAAACGCAGGTGCCTGGAGAGACTGAGCAGAACCAAGACCCCACCAAGGGGCAAATTTAATGTTCTTTCGACTCCCTTCGCCCTAAGACAGGTCACAGGTCGCCAGCAGGTTTACGAGAACCCATGCGAGTGTGTATAATGTGTCTTGCGTTTGGGTTGTGTCGACGCTGCGTCTTGGAGGGAGGGATACATATGCACATGTTTGGCATGCTCCCAATCTAACCCAACCAAGCCACAGGAGCCCCGGCAGCGCCAAGAGCGCTGAGTCTTCTGTAGGAAACTGTACAATCAGAGCAGCAAAAGGACGCCAGCCATGGTGAGCGCCCATTTTTCAGTGTGAGGGAGACTGTAGGTATTTTAAAGTAGATGTGGAAACCAAGGAAAGGCCAAGAAAAATTCCCTTTTTCCTAAAATGCGACAGTGGTGGCCACCACAGCACAAGGGGGGAGTAAGAAAAAGTGCTTTTCCATTGCTTTGGGACATACTCTAGTTGTATTAGAGATGCACTGAGCATCCATGCATTTTTATCTTAGTATTGGTCCAGCAAAAAGTGGTGAGAACACATTTTGACCTATGGAACCAAACACCCAGTCAGGATATGGAGTGGACCCCTTAATCCCCTTTCAATCAGAAGTAAAACATCTTTTCCTGAGTTGACTGAGCACTGACATACCTAAGGTAGAGCCTATGAATTTATCTATGTTTTTCCATGAATACTTATCTGCCCTAGTGGTATGCACCATAGGGGGTTAGGCACCTCTTTTTGAGAGGTCCTGGGTTCAATTCCTGGTCAGCCTAACTAAGTAGGAAGATCCCATGTGACATGGCAGTGACCTCATCGCCACATACCATGCCACCTCAGCACATATGGGACCCAAAACAAAGAGTGCACATCTCCTAAGATGGCACTATGGAGAGAGAGTGATCCTGAGGCAGTTTTCTAACTCTTTTCCCAAAACATTTCAGCTATCTCTGTGAATATGCATTCATTTGTATCCTGAGTTGCAGTTTGTTTGAATATCTAATCATCTTTCACTGTTTACACTGCAGCCCTTCATGCTTTGATCCTGAATTACCTTCTCCTTGCATACTATTGGCTTGGGCTATCCTGGATTGAGTTGGCTTTACTGTATTTCAACAAACAAAAGCTTTTCATCATCCAAAACCAGCAGCAGGACACCCTACAGCAACAACAAGCAGCAGGAGAAGCAAAAACACAGTGCTGAAAACACTATAAACTTTTCTGTGCTTGGGGAGACGGGTGAGGGCGTTCATCCGGGGATTTTTGGGCCTTGATTGGCCATATACCCCCTTCACTCGATCTCCACATATATATTTCATTGTGGTATACTTATTTAGGTCGACCGACGACGTTTTTCTATCTTTGATACCCTTGGTCCATGTTGTAGATCAAGAGGAGACCGGATATGGCGTAGGGCACCGATTATCAGTGCCCTCACCCCTCCCTTGGGGCATGGGGGACGCCTACGACGTGTGTGGGGCCTCCATGTGTCCTTGGGACATGGGGGAGGGGGTTTGGAGCCTATTGGGGTCCTCCCGTCCTCTCTTCAATGACTTCCGAGCGGTAACAACGCTCTGAGAAGGGGGGTGAAGCCGGTTCGGACCCCCGTGGCCATCTTTGGGTCACTTCGGGTGTGTATCTATGTGCCCGCAAGCCGCCATCGGCTGATATCATACTCTCCCATCCACCTGACCTAACCCGATGTGATAGTGTGATAGGTTTGGCCATTCCGGCTATGAGCGGCCATATTCAGTACCCAGGCGCCGCCAGCTGAGATTTATATATCAGAATATCAGGAATCAACAGGGTTTTTTCATCATAATGTTTCCGTAATTTTTCCGCCTTTCGTTCTGATTGTCAATGTATCGGCAACTGTCAGTTGGCTCGCGATTTTGCGGTAACCGAATGGTTAACTGTTATTTACAGATATGTTGGCGGAAACCCCGATGAAGGGTCAGATTTCATCAGTAAAGGGTTCGTTGCTTCCGCATTTTTCATATTATACACTGGCAAAATTAATTCGATTTTTTCAGACCTTCAGAATCGGATTTTCGACTTCGACATCGCCGCACTTGATATGATGAATCTCGAGTGGTCATACATTTTTCCCCGATCACGAATCAACCTTCCTTTTGTTGTGCCCTTCATTTTGCTTGGAGTTATAGTCGAAACAAAAGTGATTTGTGAGACCACTTTGAAGAATCATATCTCAAGCTCACGGCGGGGAATATCAATTTTGAGAAATGGGTTGGAATCGCCTTGGTCTCAACTTAATTCAGGAAGCATCAAACGCCTTTGGTGTATACACATGCACGGTAGAGCAAGGGATAATGGTCAAGAGGGTAGAAAGTGATATATGACTCTTGGACCGTGCAACCGAATATTTTATTGCGACTTTCGAGTGTACCGCATGAGTGTTGGGGTTGCATAGCAACTTTCCTGGGGTTCCTACGTATTTTTAACGTGAAGTTATGTCCATGGAGGGACATGGCATATCATGGTGGGAGCCACCTTTTTAGGGTATGTGATATATGCATGGTATGTGCTTCGATATGCTCACGCCCATGTTATATATCTCCGTTTGTAGGAAGATATATGGAGTCATACGTGGCAAGGGCTTTGCCCATGTCCCAATGGTGAACTCCATAGCCTTAGACTAAGTCTACCGCACATATAGTGCATGTGGGAGGGCTTACAGAGCGACCCACAAGCGCCAATATTAATTTTCCCATTTTCGTGGTGCGTGTTGGGAGGAGGTTCGAAGCTGTCCCTATGCGTCGATGTGGGGAACCAAGTGGGGGGATTGTTTGCAAATGGTCCCAAGCAAGTGTGTTTTTTGAATCATAGGTTGATACCATGGGTGAGCGAAGTTATATACTATTGTAATTATCTTGAATTTGGCATTATTGCATGTTTTTGACCTCATTTTATGCTCATTTTTGTATTATTTGTGCTCAACTGGTCGGCTAACAGTAAAGTGCCTACAGATCCGTGAACTATGGTATGTTGCTTATATGTTGGCATATGCTTCGGTGTTGTACCTCACCATTCGCCGGATCACATGGTCACTTTGGCGTGGCACACGAGGCCTCACAAAATTAGGTCTCAAATTCATGAGTTGACTTGTGAAGCATGTCATGTACATAACCGGAGGGGTTTCAGAGCCAATGATGGGATATCTTTGGGCATGGACCTTTGGTCTATATCACCCTTGTATATTACCTTCGGGTGTGACACATGCATGGAGCATTTGGGTATTTGCCGTATGCATTTTTGAGTATATAATTGAATATTGGGCACTATGGTGTGTTTTGCCTGATTTTGTTAGGTTGTGAGGTCATCTTCATGGGGCAGTTCTCCAATCCCATTCGACTCCAAGTCCAACCAAGGTTATGTCAGGGTAGGGCATGGTCCTGAGTGCCACTCTAGGCCATGACACGCCACCTCCCCTATTGGGCTAGGATTTAGAGGCTTGGCAGTGACGACATTTTTGGGGTTTATGTAGTTACTTTTGACACATGGCATTTAGCCATCCTATTTGACCGGGTTCAGGGCATCATGTTGGCGAGTCAAGGGAAGGTCTTGAGTCCAGGGAATGGGGGGTCTATGACTGTGATTGTGTACTTTTCCATCTTTTCCCAACTTTGCTTTATTTTTGTTCATATGCCAATTTCAGGGCTTTCCTCTTTGGTGCAATTCTTGTACATGCCCGCCACCGTGGGACGACCGGTGTGCTGAACGGAAGCCCGCAGTGTGGATTGGATTGTGGATTGGGTTATTGCTGTATTTGTTGGATCTGGTTGCTGTTCAGGGTCGAAGGAGGATTGTATTTTCTATATTTTTGGATTTGGAACCCTTGATTTTGATGAATGCAATCGTTGATCAGGAGCAAGTCAGCAGGGGTAACAGGCGGAAGGGGCACAGTGGGGGCCGGTCCTGGTAGGGACCTTCTTTATTGCCACCGAACTTCCCCCACTTGGGGAGGCAACACTACCACGGGATGTCTGAGCACCAGAACGCGA
Source organism: Eutreptiella sp. 'Long Island Sound 2002' (assembly GCA_964036045.1). Lineage (NCBI taxonomy): Eukaryota > Euglenozoa > Euglenophyceae > Eutreptiales > Eutreptiaceae > Eutreptiella > Eutreptiella sp. 'Long Island Sound 2002'. The sequence goes on along the minus strand of OZ038379.1, from coordinate 6,356,525 downwards.
GGGCGGCTTGAACTCTGCACTAGCACTTGCAGCAGTCTTCGCTTTCTTCGTAGGCTGGTCCTTACCCGAATCATCGGGACTTGCATCAAAGTGAGAGGCGGGCCCCAGCTTTTGCTTCTGCTTGGTCTCCAGTACTTGCTCTATATCCTCATCTTCTTCCTCCTCGTCGCCATCGTCTTCGTCTGATTCTTCCGGCTTGTCCGATTCTTTTCCCTTTCCTTTTGCCTGCTTCTTGCTACTCGAGGGGGTTCCTCTTCCGGCTGCAATACCCCGAGTAGGTACAACATCCCCTCACCAAACTCCTCTGAGTGTGCCTGACCGGGCATGTCCTGGTGCCACTTGCTGTTGTACACCAATGTGCACATGATGGTGCGTTCGTACTTCAGTACGGTGTCACACGGTCCGCGTGGCAGCCTCCGCAACAGACACAAACTCAACTGCAACACCTCCTGGGCCCGCGCTGCTGTACCTTTATTTTCCCCGCCCAGTTGCACTCCCGTACCAGGTGACCCGGGTACAACATGTAAGGGCTTTTGCTATCCCTGGCACGGCGAACACCAAGAAATTCAAGCACAGACCTTGTCGAGACAAACGTTCAAGATATTCCACACGGGTTCATGTCATATCTACAAACATGTAAACATAAACTTTGTTTCCAAATAACACAAAAATTCTTGAATCTCGCCTTATCATTTACGCACACACGCATGACCTATGTTCTGCGCCATTATACCTCGCAACCTGCTTCTGTGGGTTATGGGCGCATGTATACCTTACACAACAACAATGGGCACCAATCGAACGACAAACACAACACTGCGTTTGCCACTGCTGCCCTGTTGGCATGCGCCGTGTCACGACCATTGATTGCGGTTGCAGCCTATGCCTTGCGACGATAGGGGCGTAGTATCCTGGATGTGGCAAGCAGCAGCGCAGCAATAGTTTTTTCTATAACTATCAGTTTTGGGTATGATAGTATGGTTGAACCAGGGCGTAGCAGGTCTTTCCGTAGGTAAGTCAGAATAGGCCAGAACACCCGAAAAGTGTGTGTAACAACAAACTTGTAGGCATGCCAAACACCGTAAACTACAGGTATGTACCGCAAGTGGGCAGGCATGATCAATCGTTGGTTCTTTGCCCCATACAACAACTTTAGTATCCCGTAGTGTATGTTTTCGTCAACCAACAGCGGTAAAACCCTGTTTGTCTGTTGTGCGGTGTTCTTCGCAAACTGCAACAAGTTTAACAGACCGACACCGCCGGTTTCCTTTTCTTTCGACATGGCAAACGGGCGACACACCGGTGCCTGCACGGTCGTTGTATCCCTCCTCACTTCCAACGGTGCTCTCACATTTCCGGTATCTGGTACACAACCATCCGCATATCCCATGTTGCGCAGAGTCTTTTTTTTTTTACGTAGACCAGTTTGAAACAAAGTTCTGGGCCGGGGCACCACCCCATGCTAAGTACATTGGAAGGGGGTATAACATACAAGAAGGGAGGTAAGGTCGCGGGTCATGGGTCATGCATGGCAGTTGTGTGTAAGGTTAGCCCTGTCCCTTCTTAATTCGCTTTTTGGGTGGTGCTGAGGAAGGTTTGGGTAGAGGCCTTGACCTGGATTGCTGTGAAGGTGGTGTGGGGGAGGGTCGAGCTGGTGGTGGTGGCGCTGTGCGCTGCGGGAATGATGTCTAGTTGACTGTGACCTGGAGCTGGGCTGTGACCTCTTTCTCACCTTCAGTGGTATGGGTGGCGGTTGAGTGTACCCCTGTGGTGCGCGCCGTTTTTTGTGCTCTGGAAGGAAAGAAGTGCTGTAGATGGAGTTTGGTGTGCTGAAGTGGTTGATTCCTGAGCGAACGGTTGGAAGTGACGGAGGGGGGTGGTCCTGCAGCCACTGGTGACAGGTGTGGACCGCTGTGGTAATGGCTGGACTTCTGTGAACCAGAAATGCAGAGAGCTGCTCTGGCGTCATTCCCATCGAGGCTTTAAGCTTGGCATGCAGTGAAGCTGGCACAAGTGTGCGAATAAGGTTTCGTTTATCGCCGGGACGTGCGGACGACCACCAGGGGAGCACAAACTGCCAGGTACTCGAATGCCAGGCTCTCAGGAAAAGGTCGTGCAGGAACCAAAGCAAAGTGCAGTGACTCAGCATAGATAATGGGTCCAAAGGGTGAAGTGCATGGCATATGTAACATCGGTAGGAGAACATGTCCTGGTGAGACGGGAAACCTTCAACCCACAAGGTCGCGGATGTCCAGAGAAATGGCAGATTGTCCAGCTTGGATGAGTGACGGTACCGGTCATAGCTAGAGAAGTGATGGAGTGCAGAGTGAACATGCATTGTGGAGACATTGGACAGAATCTGGGGAATTCTCCTTTCGCGCCGTTGCAGAGCCCGTGCGACTGTCGCTATCCGTGCTGCCAGGTCCTCAATGGCTGGGTGTCCTGCCCATTACGTTGGTCTCTGTTTCAGTTGCAGTGCTGCAATTGCAGTACAATTTTGCGACCGGTCACTTTCATCTGGGTGTGTCGTGTATTGTGCCCGGTACCAGTTGTCGATCGACAGCACGCAACAGGATGCAAGCACCAGTGTCCACGTTGCTTTAAGTGTTGTTGCTGCCTGTTCGTCCAATGTATCCGCGGCGGCGTCTGCTTGCCCAAGTCGTACTTTTGTTCGTCTTTCTGTTTGTGTTAGGTACGCTGTCGTGTTTCCTGGTTTTTTCCTGTTTGCTACTGCCCGTTGACGCATCAACAGTTGCAGGTTCGAGCCCTCTTGTCGCAAAATGCGCACCCAGCGCTTGTCCTCCTGCCTTTTAGCCGCGGGTAAACTGTGTCGCGTTCTTTTGTTGAACCTGAGTCGCTGTGCAAATGTTAACACCAGTTGAGCCGCCAGTTCGTTTCGTTTCAGTCCGTTCCACAAATCATCAGCTGTTTGGTATGCTGGTTCTGCAGCGCATGCCTCTCTTAGTGCTGCTGCTCCTTTACTTACTTCTGCAATCATTCGATTCGTTACGGATTTTCTTGCGTAGAGCGGCATTCTGCGCATTTCTGTGTTCAATTGAATTTGCGCACATATTTTAATTAACATTTCGCACAGCGCTCTTGAAAAAACATCTGGCCTTTTTTTGATGCATGGGGGTTTCCCCCCGGCAACTCACAATAACGGCCTGACCACGGGCAGATGATAGCGTTCATGGCGAGCCGAAGTTCAGAGGGAACTACAGACTAAATACACTCATGCATCAGCTCTTGGGTGCAATGCACTGCTTTAAAGCACCAGAGGCCTTTTGCTGATTGCTATATCAAACCGATTATGTGGCTGGCTTAAATGAGAGCTATGTTGCTGTGGTGTGATACTTACTGACCGGGTCTACTAGCCAGAGATCTGGCTTTCTTCCCAGTGTTCGGTAAAAATAGTTCAAGCTGGGTAACAACCTGCCACTGCCCCTGCCTCTGCCCCTGCCCCAGCCCCTGCCCCTGCCCCTGCCCCTGCAACTGCCCCTACCCCTGCCCCTGCCACTGCCCTTGCACCTCCCACGGCCCCTGCACAAGCCCCTGCCCCTGCCCCTGCCCCTGCCACGGCCCCTGCCCCTCCCACTGCCCCTGCTCCTGCCCCTGCCCCACGCCCTGCCCCAGCCCCTGCCCCTGCTCTTGCCCCTGCCCCTGCCCCTGCCCCCACTGCCCCTGCCTCTGCCCCTGCTCCTGCCCCTGCCACTGCCACGGCCCCTGCCCCTGCCCCTACCACTGCCCCTGCTCCCTGCCCCTGCCCCTGCCCCGGCTACTGCCACTGCCCCTGCGCCGGCCCCTGCCCCTGCCCCTGCCCTTGCCCCTCCCACTGCCCCGGCTCCTGCCACTGCCCCTGCCACTGCCCCTGCCCCAGCTTCTGCCCCTGCCCCTGCCCCCCCTGCCCCTGCCACTGCCACTGCCCCTGCCCCTGTGCCTGCCCCTGCTACTGCCACTGCCCCTGCCCCTGCCCATGCCCCTGCTACTGCCACTGCCACTGCCCCTGCCGCTGCCACTGCCCCTGCCACTGCCCCTGCCCCTGCTCCTGCCACTGCCTCTACCCCTGCCCCTGTCCCCGCCCCGGGCCCTGCCTCTGCCCCTGCTACTGCCCCTGCCCATGCCCCTGCCCCTGCCCCTACCACGGCCCCTGACCCTGCCACTACCCCTGCAACTGCCCCTGCTCCTGCCCCTGCCACCGCCAGGGCCCCTGCCCCTGCCCCTGCCACTGCCCCTGCTACTGCCACTGCCCCTGCCCCTGCTCCTGCTACTGCTACTGCCACTGCCCCTGCCCCTGCCCCTGCCACTGCCACTGCCCCTGCCACTGGCCCAGCCCCTGCCCCTGCCGCTGCCGTTGCCACTGCCCCTGCCGCAGCCCCTGCCCTTGCCCCTGCCACTGCCCCTGCCCCTGCCCCTGCACCTGCCCCTGCCCCAGCCCCTACCCCTGCCCCTGCCCCTGCCCCTGCCACGGCCCCTGCACCGGCCCCTGCCCCTGACCCTGCCCTTGCCCCTCCCACTGCCCCGACACCTGCCACTGCCCCTGCCCCTGCCCCTGCCCTTGCCTCTGCCCCTGCCCCTGCCCCCCCTGCCCCTGCTTCTACCCCTGCCCCTGCCCCTGCCACTGCCACTGCCCCTGCCCCTGCCCCTGCTACTGCCCCTGCTACTGCCACTGCCCCTGCCCCAGCCACTGCCCCTGCCCCTGCCCCTGCCCCTGCTACTGCCACTCCCACTGCCCCTGCCCCTGCCACTGCCACTGCCCCTGCCACTGCCCCTGACCCTGCCACTGCCTCTACCCCTGCCCCTACCCCTGCCCCGGCCCCTGCCCATGCCCCTGCCCCTGCCCCTACCACGGCCCCTAACCCTGCCCCTGCCCCTGCCCCTGCCCCTGCTCCTGCCACTGCCCTAGCCCCTGCCCCTGCCCCTGCCCCTGCCACTGCCCCTGCCACTGCCCCTGCCCCAGCCACTGCCCCGCCCCTGCCCCTGTCCCTGCCCTCGCCCCTACCACTGCCCTTGCCCCTCCGACTACCCCTGCTCCTGCCCCTGCAACTGCCCGTGCCCCTGCCGCTGCCCCTACGACTGCACCTGCCCCTGCCCCTGCCCCTGCCACTGCCCCTGCCCCAGCCCCTGCCCCTGCCCCTGCCCCTGCAACTGCCCGTGCCCCTGCTCCTGCCACTGCCCCTGTTCCTCCCACTGCCCCTGCCCCTGCCCCTGCCACGGCACCTGCCACTGCCCCTGCCCCGCACACTGCCCCTGCCCCCGCCCCTGCCCCTGCCACTGCCCCTGCCCCTGCCCCTGCCCCCCCTGCCCCTGCCCCTGCCCCTGCCACTGCCCCTGCCCCTGCCCCTGCCCCTGCCCCCCCTGCCCCTGCCTCTGCCCCTGCCACTGCCCCTGCCACAGCCACGGCCCCTGCCCCTGCCCCTGCCCCTGCCCGAGCAACTGTGACTGCCCCTGCCCCTGCCCCTGCCCCTGCTCCTGCGACTGCCCCTGCCCCCCCTGCCACCGCCCTTGCCCCTCCCACTGCCCCTGCTCCTGCCACTGCCCCTGCCCCTGCCCCTGCCCCCCCTGCCCCTGCCTCTACCCCTGCCTCTGCCCCTGCCACTGCCCCTGCCGCAGCCACTGCCCCTGCCCCTGCCCCTGCTACTGCCACCGCCGATGCCCCTGCCCCTGCCCCTGCCCCTGCTACAGCCACTGCCCCAGCCCCTGCCCCTGCCACTGACATTGCCCCTGCCATGCCCCTGCCCCTGCCCCTGCCCCTGTTCTGCCCCTGTCCCTGCTGCTGCTACTGCCCCTGCCCCTGCCTCTGCCACTGTCCCTGCCCCTGCCCCTGCCCCCGCCCGTGCCCCTGCCACTGCCCCTGCCCTAGCAACTGCCCCTGCCCCTGCCCGTGCCACTGCCCCTGCACCTCCCACAGCCCCGGCCCCTGCCCCTGCCTGCGTCCCTGACCATGCCCCTGCCCCAGCCCCTGCCATTGCCCCGGCCCCACCCACTGCCCCTGCCCCTGCCCCTGCCCCTGCCCCTGCCCCTGCCCCTGCCCCTGCCCCTGCCCCTGCCCCTGCCACATCCCCTGCCCCTGCCCCTGCCCCCCTGCCGATGCCTCTGCCCCTGCCCCTGCCACAGCCACTGCCCCTGCCCCTGCCCCTGCTACTGCCACTGCCCCTGCCCCTGCCCCTGCTACTGCCACTGCCCCTGCCACTGCCCCTGCCACTGCCCCTGCCCCTGCCCCTGCTACTGCCACTGCCCCTGCCACTGCCCCTGCCCCTGCCCCTGCCACTGCCCCTGCCACTGCCTCTGCCCCTGCCCCTGCCCCTGCCCCTGCCTTTGCCTTTGCCCCTGCTACTGCCCCTGCCCCTGCCCCTGCCCCTGCCCCTACTCCTGCCCTTGCCCCTGCCACTGCCCCTGCTCCAGCCACTCGCCCTGACCCTGCCCCTGCCCCTGCCCCAGCCCCTGCCCCTGCCCCGGCCCCTGCCCCTGCCACTGCCCTTACCCCTCCCACTGTACCGGCTCCTGCCACTGCCCATGCCCCTGCCCCTGCCCCTGCACGTGCCACTGCCCCTGCTCCTGCCCCTGCCCCCCCTGCCCCTACCCCTGCCCCTGCCCCTGCCCCTGCCACTGCCCCTGTCTCTGCCCCTGCCCAACCTCCTGCCGCTGCCCCTGCCCCTGCAACTGCCCCTGCCCCTGCCCCTGCCACTGCCCTTGCACCAACCACTGTCCCTGCCCATGCCCCTGCCCCTGCCACTGCCCCTGCCACTGCCCCTGCCCCTCCCACGGCCCCTGCTCCTGCCCCTGCCCCTGCCCCTGCCCCTGCCCCTGCCCCCGCCCCTGCCCTTGCCGCCCCAGCCCCTGCCTCTGCCCCTGCCCCTGCCCCTGCCGCGACAAGAAGACGTCAAGGACGGCAAGACAGCAGGCGGTGCGAGCATACAGAACACAGAACACAACTCCCCTCCAAGCCCTAGTGGGGGCACGTGTGGTGGCGTCCCTGCTAGGCCACAGCCGCCTGGTCACGCTGTGTTCTCGTGTCAAAGCATAGGTGGGCCAAAGATGCCATGACATAGGAACAGTGGCCAGACGACCCAGACAGGAACGTGCGGAGAAGAGCGCGCCGAGTGCGCGGAGCAGGGGAGAGGATGGGAGCGACCCGTTCAAGGAGCACGAAACGGTCCCCGGATGGATGAGGATCCTGTGGGCCCGCGCCACGGGGTTGCTGGCGGCCCGGTGGGGTATAAACACGGGATGAGGGGCGGGACGGGGGCAAGGGGCTAGGACAGGGGTGTGGCACGGGCCACACAACGGCCCCAAGGCATCGGAAAACCATGGGAAGCGGGGATTGGGCCGGTGATTGTATGAGGCGAAGGGGAGCGGGACATGGGATGGGAAGGGAGGCCGAAAGCGCCAAGCAACAGCCCCGTGGGATTGGGAAACCAGTCGCCATTGAGTGGTAAACCATGGGCCAACCATGGGGAGCCTGGCCACGGAAAGTCGGGAAAATGCCCTGAACTCCGGGACGGCCGTGAGGTGTCCGCAGGGGTGAGGGTTGACCCTGAGGTCCCCGGGTCAATGGCCTAAGTACACGTAGGTTCACGCGTGAGCGGGACCTGGGGGAACGTGGAAAGGGTCGCCCCCTGGCCTCCAGCCGCGGATGGACGACACCCAAGTGCATCCGGGAGCCGAGTGGGTACTCCAGCCCGTGAGGGATGGGGAGTGGTGGAATGTGGTTGACAGAGAGAAATGCTCCGCTGTCGGCGAGGGCTATCCACAGGAAACCCGCCTGCAGGCGCCCGAAAGGCTGTGCTAGGGGGGGGAGGCCGGAGGGTCCTTCGATGGGTGACCGGAACGAGCTGAGACCGTGAGGGCAGCGACTGAAGGACACCTACCGCCGGTCATGCCCCAAGAGAACCTGGTTGAAGTTCTCGGCCGTGAGGTGAGAAAGGGGTCGCCAGGGGAACTGATGGTGGAGAGCTCTCCTTCCTGCCAGACGCGGCCACCATGTAAAACAAGCAAGGAGATGTCAGATGAGGCTGTGGACGCGGCCGCCCTTACTTACTTACTATTACTTACTTACCCATTGAGGCTTTAAGCTTGGCATGCAGTGAAGCTGGCACAAGTGTGCGAATAAGGTTTCGTTTATCGCCGGGACGTGCGGACGACCACCAGGGGAGCACAAATTGCCAGGTACTCGAAGGCCAGGCTCTCAGGAGAAGGTCTTGCAGGAACCAAAGCAAAGTGCAGTGACTCAGCATAGATAATGGGTCCAAGGGGTGAAGTGCATGGCACATGTAACACCGGTAGGAGAACATGTCCTGGTGAGACGGGAAACCTTCAACCCACAAGGTCGCGGATGTCCAGAGAAATGGCAGATTGTCCAGCTTGGATGAGTGACGGTACCGGTCATAGCTAGAGAAGTGATGGAGTGCAGAGTGAACATGCATTGGGGAGACATGCGACAGAATCTGGGGAATTCTCCTTTCGCGCCGTTGCAGAGCCCGTGCGACTGTCGCTATCCGTGCTGCCAGGTCCTCAATGGCTGGGTGTCCTGCCCATTACGTTGGTCTCTGTTTCAGTTGCAGTGCTGCAATTGCAGTACAATTTTGCGACCGGTCACTTTCGTCTGGGTGTGTCGTGTATTGTGCCCGGTACCAGTTGTCGATCGACAGCACGCAACAGGATGCAAGCACCAGTGTCCACATTGCTTTAAGTGTTGTTGCTGCCTGTTCGTCCAGTGTATCCGCGGCGGCGTCTGCTTGCCCAAGTCGTACTTTTGTTCGTCTTTCTGTTTGTGTTAGGTACGCTGTCGTGTTTCCTGGTTTTTTCCTGTTTGCTACTGCCCGATGACGCATCAACAGGTGCAGATTCGAGCCCTCTTGTCGCAAAATGCGCACCCAGCGCTTGTCCTCCTGCCTTTTAGCCGCGGGTAAACTGTGTCGCGTTCTTTTGTTGAACCTGAGTCGCTGTGCAAATGTTAACACCAGTTGAGCCGCCACGTCGTTTCGTTTCAGTCCGTTCCACAAATCATCAGCTGTTTGGTATGCTGGTTCTGCAGCGCATGCCTCTCTTAGTGCTGCTGCTCCTTTACTTACTTCTGCAATCATTCGATTCGTTACGGATTTTCTGGCGCAGAGCGGCATTCTGCGTATTTCTGTGTTCAATTGAATTTGCGCACATATTTTAATTAACATTTCGCACAGCGCTCTTGAAAAACAGCGTGTTTGAAAACATCTTGCCTTTTTTTGACGCAATGGGTTTCCCCCCGGCAACTCACAATAACGGCCTGACCACGGGCAGATGAGAGCGTTCATGGCGAGCCGAAGTTCAGAGGGAACTACAGACTAAATACACTCATGCATCAGCTCTTGGGTGCAATGCACTGCTTTAAAGCACCAGAGGCCTTTTGCTGATTGCTATATCAAACCGGTTGTGTGGCTGGCTTAAATGAGAGCTATGTTGCTGTGGTGGGATACTTACTGACCGGGTCTACTAGCCAGAGATCTGGCTTTCTTCCCAGTGTTTGGTAAAAATAGTTCAAGCTGGGTAACAAAAGGAAAATTTGTTTAATTGGTGTAAAAGAATAGAAGACCAGAGATGAAAAACAGAAAAGAAAAACACTGAATAAAGGCTCTCTCACTGCAAGACAAAAACACTGAGCCGCAACACTGACATTACAATGAGTTCTGCTTCCTCGTTCGTTTGTGTTTTCTCATTTTGAAACTTCTGCACACTAAGGCGGCGGCGTCAGCTGAATAGAGACGCTCCTTAAAATGGGATTGAACCCATTCCCAAGACTCTTCAAAGATGTTCTTTTCTTGTTGGTCGTAGTTGAGAATGTTTTCCAAATCTTGGAGTAATCTTTTGTCCTTCAGATATTCCCATTGCTTGATGTTCGGTTCAACTTTTGCTTCCTCTTGATTTGATTTGTCTCCGGGGTGTGTTCTCCGAAATCGCCAGAGGTAGAATCGGAGGAGGAGGCACTTTTTAATGACGGCATGTTCGTTGATGTGGTTGCGTCTGCTGCTTGATCTTCATGAGATTCGAGGGTTGATGAGTTGGATATTGTGGTTGAGGATGTTCTGTTCGACTTGTTCAATTTGCGGCATGGTTCGCAGCGGCGTGTTTCGAGCAAACCTTGGTTGATGTACCATGACACGGCGTCCTGATCCAGTTTGAAGGTCTCGTTACACTGAACGCATTGACGTTCGGATGATGTCGAACTTTTGTTCAACGGCGCAGACTCCTTGAGGTCTTTTTCAACATCCACTGGCGTTCGTAAAAATCCTTCAATATCAAGCTTCGGCAGAGTACTTTTCTTGGATTGTTCTGATAGTGAGTGATGATTGGAGGTGTTGCGGTGGTTTTGTGTGATTGTTTGTTTTGTTTTCTGCATCGTTCGCAGCGTTTCGGTAGGTCAAGGTTTTTGTTTTCATACCATTGGATCGTATTCGTTGACAGAGGAAACATCTTCGAGCATTGCTTGCATTGAATGAGTTGCTCTGCTCCATTTTCTTGTTTCTCCGTATCCAAGATCATCTTCCTGAGAGGACGGCGACGTCAAGATCTTCGTCAGGATTAAGTGTTGAAAAATATCCTTTATAATATATAGGCTCAGTGTTGTGTCTCACAGGAGGAGTAGGCACGCAATCCCTGATTTGATTTGATCTTGAGCTCGTTCCCAAAACAGATGACTGGTTGTTGTAGGTGCTTTCGTTTCCTTCGGTTTTGCTGCCAGAGGCCTTTGTCTGAAACATGTTACCAAGTTTTCAGCTTGCTGAACTTGCTCTTGATGAACTCGTTCTTGACTGTTGAAGTCATTTTGAAGTTCTTGTTGAACCTTCGAAGTGATGAGTGCTGCGCAAGATGATTCGTGGAGTTGTTGGACGGAATACAGTTGGTGAGTCCATGTTGCTGGTGTTGTCGTATGGCTGTACCAGCATCTTGACTTGCCGAAGCGGCAGTGTTCAGCGTAAGGACATGCCTCCGTTGCTGCGAGATTCCGGGCAGTGTTGAGAAGAATTGAGATTACCATACGGTTCATGGTGAATGTTGATCCCTTTTTGCAGTGTCTGGCGATTGATTCTTGACAGTGGTATTTGCCACTCGCAATCTTCTGATGTAGTCAAAAAATCGCAAATCACCCAAATTCTTATCTGTTAGAATCTCAGGTTCTGTTGATACCTGCATGTTGTTTTCAAATTCTTTGCGAAATCTTCTGTGAAAGACATTGTTGGACCACGCGACACTTTTTTTTAAAACATCTGGCCTTTTCCTGTCGTCATTACTAGTCTGCACGCTGCAGTCGCGATTTGTATTTGGTGTCTGCGTGCGCTCTGTTGCCAGTAACCGAAAACCGTTTTCCCGACCACTATCTCCTGTTCCATTTCCTTCTTTAATCCAAGTTGAAAAAACAAACCCTATCCTTGGGGCAGCGAAGGCTACGGCCGCCATTAAAACTGGACATATCTGCCATTGAGTGGCTGTTGGAAAAAAGAAAATCATTCCCCTGACCCCCTGACGGATATGACAAAGGTTATCGATGTATAATCGACAGTCACAAGTGGTAGCCTTGAAAGGGAATGTAAACTCCGGCGTAGCCTGACCTGCCCGCTTTTTTATTTCTTTGTGTGGTTTGAGTGCGCGACGCCTCGCACACTGATTGTTTCCGTTGGACAATGTTGTGCACCGTGTTATAGATGACCAACACTGTGTCTACACAAACGTACACCGCAAAAATCAAATGTACTTGTCAGTATGGTACTGCACCTGCAATCTTACCCGGCAGATCCATCCCGTAAAACCATTACATAATGTGATCAGAGTGCGCGAGGCCTCGTGCACTCCGGATTCCTAAATTTGTATTTTTTTTTACTTTAGAGTGTATGTGTGTCACCGAACATGGGAAGTCTGGCCGTCATACGCTTTCAATGCTCCTTCGTCGACACAACGTGAGTTTTAATAACGTGTGAAAGCTGTGTACTTCTACACCCTCCAGTCCTTAGGGTTTTTATGATTCGTAGCAAACTCTACTTCGAATATCTCGAGTGCGCGAGGCCTCGCGCACTCAGAGCACCGTAAAATGTAAAAAACGTCCCATTTAGGAACACGGAGTTGCGCCATGCCCAAAAAACAATTTGTTCCACTATGCCCAAAAAACACATTCATCAAAAATCCAAAAAAATAGTTTTGTTGCAGTGTTGTGAACCAGTCCTTCCCTGCGCGTGCGATGCACAAAGAGGGTGCAGTTTGCGTGGGCTACGATTGATAGCGCCGGTTTGAATGGTGCGGTTTTTAGTGGGTATGCAGTGTTGAGTTAGTCCGACATAACACACAGCTACTGTGTCTACATCAAGCATTTGCACTACATCGCACACTATGCACCCTGCACTAGAGCACCTTGCACTGAAGCCGGTCCGGCTGCCCCACAACCATCTTCGGCACAGACCTCGTAATGGTCAGCGCCGTGTTTAATATTTCTATTTTTCCTGTCTATTTTTTTATATATATTTTTGCATATTTTATTATTGTTTGGGAGCTTGGAGACAGAGCACGCTGCAAAGCGCGAGTCGCGGTCGCCAAATCAGGGATGTGACTGTCAGCATTGACTACAGAGCTTATGAAACTCACGGATTTATAGTATAAAAAGCCTTTTGTACGCTGTAGTTATAATTATTGCGAATGCCCGAATTTATAAGGACGATTCTCGAATGTTGTAGAGTAGATCGTTCACGAAAGGGCCAGGTGCATGCCCTGTTCTTTGTGAGGTTTGAGGTTTGAGGTTTGATTTTGCGGGTACTAGACGCCTTTCGGCCCCGGGGGGCCACCTGGTCGGGCCAGGTGATATCCTCCCCACCGGGTCCTAGTGGGGGGCCCTCCAAGACGCACCTCCTGCCTGGTGGCGGAGTCCCCCGGGTTCACAGGGCTCGGAGCCCCGTCCCTCCCCGGCTTCCCTGTTTCGCCACTCCCCGGTCAGTGCATCAATTCGCAGCCGTGGCTGCGGGCGCTTACCCACCGCGTCGCCCCCCTAATGCGTGGTCGCCCGGGGCGCCGGCGCCGCCGGGCCCGTGCTACTGGCTTGTCGCCAGTGGGACCCCCTTGGGCTGCCCTGTTCTTTGTATGTTACGTGTCTGCAGGTATGCGCCAGTGGTGAGGCCCGGCAAGGGTAGTAAGAAAAAGTGCTTTTCCAATGCTTAAGGGTATACTTTAGTTGTACTAGAGGTGCTCTAAGCACTCTTGCATTTTTATCTTCGTATTGACTTAACCAAGATAGGTGAGAACACATTTTCACCTATGGAACCAAACACTAAATCAGGACGTTGTGAAGCGGTACCCAGAACCTATGGCCCATGGCCCGGAGGCCTGTGAGCCGTCACACCCGTGCGGAAGCCGTTGACACCGGCTATCGCTGTTCTCTAACCCGCGAAATCTGGAATCCGATTTCTAACCAATAAATAGATTTAGAATTACCATGATTTTATTGTCTTAGGCGATTTTCAGTCGGAAATCGGTGAAATACCCGATCTTTACCGCGATTTCCTATTGTCGTGAAATCGCCGCCTGATGTCGCCTGTTCGCGCGCCTTCGTCGCTTCTCCGTGGCGAGTTTTGTGATGACCTTTTCTCGAGTACCTGTGAGGTTCTAAGAGAACTTAAGGGCTGAATCTAGAGGGTATTTAATGTACTTTCATCTGGTGTGTTCACCAGAATTTTTCGCCGTTGCGTCTTCGAGAAAATCAACGCGCAAGGTTTTTCGTCGATCGTGCGAACTCATGGTTATCAAGGACCATGAGTTCGGACGGAACCTTACATCTCCCCCCTATACCTTTCATCCATGCCCCTTTCACGTGGGCATATCCTTTCGTATAGGGAAGCGGGCAATGGCGGTGTTTTGGGCAGCCTATGGGTCTCGCAAACCCAAGTCGTTTGCGTGCGCAAACGCTAACTTTGTGGCCTTGTGAGCATGAACGTTAATAACCGAACACATTGCTCACAAGACCAAAAGCCCGAGATCATTTTCGTTTTTCGAGCCAACTCAACGATGGCTCCACGCAATTCAATGCGTACCCAAACTCTATCTTCGAAAGAGGGCAAATTTTGGTCGAAAATTAGGCCAAAATGGCCAAACCCCCGAGGCTCGTACTCGAAGCCTATGGGGAGTTGAGCCTCGAACCAAGGCAATATGTAAAGTAGAGACCACGAAGGACATCGTGGATGGCTTGGTTGACGTTTACAACCTTGTCTTCTATTTTATATAATTTCGCCTTGTGAGCACGCGTGCCATATTGCCTCTTTGCACAGGCGCTCATATGCAAGCACTAATGACACGAGTGGGCGGAGACAATCTAACCACAGTGTGCATATTTGAAGGCACCTACTATGGGCCTACTCTAAAAGTGTTTACTCATATTTTTGCTCGTCAAGGTCCCAAAGATATGTTCATGCCAATATCGCCGATATATGCACTTTTTCCCATAAATAGTGTGCTTCAAGGATTGAGGTGTTAAAAATGCTTTAATTCTGCTTTGAACCTCAACCCTTGTTGCAAAAGGGAAGCAAAGCTTCGGTTTGCATCCATGCAAAAGCCCGAGGCTCCTTTCTCTTGTGATACGGAGATACGATATTTGGAGGGACCACTTTTGGGTGAAATTTGGCCGTTTTGCCCAAAATGGCCACAAACTCCATCTCCCCCTGATTTCACCCCCGAGGTTGCGTGCGCCACTTGACCAAGGGTAAGGGCAATTCGGAGAGGGCACATAAACCCGCATCGAATGGGATGTTTCCCCATGTGGCCTCTCCTCTCGATGGGAGAGTTGTCAGTCACCCAATTTGGGGTATGTTGCCATTCTGCCCCATTTGTGTGTCACTTTCCCTTCAATGGGAAAAATAGCTAGAGGGGATCATGAGGGTTGGCAAGTGGCATATATTGGGACCTAAGTCCCATGTGTTTATAGCATTTTTGGTTGGAAGGATCCTCGCCGTGGCCATGGAGATATGGAATCATGAGTGCGGGCCATTTGGGCCAAATTTCGCTGTTTTTGCCATTGTATGCCATATTGGAATTACCATATCTCCATGTGGCACGGGATCTAGCCAGAAATGAGTGGCGAATATTGTAGCATATGGCCAAGGGTTGAACGCCATTGAGTTCCGTATTTGCTCCTCCGGCTCATCCGGAGCTATTCAACTTTTGGTGCGATCCATGATCCCCCCCTTTGCACCGCATGTTGCTTTCTGCCCCGCCCGTGTGGTCATCCGCTCGATGAACAGCAAGGGCATGGGACCAAAGGGGATACCAAGTGTTGTGAATCAAGGCTTGGCGTGTCAATATCTCCAAGGTTTCCTACCCTGGACGGTCGCCCGAGACGGCCGATTTTGCTGATTTTGGCATCATGACCCCACTTGACGAACCCGTGGTGCCCTGATGCCGGGACCTCAGAGGGAACCAGGTTGGGTGAGGGTTTCAGAGAGTTCCTACTCGAAGGACACAGGGTCAGTTGCCTCGTCCCCACCTCTGGCGGGTCCGGACGAGAAGTCAATTTTGGAGATTTTTGAGCTAATGCCAGTTTGGGCTGAAACAGCCCATTTTCAGCTACCAACTCCTAGGGGATAATGGCGGGGCCATATCTCTGGCTCAGAGGGTAGTTGAGACCTGTTGTTAAGGGAGCATGGGGAGTAACTGTCGATTGGCCTTTGTGTTCCTTGGTTCCCAGTAACTCGCCTGTGGCTGGGCGGTACACCCTCCCTATTGGCAGGGTTTCAGGGTCCGGACTCAGCAGGGCATGGGTTGTGTTTGAGCCCCCGCCCCCAACAGCCACTGAGAGGGTCGGACCTGGGATTGGGATACAAGTTGGGACTGAGTGTCTTTTGTCCTGTGATGCCCTTACCCCAGTCTAGTCTTAACCCCATGTGTACATATCCTGATGTGTTGCTGTACATACTTTTGTTCCCTTGTTTCAGAGTGGCAAGGATCCTGAAACGCTTTGTCACATGACACGAGCGCAATGATGCCCCTGTGAGCGTAGTGCTTTGCCTGCCTGCTCACTTGTGCGTGTCCACCGCAGCGTCCCGTGGCCAGGCCCCCCACGGGAACGCGTCAAAAGCGTTTCACCGCCGCGGGGTTACCCATCCCCCGCGTGCCACTCGGGGCCACCAACCCGGAGCAGCGCGGCGCAGCAGCTCGCAGCTCGCAGCTCGCAGCGCAGCGCAGCGGCTCGCAGCGCCGCCCGGCGACAGCGCCGAGACCGTGAAGGAAGTGCAGGGACCGGAACTCCGTCATCAACGAGTTCCCTCGGCCGACCAGCAAGGCCGCGCTCCCAGCTACAGCAACCACCTCCACAACCACCGGCCGACCAGCACCGGCCGCACTCCCAGTCCAGTGCTACGTCAACCGCTTCAACAACCACCACCAGGACCAGTCCGTTGAGCTTAACGAGAGCCCACCAAGGACCTCAAGACCAAGTACCCCCCCCGCTGCCATGGTAAACTGGCAAGAAGCGGGCAGTACGTGGCCGCGGCCCCACCCCCATGCGGTGCGCCTACTGCGTGGGTTGGTGTGGGACCAGCACTATCGCCACAGCCACCCCCAGTGCGAAGGCGGCATGCCCGGGAGCTTCGAGCTCCGCGAGGACATGGGCCCCGACCGCCTGCAGGCAGTCGAGGACTGGCTGCGGGTGGAAGGGTTTGCCTTCCGCTTCCGCCAGAGGCGCTGGAGGGCCTGGACCCGGCCAGACAGGCCCGGCGAAGGGCTGCGCCCCGACGGGATTGAGGAGGACGAGAAGCCCAACGAGTACCCGTCGGGCGCCACGATCAATGTCTCCATGTGGGACATGATCGAGAAGAACTTCCCGGAACCGGGGAGCGAGCGCACGCTGCAGGGCAGCAGCAGCAGCGCGTTTCCGGGGAAGGAGAAGCGGTCCGCCGGGGACAGGAAGCAGGACCGGAAGTGGCGGGAGTACCAGGAATCCCTGGCCGCCGAAGCCGCCCAAGGCGCCAGGGGCGGAACCCCAGCCCACAGCCCCCAACGGGCCAGTGGCGGTCACCACCCCGGCCACACCACCCTGGGCGACTTCCTCCAAGTCGCCAAGCACGCCAAGGCCAAGCCCCGTCAGCTGCACCTGAGGAAGTCAGGCCCCAGCAGCGACGTGGAGTCGGCCCACCGCGGGAGGATGCCGGCCGACCAGGCCAGCTCCAGCAGCAGCGTCGCTCCCGACCAAAGGGACGTGGCGCGCGCCTGTGAGCGCGCTCGTGGGGTGCCCTGCAACCTTCAGGTTGCCCGGCAACGGGCCACGCAGCAGAAGGCTGCCATGGAGGGCGCCGTCGGCATCGTCCAGCAGGAGGCTGCGGAGTGGGAGCATGGCATGGCCATCCACGCCTCGACCGTGGCGGCCATTGCGGCCGGACTCACGGCCGAAGCCGCCCATGAGGCAGCGACTGCCCAGGTCAAGGGTGAGGTGGCGGCAGCCGCCGAAGAAGCTCGCCTGACGCAGGAGGCCATTGCCTGCAAGGAGGCCGAGGTGAAGGCGCTGGAAGAGGCGCTTGCCCAAGAGAGGGCAAAGAAGGAGGCGGAGGAAAGGGCCCACGCCGAAGCAACGGCTAAGGCCCAGGCGGACGCCGCCAGGAAGGACGCCATCGAGGCCGCGCGACGGAAGGTCGCTGAGGAGAGGGCCAAGATGGAGGCGGAGCTGGCGGCGTTGGAAGCGGAGAAGGCTCGGCTGCAGCAGGCCCGGGAAGCCGAGGCGGCTCGTGCCCGGGAGGAAGCAGAAGGGCGAGCTGCCGCAGCCACCGCCGCCGCGATGGAGGAGGCAGAGGCCAAGCTCCGACGCGAGACTCCCCCGGGAGGATCCCGAGTGGAGACCCTTCGAAAGCTTTTCGAAGGGGACGCCTCCTCCAAGATGACGCTGGACGAGGTCGACACAGGCAGCAGTGGGAGCAGTGGCCCAACCGCCTACCGATGGAGGAAGGGTAAGAGGAAGACCCCCGAGAGGCCACGAAGGCCAGCGGGCGGACACCCCCACGACAGTGACCCCTTCTTCACCGCCAGCGACGGGGATGAACGAGGCCGCCGACATCGCCGAGGAGTGGCTGGCGGAGGAGGCGGAGACGTCCCCATGGATCCGGAAGGTGAGGATGAGGATCTCCCTCCTCCTTACCGGAGCTCGGAGTCTTCCGAGACCGAGACGCCTAGGTGGGGCGACATGGACGAGGATGATGACATGGACTTCGACTACACGAAGAAGCCCCCATCCTCGGACCCACCGAGGCGACCCGGCGCAGACCCACCAGGACCCCCTGGCGGAGGACCATCAGGACCCCCTGGAGGACGCCCACCAAGTGGACCCCCTGAAGGCGGACCACCGAGCGGGCGAGGACCCCCTGGACCGGGCGGACCAGGCGGAGGCCCTCCTGGAGGACCCCCTGGGGACCCCGACGACCCACCAGGGGACGGCGACCCGAATGCCACCCGGCGGTGGATTGTCTACCTCCGCAGGAGGGTCCAGTCCCTCGAGCGCGAGGTAGACACGGGCAAGGGCGAGATGACTCGCATCGCCAGGGTCGCCGCGCGCGCACAGAGAGAGCTGGACATCGCCAAGATCAAGATGGTCAAGAGCGCCAACGTCGCCACCGCCACCCAGAGGCAGCTGGACATCGCCAGGAGCGAGACCAGGCAGCTGAACAAGGTGATCAGCGGCCTGCAGCAGAGGCTGGACGCGCTGGAAGGCCGTGGGAGCGTCGGCAGCGACCACCCACCCCTGGAGTCTGGCTCGTCGGAAGACGGCTGGGGATCCGGACCAGGTCCAGGCAGACCCCACGCCCCCGGCGGAGCCCCCAGGAGTCGCCCTAGCGCCAGTGCCCCCTCTCTCAGCGCCCCCTCTCATCACAGTGCGGGCCGCCGCAACGAGCGCGTGCCGCCCGGCAGTGGCAGTGAGGATTGGCGTGATGAGTGGCTCAGTTCGGAGTACCACAACCGCCGTGCTCCACCGCGGACACCGGTACGCCCCTGACGCCCCGCACCAGCCCCGGAGCCAATCCCAATGGCTGGTGGACGTTATGGTGGACTCAGGGATGAGGTCCCCAGAGGAGACGTGGAGTGGGATGTCGGCGGAGGTGAGGACCTGGACCTGGACCTGGAGGAGTTCGACATTTCCCCGGCGCCTGGTGTACGACGGGAGGCCGCTGAACGCAGCCGCCGGCGCCGTGATGAGGAGGCGTACATGGAAGGAGTACGGCGTGAACATCTAGGTTCAGCGTACATGGAGGAACCACGGTGTGGCCACGCGGATACCGGGGAGGAGATGGAAGTGGCGGCCGTGGGAGTCCGTTGGAGAGGCTGATGGGAACCTCGGTCGACATCGCGGCCGGCGTTCATGGTCTCTAAGGCCGCGGATGCCGCCGTGTGGGAAGACCTGAAGGACATCAAGCCTCCCATGTACGATGGCAACCCCCTCAACCTCGACCGCTTCTTGGAGAAGCTGGACGATTGCGGGGTGACCGTCACTGAGGACATGGATCCCGCAGATGCGGAGAAATATGTCTTCAGACGGTTCAGGTACCGCCTGCCGGAAGTGCTCCAAGAGCTATACTTCGTGGCGACCAAGGAGGGGAAAAGCAAGACCCTCAAGGAAGCCAAGAAGTGGCTCAACGAGCAGGAGCGGGTGGACGCTCCGCAGGTGGCTGCCAAGCGGTGGAAGTCCATCAAGCGTCAGCATGATGGACGGGAGATCCGCCTACGGGACTGGCGAGACTTCTGAGGGCAATACACCCTCTTCCGCCGCAACGTGGAGGACTGGAACGAGGGTGACGAGCAGGCTCGCCTGCTCTCCATGCTGCCGGAAGCATGGATCAAGAGGGTCACCAAGGAGGAAGCCAAGAGGGCCAAGTCCAACCACACGGTCAAGATGATGCTCCCCAAAGAGTATCATACGAACGTGGTGGCTTGGACGAGGAACAACGTGGCCCGGGATGTCAAACGGCACTCCCTGCGGAACGCTCTCCTCATCACCGTCTCGGGCGATCGCGAGAAGACCGCGATGTGGCGCCTTGACGAGTGTGACGTGAGCGGCCAGACCATCCGTCTGCAGGCTATCCCGGCGCGGATGAGCTGCGACGAGATCCTGGAGTGGGTTGGAGAGGAGGTGCTCAAGGAGTACCGGAACCTCCACCACACCCGCGGGTTGAGGCCCGGCGACCGTGACGTCAACTACGTTGGCGAGGGGTCTGGCGGGGAAGCTGCCATGAACCCAGCGGGAGCCGACGGCGATGAGACTCTCGTCGACGATGACGACGACGATGAGCCCGCCGAGATGGCCGTTTGTGCCTTCGTGGCCAACAACCTGAACGCGGGGAGCAAACCGGGAACCTGGAAGCCCCTGCAGCCGGGTTGGAAGAAGAAGGAGAAGAGGGACCCTCGCCGCATTGGCGACCCTCCGCTGTCCTTTGGGGAGTTCATACGAGCTCACCCTCAGGGCTGTTTCGTGTGTTATGGGAGGAAGAAAGGCTTCAACCATGACCATGGAAAATGCCCCATCCACCAGGCTGACACAGAGGCCTACAAGAAGGCGCACGGGTCGAAGAAGCGTGCACCCGCGGGTATCCGGGAAGCCAAAGTGGAGGTGGACAAGGACGAGCTCTCCAAGCTGATGTCGGTGGGGACCGAGTTGGCTAAGGAGATCCAGGAGATCAAGAGGAACTGGGTCCCCAGGTCGGACAACAAGAACAAGGAGAACAACGAGAACGACAAGAACAAGGACAAGGACAAGAAGCCTAGGAACAGGGGAAGGAAGAAGGGTGTCAACGAGGTTGATGCCGAGGAGAGTGCCCCTACTTCCACAACCGACGCCCCCTAGCGGAGCCCCTGCAGCCAAGGGCCCCAGCTAGGGCGGTCGCAGGATGGTGTCGTGGGAAGCGCCACACCATCCCAGTCGGGAGTCGGTAGGCACAAAGGGACTGCCGCGGGCGGAAGGCCCGATCCGGCACCCAAAAGTCGCGGTGGCGGGGTGAGGGCAAGTGAAGGCACGAACCCTTGCACCCGTCCATCCTTCGCGACTAAGAATGCATTCGATGTGCTTCAAGATCTACCCGAGAGTATCTGAGGATCACCCGGACCGCAGCTGGATGCTGCAGATGGGCAGCCTGAGCCCATTGTCCACGACCTGCACCAGTCGCTTGTTGAGCTTCTGGAAAGGCCGGAGATCCTGAGCTTGCACGCCGTGCGCCGAGTTGGGCGTGAGCGGCAGTTGCACCTTAAGGTCCGTGCCTTATGCGGGGAAGTGGAAAAGGTCTTCGACGTGTTGGTGGACACGGGAGCTCAGGTCAGCTTGGTCAAGGCTGGCCTACTTCCGCCAGAGTGTTTTACCGACAGTCGGAAACCTGTCAGGCTGAAGGTGGCGAACGGCCAGTACATGGTGGGAGGCACGAAGGAAGCGGCCATTGGGCTGCAGTTCGTGAACCATCGTGAGCTGAGCCGCCCGGACCTCGGCAAGGAAATCCTCCTGCAAGGTCGCTTCTACGAGGCCGAGATGGACTGGGACATGATCGTTGGGTACAACTTCCTCCCGGCCAAGGCCTCGATGACCCTGTACCAGGACGACCAGCTCTCGTGGCTTTCGTCACCTGAGCATCATGTGGAATGTCAATGGATCCACCCGGAACGCAATTAGCTCGAAGTAGCCGCGCTGGGCACTGAGCCAACTGGGCCGGCAAACCAGGAGTACGGCGTAATGCCGGAAGTGGCAAGCCGAGTGGTCGCGGACCTGGGAGCTTCTGATCTGGCCCTGGATGCGTTCTCTTCAGGAACCTCCGCCCATCTGCGGGTTTGTGAGAAGTACTGGAGCGCACAGGACTCCGCGTGGAAGAAGCACTGGGGTCCGCATCAGGGCTTGATGTGGATCCATTGCCCCCGATGGGACATTCCAAGGGCGGTAGCAAAGATACGCAAGGACCGGTCCAAGGCAGTGCTGGTTGTTCCTATGGGATGCACCGAGGAGGAAAGTACCCGACGTTGGGTAGTCTCATTGACCAAGATGACCTTAAACAAGGTCGTCCTACCGGCTGGAGAGAGTGTCTATCAGGACGCTAAGGGACAGCCCATGCCACCCCAGGGATGGCCAACGGACTTCCACTATGTGGATGGGGGACTTGATCAGGCCGACGCCACGGATTTCGTGTGTGTCAACGGCATCATGGCAGAGCCCTGGCGGCAATGCTTTGCGGTTTCCCCTGTTGACATCGGAGAATCGGAAGACCCCCTCGCAGAAGAGGAGCTGGATCTGGTTCAGGGGTATATGGATCAGCCCCTTCACAACTGGGGAAGCCAGCGTGAGGGCAAAGGCCAGGACAAAGCCTGGTGGGAAGTGGACTCGATCGTCTCTGGTTCCTATGATGGGGATACCTTCGTAAGGAGGGTACTGGACCACATGTCCAGCCAGGACGAGCCAATCGGAGGCAACCTACCCACCTACGGCGATCTGTTCCGAGGCAAGACCAGAGATGGCCCTTTGGGCCACCTGGGAAGACCGCCTGAGCCGAAACCGAGCGGGGTCGCTACCCCTCAAGTAAGTTCAGTGGTCCAGGTGCCCGGAAAAGCCAAGGCGGAGTCCGATGATTGCCCCAAGATCCAGGCATTGAGGGCCAGGCTGAAGCAGAAGTATGGTGATACCTTCTTCAGCGGAAAGCCTGTGTTTCCCCCACCGGTGCGTGGACCGTATGGCGAGGCCAAGATACGACTGAAGCAGGACCCCCGTGTGTATCGGCACCGGGAGTTTGCCCTGAGGGGCCAGAGGAAGGAGGCCATGGAGAAGATCCTCCGTGACTTTATCGAGAGAGGCTGGCTCGAGCCGTGCAACTCCGAATGGGCCTCTCCGTGCTTTGTCGTCCCCAAGAAGGTGGCCGATGAATGGCGGCTCGTGGTCGACTACCGCCGCCTAAACGCCCAAACGGAGCATGATAGCTATACGCTACCCCTCATTGAGGACATGCTGCAAAAACAACACCGGCGGAGGATCTTCACGGTGATTGACCTGAAACATGGTTATCATCAGATGCCTCTCGCCGAGGAGTCCCGTGCCTGCACAGCCATGAGCACCCCACTTGGACCTCTCCAGTGGAAGGTGATGCCCATGGGCGTTACCAACGGCAATGCGGCTTTTCAGCGGATGCTGGAGAACCTGCTTGAGCCGGTGCGTGACTGTGCGGACCTGTTCGTGGACGACGTGATCATCGCGTCCGGGGACCCCGGTATGAGCTACGAGGAGCTCCTGGAGGCACACGAGAGGGACGTCACTCGAGTGCTGCACCTTCTGGTTCGGCACAAACTCACGGGCAGCAGTGACAAGGCCACCATTGCGGTAAGCGAGGTGGTCTTTGCTGGCCACGTAATTGGGAACGGGCAGCGAAAGCCCATACCTGGCAAGGTGGCTGCGATCGAGCACTGGGACAAGCCCAAAACGGTCTCTGAGCTACGGGCGTACTTGGGGTTCTGCAATTACTACTCGGGGTATATCAAGATGTATGCCGAGTATGCAGCCCCCATGACGACCATGCTCAAGGGCAACCGAGAGGAGACCAAGAAGGGGTCCAAGAAGGCTCGGGTCTGGACAGCTGAGTGCGACCGTGCCTTTGAGGGGATGAAGCAGGCGCTGCTATCCGCAGTGGGTCTGCACCTCATGGATCCGGACCGAGGGTTCGTCCTGCGCACCGACGCTTCCGACTACGCCGTTGGCGCTGTGTTGGAACAAGTGCTTGACGATGGGAGGCACGTGCCCGTGGCCTTCTGGAGCCGAGTCCTGGCGGAAGGCCAGAGACGGACGTGGACGCCCCGAGAAAAGGAGGCTTATGCCATCGTCATGGCTCTCAGGAAATGGGCTCGGTACATAGCCCTCCATCCTGTCATCGTCTGCACCGACCATCAGAGTCTGCAGTCGTGGCACAAGGAGCACGTGGACACCCCCTCTGGTCCCGCCTCCCGACGGGCAAGATGGCATGAGACCTTGGCCAAGTTCAACCTCACGGTTGTTTACGTTTCTGGTAAGGACAACACCGTGGCGGACTGTCTCAGTAGGTGGGCCTATCCCGCCAGCAAGGGCATGACAGATGTGTCTGCCCATGGCGATGAGGCTGAGACCGCTGAAGCCAAGAGGATCATAGAAATGGAGCACCTGATGGAGGAGGAGGGTGTTAAATGCTTCGTCGTCATGGCTGCGGATGCCCCCCTCGGAACGAGGATGGGCAGAGCGGTCAGAGTACTCGCCCCTGATGGAGCTGAGTCCGACAAGCACCTCTTCCCTGAGTCTTGCCTCCAGGACGACTGGACCGACGACTACGCTAAGTCTGTTGCCTTTGCGGCCGAGTATAGGGCTGTGACCGACCCTGATGACGGGCAGAAGTGGCCAAAGGGGCTGACTGAGGAAGATGGCAAGCTCTACCGGAACGGTAAGCTGCTAGTACCAGAGTCCCGAGTGCTCGAGCTATGTGAAGCTTGGCACCACCACATGGTGCACCCAGGGGTCAAGAAGCAAGCCTTTGACATGCAGCGCCGGTTCGAGATCGACCAGTTCGGTCTCTACACCGCCATCAAGAAGGTCAGGAAAGGTTTCTCGGTCTGTCAGGCCTGCAATCCCGATAACCGGAACGTCAAGGGGGAAGCCCAATGGACTCCGGTGCCTGACCAGCCCATGCAGAGCGTGGCCATGGACGTCTTCTCCATGCCCGAAGTTCACATTGGCAAGGAGACCTTTGACTGTGTGGTTCTTTGTGTGGATCGCCACGGTGGCTACGTAGTAGCCGTTCCGGCACGCAAAAAGGGGTTGCTTGCCAAGGAAGTGGCAGTCATGATGATTCGTCATTGGCTGACCGTCTTTGACATCCCCCGCACCATTTGCAGTGACCGAGGGCCCCAGTTTACTGGTGGCTGGTTCAAGGCCATGTGTTCCCTCATGGGAATACGTCATGCCAAGAGCGTTGCCTATCTCAGCCGGTCTAACGGCCGGGCTGAAGTGGCTGGACGGCAGCTGTTCGAGAAGCTGCGCAAGATTCACATCACCAATCCACGGCGGAACTGGTTTGAGGAGATGTGGCCTGCTCTGAAGGCCCATCATGACACCCCCACTCCCAGTGGTCTGTCCCCTCACCAGATCCTGTTCGGCAGGGACCCCTCATTACGGGGGGCTAACGGACCGTCGCGCGATCGCAGCAGAAGAATAAAACAAAACTAAGAAAACGACGCACCGCCAGAAAAAATACAGCGAAAAACGTCTTTTCCGATCTCAGAAACCCCCCCAAAAAATTTTACGCCGCTATTTGG
Organism: Eutreptiella sp. 'Long Island Sound 2002'; assembly: GCA_964036045.1. Lineage (NCBI taxonomy): Eukaryota > Euglenozoa > Euglenophyceae > Eutreptiales > Eutreptiaceae > Eutreptiella > Eutreptiella sp. 'Long Island Sound 2002'. The sequence goes on along the minus strand of OZ038379.1, from coordinate 6,331,250 downwards.
CGAGGTCGCAAAATTTAGGACACTCACAAAACAAAGACGAACAATAGAGTCGCGACGGCGAAGAAGCTGAGCGTTGCTTGCCCCAAAACACCTAGCAAAGTGCGTGTCCTAGGCGCTAGGGACTTGTGCGCGCTCCACCAACAAAGAAGAAGAAAAGAGGCGAACACCAAAAACAAGCGAGCCACGACGACGAAGACAAGAACAATGCGAGCTCCAAACCACCTAGCAACGTGCGTGCCATAGGAGCTAGGCGGCTTGTGCGCGTCAAAAAAAAAAAAAAAAGAGAGAAGGAAACGCAACAAAAGGAGAAACACCAAACCACAAACAAAAAAGACGCGACCACGGACCACGGGAAAACAAGGTATGACAACCAAGTATGTTACGGCTCCATGCGTCCTACATATCGTATCCACCGCTACACATGCATAGATGAGAAAACCAAGTATGTTGCGAAGAAGGGCGCCCAAGGGACAACACCGCACGCAAAAAAGAACGACGAAACGCCAGGCACGTCAAAAGGCATGCCCGCAAACACAAACCACAACCATATATCCCCCATATTTATTCCTCCATAGGCTCCGACCACCGCGAGATACACGACGAAAAAAAAAAAATCAACAAAAGCGCAAAAGGTATGGGGCGGCCACGGACAAAGGGGAAACAATGAAAAGGCGAACAAGCGAAGCCCACCAACCACGGGGAAACAACGGTATGGCGAGCAAGTATGTTAACAATGCGAGGGAGGGCGCCAAAGGGACGGACCACACACACACGCACACACATAAACAAGACCACAAGGTGCGAGAAGACGGAGACAAGAGCAAGGAGAAACAAGGTATGAATCCCCACACCGCCCCGCCCGCAAACACGCACACGCTCTCAGTATAGGGGATGGCCACGTACCACGGGGAAACAATGGTATGGAGGTATGACGAACAAGTATGTTAAAAATGCGAGGGAAGGCGCCAAGGAAACGGACCGCACACGAAAACACAAACGTACACAAAGCCGCAAGATGCAAGAAGACGGAGACAAGACAAAGGAAAAACATGGTATGCAACCCCACCCCCGCCCCACCCACAAACAAGCACACGCTTTCTCTATAGGAACGGCAACGAGAAGCGGCACAAGGTATCACAAGTATGTTACAAAAAAAAAACACGAAAGCGCCTTCCACGCCCTCTCTATAGGGGAAACGCAACGCGGAGACGTATGTTATCGAAGACGCAACGAAAAAAAAAAGGGAGGAGACACAAAACACAACACGCAAAAAACACAAAAAAAAGGACCTGCGCACGCTCTTTCTCTACAGGGGAAGAAAACATGATGGGACAAAAGGAAAGGTACGTGCAACGCATCACGCATGCCACGCATTTCTGCTACGCATCTACAGGACCTCTTCTTCTGCTTTTTGAACCATGCCGACGACCGACGACGAGAACCAGCCAAGGTATGACACACCCCACCCCACCAACCACACACCGCAAGCACACACACGCACATGCACGGCAGCCACACCGCGCACGACCCCCCCCCTCCCCCAGGCCACCCACACCAACACGAAGGGCCACACAGCGCACACACACACACACCAGGACCAAGGAGAAAGGGCACCCGGAAGACACACCCAACGCACCACTACGCCACACCACCAAAAACACAGACACCACAAACACGCAACACACAACACAGCATGGTCACCGACCACACCCACACACACCACAAACACACACAACAAAGGACACCCCCGCCCGCGAAACACACCACCACAACCGGCAGGCCCCAGCCAGGAGTGGCGGGGAGCCCCACACCACCACCGGCAGCGAAACCCAGCCAGGAGTGGCGGGGAGTAGCACACAGGAACCTCCGCCAGTAGTGGCGAGGGACCAACCACACCACACACCAGCCACAAACCCACCACACACGCCACCGCCGCACACCACACGCCACACACCACACACCACACACCACGCACCACCGCCGACAGCGAAACCCAGCCAGGAGTGGCGGGGAACCGCGCCCGGGACCCTCCGCCAGGAGTGGCGAGGAACGCCCACCACCGCCGGCAGCGAAACCCAGCCAGGAGTGGCGGGGAGTAGCACACAGGAACCTCCGCCGGGAGTGGCGAGGAACCAACCACACCACACACCAGCCGCAACCCCACCAGCACACCACCGCCGCACACCACACACCACACACCACACACCACACACCACACACCACACACCACACACCACACACCACACACCACCGCCGCCAGCAGACCCCAGCCAGGAGTGGCGGGAGACCACACACCACCACCGGCAGCGAAACCCAGCCAGGAGTGGCGGGGAGTAGCACGCAGGAACCTCCGCCAGGAGTGGCGAGGGACCGACCACACCACACACCAGCCACAACCCCACCGCACACCACCGCCGCCAACGGACCCCAGCCAGGAGTGGCGGGGAACCGCGCCCGGGACCCTCAGCCAGGAGTGGCGAGTACTGCCCACCACCACCGGCAGCGAAACCCAGCCAGGAGTGGCGGGGAGTAGCACACAGGAACCTCCGCCAGGAGTGGCAAGGGACCAACCACACCACACACCAGCCACAACCCCACCAACACACCACCGCCGCACACCACACACCACACACCACACACCACACACCACACACCACACACCACGCACCACCGCCGCCAGCAGGCCCCAGCCAGGAGTGGCGGGGAACCGCACACCACCACCGGCAGCGAAACCCAGCCAGGAGTGGCGGGGAGTAGCACACAGGAACCTCCGCCAGAAGTGGCGAGGGACCAACCACACCACACACCAGCCACAAACCCACCACACACGCCACCGCCGCACACCACACGCCACACACCACACACCACACACCACGCACCACCGCCGACAGCGAAACCCAGCCAGGAGTGGCGGGGAACCGCGCCCGGGACCCTCCGCCAGGAGTGGCGAGGAACGCCCACCACCGCCGGCAGCAAAACCCAGCCAGGAGTCGCGGGGAGTAGCACACAGAAACCTCCGCCGGGAGTGGCGAGGAACCAACCACACCACACACCAGCCGCAACCCCACCAGCACACCACCGCCGCACACCACACACCACACACCACACACCACACACCACACACCACACACCACACACCACCGCCGCCAGCAGACCCCAGCCAGGAGTGGCGGGAGACCACACACCACCACCGGCAGCGAAACCCAGCCAGGACTGGCGGGGAGTAGCACGCAGGAACCTCCGCCAGGAGTGGCGAGGGACCGACCACACCACACACCAGCCACAACCCCACCGCACACCACCGCCGCCAACGGACCCCAGCCAGGAGTGGCGGGGAACCGCGCCCGGGACCCTCAGCCAGGAGTGGCGAGGACCGCCCACCACCACCGGCAGCGAAACCCAGCCAGGAGTGGCGGGGAGTAGCACACAGGAACCTCCGCCAGGAGTGGCGAGGGACCAACCACACCACACACCAGCCACAACCCCACCAACACACCACCGCCGCACACCACACACCACACACCACACACCACACACCACGCACCACCGCCGCCAGCAGGCCCCAGCCAGGAGTGGCGGGGAACCGCACACCACTACCGGCAGCGAAACCCCGCCAGGAGTGGCGGCGAGTAGCACACAGGAACCTCCGCCAGGAGTGGCGAGGGACCAACCACACCACACACCAGCCACAACCCCACCACACACCACCGCCGCCAGCGGACCCCAGCCAGGAGTGGCGGGGAACCGCGCCCGGGGCCCTCAGCCAGGAGTGGCGAGGACGGCCCACCACCACCGGCAGCGAAACCCAGCCAGGAGTGGCGGGGAGTAGCACACAGGAACCTTCGCCAGGAGTGGCGAGGGACCAACCACACCACACACCAGCCACAACCCCACCAACACACCACCGCCGCACACCACACACCACACACCACACACCACACACCACGCACCACCGCCGCCAGCAGGCCCCAGCCAGGAGTGGCGGGGAACCGCACACCACCACCGGCAGCGATACCCAGCCAGGAGTGGCGGGGAGTAGCACCCAGGAACCTCCGCCAGGAGTGGCGAGGGACCAACCACACCACACACCAGCCACAACACCTCCACACACCACCGCCGCCCGGAGACCTCAGCCAGGAGTGGCGAGGACCGCCCACCACCACCGGCAGCGAAACCAAACCAGGAGTGGCGGGCAGTAGCACACGGGAACCTCCGCCAGGAGTGGCGAGGGACCAACCACACCACACACCAGCCACAACCCCACCAAAACACACCACCGCCGCTCACCACACACCACACACCACACACCACACACCACACGCCACTGCCGGCAGCGGAACCCCAGCCAGGAGTGGCGGGGAACCGCACACCACCACAGGCAGCGAAACCCAGCCATGAGTGGCGGGGAGTAGCACACAGGAACCTCCGCCAGGAGTGGCGAGGGACCAACCACACCACACACCAGCCACAACCCCACCAACACACCACCGCCGCACACCACACACCACAAACCACGCACCACACACCAACACAGACACCACGCGCGCACGCACCGCGCCACAAACACACACACCGACGGCGAACCACGACCAGAGGAGGGGGCGACACGCACACAAGCAACACGGCCAGGAACAGCGAAACCCCCCCCCCCCCCCCCCACCACCACCCCAAGCCGGAGAGACGGGACACCAACCACCGCAAACCGCACAGCGAAATGGGGGGCGGGACGAAAAGGGCCCACGAGAGACGCAGGCGAGGGACCCAACCTCAGGGGTTTGGGCCCCCCCCCGGTGACCGTATCGGCCCCACCTGAGCACACGCAATAAGGTGGGATACGCCCGGGACCGTTGGTCAGCGGCCCGCGGTGGCACCGGCCTGGGGGGGTGACCAATGGGCCTGACCAAGAGCACTCCCCACGGCACGTACTGCGGTTCGGGCCCAGCGAGGGGCTGCGGGTAGGGCAAACCGTCCATCGGGGCAGGCAAGAGACACGCCTATCCCGCAAGGACTCCCCAGCGACCCACAGTGTACCCGACCCCGGTGTGGGGAACGGCTGGAGTACCTGGCTACGGAGCAGGTCCATTTGTACCGAGCGAGTACAAATGGACGGCCCGTACAACAGAGTTACACCCTGACGGGGAGTGCAAGCATCGGCCCCCCCACGAAGAAACACCAGGGGAAGGGACCCGAGCCGGCGACAAGGACCCCCCCCCCCACCCACCACAGCCGGGAAGGCCCGGGCACGACACCAGAGAAACACCGCCCCAAGCGACACGGAAAAGAGACAGAAGGGGGAGGGCACGCAAAGGGGACGGCAGGGGGACACACCACCAACAGACCCCAGCCAGGGGGGGCGGGGAACCACACAGCCGAGACGGGGGGGGGGGGGGGGGGCACGACACACAGCCCCCACCCGAAACAGGGCCGCCAAACCACGCCCAGAAAGGCGAGGACAGGCACCCAAACGCACCACCAACACACCGCACACACGCCCGAGCATGCACACAACACACACCCCCACAACCGCCACCGACACGAGCCCCACAAACACACACCACACACCAAAACGCAAGCGCCGCCCGCACCACACACGCAACACACACAAACCCAAACAACAGGAACCCAGCAACCCCCTCCGCCAGGGGGGCTGCAGGGCCGCCAGAAGCCGCTAGGACACAAAGGAGGACCCACCAAGCCCGCAGCCAGGAGTGGCGAACGGCCATACCCAGTAACACCCGAGCGGCCACGCCCAACCCCAGGACCAGGCACTACGACACCCACACCAGCACCGCCACCAACGCCCAAACCGGACGCCACAACACCCTCACCAGCGGACACACCCGAAACCAACGGAGGCACCATTGGCAACACCAGCGACCCCAGCACCCACCACAACACTAGGACATAGGACACCCTCACCAACAACAAACCAACACAAAAAGCCACCCAACACTGACCAACGACCGCACTCAGCCGATCCGGTCCCCCACCAACCCGCACCCAGAACCACCGCCACCAGCATCCACGCCATCGGAAACACCAACACCACCAAAAATCAAGCCAGCACAACACCCTCACCAACACCGTCACCGCCGGCACCATCGCCTACGAAACCTACGCACACGACCGCCGGTACCAGCACCTACATCACCCAAGCCAACGGCATCAAGCACACCATCGCCAGCAACACCCCACCATCAGCGTCGCCACCGGCAACCTCCGCCACCGGAGGACACCAAAGCCACCACAGCCGGTGAGCCAACAAACCACCAAGCCCCGGCCAGGGGAGGCGAGGGCACACGCCCAGAACCATCAACAGCAACACCCTCGCCACCAAAGCGACCGCAGGGCGCCATCCACCATGCAATCCCCGGCGGCACCCACACCACCGGCGCCACCAACACCACCCTCACCCACGACACCACCCGGAGCATCGCCTGCACCACCTACACCAACAGCATCACCAGCAGACCACACCACCTACTGCACACCCTCCCAGACAGAGCCACAGAAACCGGCCACCGCCCTGAACACAAGCCGCTGACCACCCACACACAGACCCACGCCAACCACCAGCAGCATCAGCAACGTCCGAGACGCCGTAAACCATAGTGGCGCCCACAACGACCTCGCCACCGACATCACCGACACCGCCACCGGCAGTGCGGCCTCAGCAACAACAAACCAGAGCGTCAACAGCAACCGCCACGGCAGCACCGCCCGGTACAACACCATCGGCATCAACGACACCAAGGGAGCCAACACGCAGGCCAGCGACACCCATGGGTACCTCCACCAGGAGTGGCGAGGTCCCACCCCCGCCGTCAGAACACCACCATCCACCAGGGCAACACCTGCAGCGCCCTCGCCTTCGACATGGCCCACAGCTCCGCCGGCGGCGCCCTCGCCAACACCGTCACCAACACCGCGACGACCAGCCACGAGTGGCACGCCAGGAACCGCCGACCACCCAAACGCAGGCCGCGCCCAGCACCAACACCAACAACACCCACGCCAACAGACCACCACGACACACGCCAACCACCAAGTAACACCTATGGCACCCTCGCCATCGGCAACACCAACGCCACCAACACCCACGGCACTATCCACACCACCACCAACCCCACCAACGACGGGCCGAGGTGCCGTCACCTACAGCGCCCCCACCCCTACCACCACCACCACGACCCCGGCACCAAGTAACACCTAGGGCACCCCCACCAACGGCGTCACCAAGGACGCCAGCACGGCTGGCGAACGAACGCCACCGAGCCCTCAGCCAGGAGTGGCGAGCGCCCACACCCAGCAACACCCACGGCCACGCCCAGACCCAGGGCCAGGAACTGCGACACCCACACCTGCACCGCCGCCAACACCCAAACCGAACACCACAACACCCTCACCAGCGGAAACACCCGGAACCAACGGGGACGCCGTCGGCAACACCAGCAACCCCGACACCCAGCATGACGCCTGAGACACCCTCGCCAACAACGGACCAACACAAGAAACCACCCAACGGCCAAGTAACACCCAAGGCGTTCCAACCGCGCCACCCACCGACCCGCACCCAGAACCCCCACCAGCAGCAGCAGCAGCCACTGACAACCCACACACAGACCCACACCAGCCACCAGCAGCATCAACAACATCAGAGACGCCGTGAACCTTGGCAACGCCCGCAACGACCTCACCACCGGCATCACCGACGGCACCACCGGCAGTGCGACCTCACCAACAGCAACCCGGAGCATCCACGACAGCCACCACGGCGACACCACCCGGTAAGACGCCATCGGCAACAAGGACACCAAGCCAGCCTTGCCAGCCAGCCAACCCGCCAGCCAACGACGCGCATGAGAACCTCCGCCAGGAGTGGCGAGGTCCCCCCCCCCCCTCCGCCGTCAGAACACCGCCAGGGCAACACCTACAACACCCTACAACGCCGACACACACAGCTCCCCCGGCGGCGCCCCCACCAACACCAACACCGGCACCACTGACAGCGGCAGCACGGCGACACCGCCACCCACCCGCAGCATTAACATCCTAAACCACAACCGAAGCAACACCTGTCACTACAGACCCAAGGACAGCCGAAGGGAATATCCCAACACCAGAGACAACCGACACCACCAGGACCACAAGCCGGCCAAACACCAGCCACGAGTGGCACGCCCGGAACCACCGAACACCAACACGCAGGCCACCCAGCACCAACACGAAAAACACCCACGCCAGCAGACCACCACGAGACACGCCAGCCACCACCGTGACACCCTCACCGTCGGTAACACCAACTCCACCAACACCCACGGCAATATCCACACCACCGCCAACCCCACCAACAACGAGCCGAGGTACCGTCACCCACAACACCCCTATCACCACCACCACGACCCCGGCACAGAGAAACACCTAGGGCGCCCCCATCGACGGCAACACCAAGGACGCCAGCACGGCTGGCGAACAAACGCCACCAGCGCCACCCACCAGGCCCCCAGCCAAGGGTAGAAACGGCAACACCACACACCATCACACCCACCGCATCGAAATCACCCGGAGCATCGTCAACATCAACCAGGGGTCCCCACCACCCACCCAAGCAGCACAAAACACCACAGCAACACCACCACACCCTCACCACCAGCGACACCAGCAGCACCCGCCGCCAGGAATGGCGAGGAGAAGGCCCAACAACGCGGACCCACCCAACGTCCCCGGCACCCTCACCATCGGACCGCCACCACCGGCGCCGACCCCCAACACACCACCGTCACCAACGCCACCGACCCCTGACGCAAAAACCACACAGCCTGCACAAACGGCACCAGCCAGAGCATCGCCGACAACACTCCCGGCCAACTCTCAAGAACACCACCGAAAGCACCACTGTCGACCGAAAGCCACGACAACCCCAGGGTACGGGTCCCCCTTCCCACCCCCCACCATCTGCACAACCAGCGACACCATCACCGGCACCAACCGGAACACCGACAACGACAGCCTCACCAACAACCGACACCCCCCTACCGCTGCCACCTACCAGTCACCCACCCACCGTCGATGCCACCCACCAAGGCCGCACCCCGAACCACACCTACACCCGAAACCTGCACCGGCACGCCCGGCCGAGCCATCAATGGCACCGCCGCCCATGGCACCGCCTACACTCACCACCGCCACCACCACCCCGCGCGAGGCCAGGAACCCCCGGCGTCGCCAACGGCCTCAACGAGCACCGACACCACCAGCACCACCATCGCCGGACGGGGACTACCCACAATCCAGGAACATCTCCACCACCAACAACCAATACACCACCCGCGGCACCCCACCATCGCCAACGCCACCACGGCACCTATCACACCCCCACCACCGGAGGCGACGTGGGCCACACCACCCATCATCTACAGCACCCTCGCCACCACCGCCACATCCGACCCACAAACGTTACGCCCCAACAACCAGAAACAACACCCTCACTATCGACACCACCGACAACACCACATACGCCCATACGTCACCCGCGCCATGCTCACCAACCATCACCTCCTCATCAGAGGCACCAACACCACCGGCGACGACGACAGCGACAACAGCTGACCGCCATCAACAATAGCCCAGCACCAACCTCATCTGCGCTAACGCCCATACCACCCTCGCCAACAGCGCCGCCACCGACACAATCAGCCACTCCGGCGCCCACACCACCCTCACCACCAACATCACCAGCACCCCCCCAGGGTCAGGGCTCGCGGGAAACAGAACGGCAGAGCGAGCACGCCACCACCCGCACGCGTCGCCCACTACCCTATCTTACACCACTCCGCAACACGCCCCCCCCCCCGCTTCCCCTGACAGGGCGTGCGCTCCAGCCCACTGCTGGGAAGACGACTACGACGTCCTTCCGGCCATCCGACACCTACTGGCAGCCACGGCCCCGCGCCCAGACGCCCACCAGCAACCCACGGAACCGCAGGAGCCCGACCACCCCATGCCACCACGCTCCATATCCCCCGCGTCCACCGCAGACCGGAACACGGAACACCAGCGAGAGGAGCCCGACCCCGACCGCGCCGCCACGCCCCCACCGCCCCCCCCCCCCCAAAGGACATCTACGCCACACTGGCCAGCACCCTAGCCCCCATGGACGCCGAGCAGTACTACCAGTCCGTCCAATGAGACCTCCCTGAGGACCACGCGACCCTCCAGGGGTGGAAGCAGGAGAAAAGGAACGACAACGAGTGGGGCACAGAGGAAGACCTTCTCTGGGAAGACACCTGGAAAGGCACCGCGGACGCCTTCCTGGAGGCAGCAGCCGAAACCTACCCCCGCCCGCCCGGGGACACAAGACACGGCCTCCACGCCCTCCTAGCGTTCCACAGCTGGAAACACCGCCACACCGTCACCCTCCACCCCCTCGACCACAATCCACACCGATGGACACCTGAAGACGACGCCACGGCCGCCATCACCGTACAGCAAAGCCCCGAGAACCCGGAGGAATACCACATCACCTGGAACGACCCGGCACCCCACCCCCCCCGCCTCCCCCACCCTCCCAGATGTATTCGCCACCATCAGTGCAGAGCTCCAGGAGGCGAAAGCCCCACAGCAACTGGACGAAGAGATGCCCCAGGCACCATCACCACCAACCACACAAGACCAACCCCGCACAGAGCCCCTCGCCCAACCCATCACCACAATGGAGCTCCCCCGACAACACCGCACCACCCCAGACCAAAACGGGTTTCGAGACCTGCCACGGGAATGGGCGGTCCACAACGGCACACTCCGATGGGACGAAATCACACCGGGCAACCAGGCCATCCGCCTCCACTCGATCTCCGAGCCCACCACCACCTGGGCACTACCGACGGACCGCCACCACCTCCTCCTCACCGTTCAAGGCGATGCCACGATCACACCCACGGAGGGAGACCCCGTAACAGCAGCCGCCGCCCACGCCGTCCACATACCCCCGCAAGCATCGTCGGCACCTATGACGGTGCATCCAGGCCCCACCCCATGGCAAGCCATCGTCATCACCTACCCCGCCCCCAATGACCACACACACACCTGGCAGCAACGGTGGGAGGACATCCGGGGGGACCTCCTCCAAGAACACCTAGGGCTCACACGCACCCACCACACCCTACACCCGATACGAGGAGTAGGCCAAGCACCACACGGCATACACGCCCCGGGAGTATGGGCGTACGCCACACCCATAAACCCACAAGCAGCGGAGGACATCAAGACCGCCCTATCCATCCAGCAAGCCCAGACCCAAACCCCGCACCGCAACACCCAACGAGGCTACACCATTTGGTGGGCATACCAAGACCATGACACCCTCACCCCCCAACCGCCCCCCCCCCCTCTAGACACCAACACCACCGCCCTCCTCCAAGCCGCAACAGCGGCAGCCACACAGGAAGGGGCCCCGGAAACCTGGGGCCCACAATACCTGGTCGAAACCAAAGTGGCGCCCCACTCGAAGGGCCAAGACAAGCCCCCAACACCGAAGCCGCTCCACCCCCCACTCAAGCTGGACCCGACGGAACACGCCCCCCAGGACCAATGGGCGACCCACTACATCATCCCCCACACCACCACCCGCAAAAACGACGCCGCCAAGATCACCGTCACCTGCCACCTCCCCCACACCACACAGGTGTATGAGCTGACGGCCCCCAACGTCCTCGTCACCCGTCGCCGACACGACGAGCGATACACCATACAGGCGGAAGGGCCCGCCGCGACCACCCTGTACACATGGGCAACACGGGGGGACCTCCCACACCCCACCCTCCACCACGCCCCCTCCTGGCCCACCCCCTTCCACACAGCAGACCGCCCCAACAAGAGGCCCAAACACACAGGTGTGCACACCCCCGCCCAAAAAGCCCGGCACCGACACGATGCGAGGCGCAAGGCCCGCGCCCTCCACGACGACCACACCATCCCCCGCATCGGCGCCCCCCCCCCCCAGGGTATCAGATACCACCCACAACCGCACGATCACAGGCATCACCACGGACTGCCTGAACCCAGCGGCGTCGCGGGCAGACGCCGTGTGGATCAGCGAAGGGCGCTCCCACACACGGGCGGTGGCGCGCCTCCACAACATCCAACCCCACAAACTCCAGCGCGCCGTTGGACCCTTCGCCGTACACGTCACCCTGTACGGCATCGACCACCCCTGGTGTGAGCACCATTACCCGCCCTGCTCCACCCCATGCACCTCGCCCCTGCGCCAACCGCTACCGGCCCCCACCATCACGGGCAACATGTACCTAGGCACCGTACCGGGAGACCCGGGCATATACATCCTGCCCAACAGGTCCAGGGAACACGCCATCCCCCTCCACGGTGTAGAATCCCTCGCCCTGGGACCACCCCCACCAAAACACCAACACCAGCACATCCCGGGGGACAAACGGACACAGGCGCCAGACGGGGGAAAAAAGGCCCACCAACGCGCCCTGGCCCACATCACCGTCCACCCCGCAGCCCACCTACCAAAGGACTTCGGCACGGAGCGCCACATCGTCCTGGAGGCGCAAGCCCACCACATCATCACCGCCGCCCTGTACACCCTCGCCGCCCACGAACGCCACTGGGACCCCACAACCATCCCAGCAATGCCCCCACCACCCCAAGGCCCCAAAGATCCCGTCACCCCCTTCCACATCGATCAACTCCTAAGCCGCAAGGCCCCCCCACAAGTCCACCCCTCCAGGATACCACTAGCCATCACATCGTGGGACACCCTGGACACGCCCCCCCAACAACCCGCCATCCACATCCTCAAAGCGGACGCCCAATGGTGGGTCCTCCACTGGGCACACGGAGTCCTCATGGCGGCCCAGGCCTATACCCCGGAAATAGACTCGGAAGACCCCCCACGGGGCCAGCAGCGACTCCTCCAAGCCACCACCCTCACAGGCCGCGAAGGCGCCCCCTGGGAAGCCCTCCACACAGCGCTCTACTGGGCTCAAGGCTCCCCCAACGGCCCGGACACACCGGAACCCACAGAGGCCTGGGTCATGCATGAGGAACTTCCATGAGGAACTACCACCTACACCACCCCTTCGACGACAGCCCGGCCGCACTGCCATGGCCAACAGATCCCCCGGAGACCGTGCGCAAGCTCGCCGACATCATACGCAGCCACGCGAAAGCGAAAATGCAAACACCGGCAGAACCCCCACTGAGGGATCCAGACCAGCAAGCAAAGCACCCCTTCTTCAAACCCCATGCCCCCCCAGCCCCGCTACCTCCAGTCCCACCCAAGCGATCAAGACGACAAAGGGGCGCACCCGCCCCCAGCCAAGCCGGAAAAGCAGCGACCTCCCGACCCCCCGCATCCCACCCGACCCACCAGGCGAACCCAGACCAAGCATCCTCGTCATCCTCCCTCCCACCAATGCCACCGCCCCACCCGGACCAAGCATCCTCGTCATCCTCCCTCCCACCACTAGCACCGCCCCACCTGGACCAGGCATCCTCATCATCCTCCCTCCCGCCACCAGCACAGCCCCCGCCCGAAGCGTACCCAGGATTCGAAAAAGGCGCGAAGGTCCAACAGCCCTTCCGCAACGACCACACAGGCGACTGGATCTGGTGTGAGGGCACGATCCAGTACCGCCTCAAGGAACCGGGGGACAACGGGGGGCCACAGATCCGGGTGATCTGGCACCGCCAAAAGGAGCTAGACCAAGGCAGCAGCGCCCCGGACAAACCAGTCGGCTACACCCTGGAGCTCACCAGCGCCCACCCCATGCGGCTCCGCACCGAAGAGAACAGGGCCCACACAGGCACCAAATACACTCAGGGACCTCCCCCCAGAGTGGAGCCAAGGCCTCCCCCCGCCGCGCCTACCCAAACGCCCACAAACCGGCAAAAAGTCCCCGAGCCCCAGTCCCCCTTCCTGACGGGGCAAGGGCCGAGGGCACAAGCCTCCACAGCCCCGGCCCGCCCCCACCGAGGCCACCGTCAACCTCCTCGACCTCAACCACCCGGCCGTCACATACTCCAAGGACGCCACAACCGCCCTCCAAGAGCTCCCCATGGCACAGGGGCCGGGATTGGTTCCCCACCTCCTCACCTTCCAGGAACAAGGCCTACAGCGCGACGACCCCCCAGAAACCACCCCCATATATACCCCGGACCAGAAAGCGTACAAATGCTACTGGCACAAGGGGACCCCCCTATACGCCCAAACCGGCATCCACGTCCACCTCGTCCACCACCTCAGCGTCCCAGGGAGGCTAGGTGTCTATGAGGTCGTCGGGGACGGATGGCAACTCAACGTCATCAACACCCACGTCCCCTTCGGCGAAGCCACGGAACCCTTCCTCCAAGCCCTGGCCGAGGCATACCGCCAGATGGCCATGCTCGCCCACACAGTCATCATCGGCGACATGAACGCCGCCCCCACCCCAGCGGACCGAGGGGGACAGGCCACACCCCAGGACCAAGCAGTCCGCGACACCATCGAAATGCTGGGGCTCGTGGACCTGACAGCCAACCTCGAAGGCCAACCATCCCACTTCCCCCACCAAACGGATGCCGCCCCATCCCGCATCGACGTATGCTATGGCGACCCAACCACCATCATCCGAGCGGAGGCCCGATATGGACCCCTCCCGCTGGGACTCACAGGCCATACCCCCCTGCATATCCGCCTCACTTTCCCCAACCTTCCCCCCAGCCCCCCGGAGGATGCGGACCAAGGCCTACCACCCCCCCTGAAGATGCCTCCGCTGCATGACAAGCATGCCTGGTCCCAATATCACAGGGCCATAGACCGCGCCCGGCGCATCCAACCAGACCCCACCGACCTACTCACAGCCATGCGCACGGCCGCCGTCGCCTGCGGCTTCCAACAACACCCCCACACAGACGACGACCAACCACCCACGGCCCTGGGGGACATGCTCCATGACCTCTGGCATGCGAAGCAACAACTGGCGACACTCCTCCACACCGACACCCCCCAAACCCGCCGCCAGATACACCACTGCAGGACACCGATAGCCCACATCAGGGCAGACCTGCAGCGGTGGCACATCCACAGGCAACAGCGCATCGCCCAGGAACACGAACGGTATGCGCAACATGAACTCCCCTACAAGGCCATCCGCCACCTCAACGACGCCATGACCGACACCGGCCACCGCACCATCACCACGGTCCGGCAGGAGGACGGCTCCCTCACCAACGACCCAGCCACAGTGCTCCAAGCCACCCAAGACAGCTTCCTCCGGCAACACACCCCCACCCAAGACACACTGGACCCAGACACCCAGGCCAAAATCGACCGCCTCCCTGGGGTCTTCAACCACGCCCAGAGGAGGCAACTGGAAAAACGCCCCTTCACCATCCACGAAGTCCGGAAGGCCATCCACAGTCTCCGGCAACACAAAACCCCAGGCTACGACGGCCTCCCTGCAGAGGCATACTACCACCTCCCCGCCCACCTCCTCCGCGTCCTCGCCCACCGCCTCTGGGACATCGTCACGGGGCGGACCCCCCTGCCACCAGACTGGGCAAACGTTGTCCGCCCCCTCTACAAAAAAGGGGACTGGGCAAACCCGGACATCTGGCGCCCCATAGTCTGTGCGGTCACGGAGGTCAAAATCGTCTGGACCATCCTCCTGCGCCGCATCCGCCCCCACCTGGACCCCCACATACCAGCAAGCCTCTGGGGGGCCATCCCAGGCCGGTCCCCACACGAGGCCATCTTCCTCCAGGACACCATCGCGGACATGGACCCGGTGGACCTCATCATCGCCTCCCTCGACGTCAAAGGAGCCTTCCCGAACACCCCCTGGCTCCTTCTAGAAGCGGTGTGGAAACGCCTAGGCCTCCCCTTCTACAACTTCACCTCCAGCTACATCCGCACCCGCAAATACACGGTCCGCACTGGAGCAGGCCTCACCCCCTTTCTGGAGCCAGGCAGCGGGGTCCCCCAAGGGGGAGCAGAAGGCCCCTTCCTGTACCTTCTAGTGACCCCCCCCCTGGCCCTCGCAATCGAGCAGGATTACCCGGCCTACGCACCCTACCCCCTCCTCTCCCCCCTGGTGGGCTTCGCGGACGACACCAACCTCACCGTCGCACACACCCCACACGAACCCCATGCCCCGGACCCCGGGCCAACGGTCACCCAACAGGCCAACGACTTACTGGACGTGACCGTCTCCTACCTATCCCACAACAACCTCATCGTCCACCCCACAAAGTCAGTGGCCATGATCAAGGGGTCTGCCACACCTCCCACCCTAGGGCCACAAGGGCCCCCAATGCAAGTCGTGACAACCACCACCCACCTGGGGGTAGTCCAGGCCGCCAATCCTGAGGACGCCACCCTCCCTCCCAAGTTGCAATCACACCTCGCCCATCTCCCCAGATATGCGTCCCCGACCACCAAGGCCCTCTCCCTGTCCCACCAGAGCCTGGCGTACTACCTCACCGGGGTCTTGAACGCCTCCATAGGCTTCCAAGCACTCCACCTGACACACCCCACCACCGCCCTCCAGCCGGCCACACGCGCCGTGACCAAGGCATGGGCAGCACACGGGGGCTGGCCCACCTCCATACCCACCCGCGCCATCCGAGCGGCATGGCCCCACTATGGGGACGCCATAGGGGACGAGGTGAAAGCGGCCTACACCAGACACACCGCCCTCCTCCTTCACCGCATGACCCACAACCACTCACCGGAGGTCCGCGAGGTCACCGCAAACCGCCTCCAAGCCGCACAACGGGCCCGCAACACATGCCCGCGCTGGATACTCCACCAGACGGGCATGCCCACCAACATGAACACGCGCCTGTGGAACCACCTGCAGCTTCTCCTCCCATCCCCACACCACGCCATACTCACCAACCACACGTGCCCAGAGGAAGGGCCACTAGCGGTCCTCTGCGGGGACCTCCACCATCACCCCAAGGGCACCATCCACACCATAGACCTTGTCGGGGCCTCCATCACCGTAGTATACGTCACCCTCCCCCAAATGCGGGTCCTGCACCACAGCGGGGCACACCACACCCCCTTTCTACAGCTTCCCGAATGGCCGCAATACCGCCTCTTCCACCAGTACCTCACGCAGACGGCACGAGCAGCGGGACACACTCTACCGGGCAGCAAAGACATGCGCACAGCCTACCGAGAATTCACAAAGCAACACCCACGACCCATCCCAGCGACACCGCCCTACGCACCCACCGGATCGAAACACGAACCGGTCCCCCCGGTGACGGGCCCAGTCCCACCACTAACCCTACTACTGGCCCCGAATGAAGCCAAACCCACGCAGACCACCGTCATCCACCACGGGGCAAAATGGCGCATACCGAAACACCACATGACCGCCCGAGACCTACCAAAGGTCCCCCAAGATTCCCAGGGCATGCCACGCACATGTTGGGCCTGTGACCCCGAGGCACCAACCACACCATGGCCCGTACTACACCTCATAGCACACCACCACACCCACCCCACAACCCACCTACCACCACAGGCCTACGCATGGATAGCCCCATGGTTCCACCGCAACGACACTAACCCCACGGTAGCATGGAACCCCGACCACGTGCCCAAATGGCTCTTCACCACTACACCCACATGCCCCCGCCCCGACCCGGCAGGGGTCGCCATCCGTTACAGCATGTACGAGCCAGGCAGAACGGGCAAGCACGAGCACCCCTACTATCCGCTCCACCACTCCTGCCACACACCGGAGCACCGAACACAAACCCTCACATGCCACGACCTAAACCCCGACACAGCCTACATCCTGCACTACATCTACTCCTACCTCACACAAGGACAGCCGGAGCAGGGACTCATAGCCCTGTCCCCCCAAGCGAAGCACATCATCTCCAAAGGAATAGGGGTGTACGCCACCCCCATCCTGCAGCCCACAACCCCAGTAGCCCACCTCGCCACGGGCCTTGCCATATACGCCTACCTGCCCATGAACCCATGCCGCCTCCCACAACCATCACCGGCGGACCGGCTCTTCTTCACCGACGCCTCAGGCGAATCCGCCCTCACGCCCATCACCGGGGGGGCCACCCTGCAGCTAACCCACACCGGGGGACACTACCACATGGACCACAACACGGGCCACACCACCTATGGGGCCTCTTCCCACGGGGAGCTAGGGGCCATGGCGGACGCCATCACCGAGGTCGCGGCCCACCTACCCGCCCACTCCCCGCACATCGTCCGGGTCTGGTTCGTGGTAGACGCCACTGTCGACACACACCTGCTCCTCCGCATAGCAAGGCAACCACTTCACAAAGCCACCGCGACGAGCCTCGGCACCCAGGCACTGCTACTCTGGAAAGCCCTTCGCAGCCTTCCCCCCTACGTCCAACTCCACATCGTGAAACAAAAGTCCCACAGACACCAATACGGAAATGGTAAGGTTGACAACCAGGCAGTACACCAGCGCACAACACACCTACCAGCCCTCCAGATCCCTGACCTCGGCCGCAACCACACACACCTCCAACACGTGCCCCCTGTACCCGAGCCCCATCAGACCCCGGACTGGGTACCAGAGGACGCCCCCTATTCCTCCCACGACAGAGCATACCACTACCCCAACCCCATCCAACATCCTCCCCGCGTGCTCGGCGACGCAGACAGCCGGGCGCACATCGGGGAGCTCCAGGACAGACTGCAAGTCCCCCTCTACCACTCAGCGCTGCGCCCAGCAAACGTCCCAGCCCACCTCCAAAAACGACGCATCCAGCTCCTCAGGGAGCAACTGCCATTCCTCACCAGGGTCGCCAGATGGCTCGCCCGCAAGCACATCCACGTCCACGAGGAACACACCCGTTGCTCATGCGACCACACCACCCCGGAGGACTGGGAACACTTCAAGAAATGCCCCCTCCATACAGACAGGGACACCCTAGTGTGCTGGTCCCCGGCGGAAACCCTGCGACAACACGAAGGATGGCCAACCCACAGCCACGCGCACCAGGCCACCGAACACCTCTTCCGGGACCCCCTGATCAAAGAAGCCACCATGAGAGGGGCAGTGACACAGGCCCTGCAGCGACACCTCACCAAACACACGGAAAGCCCCATGGAGGCAGCAGCACACCTCCAGCTAGAAGCAGTCCGCAGAGCAGCGGCCCAAATGGTACACCGCAAACACCTCCTGCTAACACACGCGGAGCAACTCACCGACCCCACCGCCAGGGAACACATGCAGCGTCTCATCCATTACCATGCCGTGCATGACCCAGGGGTCCACTAACCCGCTCCGCGCCCCGCACGCGCCCCCCGTCTCCATCCACAGGTCTGCAAGGCACCACCACAGCGCCCCGAGACCCGTCTCACACCCAAGAAGCCACCCGGCACCGCCCAGTCCGGCCGAGCCCGACCAGGGCCAACGGTCCATCGACGTAGACGCGCAAGACCCCGGCAGCCCATCCAGCCCACCCCCCCCGGACCCGGGGCACCCCCCCCTCACACCGGCCACCATCCGCGACCCCGACCTCCTCCGAGCAACCCTCCAAGACAGGGCCCCGACCACCCCCCTGGGCTGGTACCGCCTACAAGAGGACTGGACCAAGCTCACCGTCAAAGCCCTCCGGGACCTGACCACCCCAGGCAGCGGCCTCCACGAGACCATCGTAGACCTCGTGCTCTGGCGAGCCCGCAAACACACCCGGGGCCAGCACATCTGGATCCCCCCCATCGAGTGGGGCCAGGCCCTGACGCACGACACCGGCATCAACGTCACGCGTCAAGGGACCGTACGCCTACGACGGGCCCCAGCGGAGACGGACCACCCAGCGGACCCGAACCGCCCGGAACAGTGGGAACAGGCCACCGCGCCCAACCGCGACACCGCCCTCCGCGCCGCCGGCCTCCGCACCCCGGACGACGACCTCCCCCCCCCACCTACAGACAGTGACCACCCCCCGCCGGAGGTCTGGGTTACAGTCCTCGAGCGCGGCCACTACTACGTGATAGCCGCAACGGCTACGTCCCCCGGCCCGCAATGGCTCATCCAGGGGACAGACACCATGTTCGCCCCGGAGACCGCCCCACCAGGGGCAGTGGGGGACCCCACCACCCAGCACAGGGTCCTCAGGGGTGTTCTCCAGCCAGGGGACAAGCCCCCAGCCCGCGCCCGGGTCCAAATCACCTCAGGGAAGGCGGGCTACCACCTGGGATTGGCCATGCTCTGCCTAACCCACTGGATCCAGCGCCGCTGGCCACCCACGGGGACCGTGCCCTGGGTTTGGGCCATCCCCACCGCCCACACACAAGTCGAGGCAGGACCGGACACACGACCAAACCCCCCCCCCAGACCGCAGCAGTCCCTCACCTGCGGGTGGCACTCCATCCACAGGGTCCTCAACCGCGCGGGTCTTAGCCCAAAGCTAGCATACCCCCTTCCCACCACTGACCAAGAGGTCCACCAGATACGAAAGCTCGTCTGCGAAATCCTTGCCGCGGCAGCAGAAGACGGCAAGCTTCTCCTCCAAACCGCCCGGCCTACAACTGCCCACGCAAGCGCGCGGCAAGCGGACACATACACCGACACAGCACATCCCGCCGCACAATCCCCGCCCATGCCCCCCCCCTCTCGCTGCTCAACCCGAGACCCACACACGCCCACCATCGCGCGCACCCCCGGGCCCCGCGACACGGGCCTCCCCCACCCGCCCGAACACCAGCACACGCCCGCCACACACCCACCCGCCGGACACCCTTCACCGCCCCCCACACTCGACAACCCACACACACCCGCCGAGGGGAGCCTTGCGCCCCGCGGCACGCCCACCCCACCCAGTGAATCGCCCACGGCCCCCACACACACCCCAGAGGACCCAGGCCCACCCCCCCCGGCCCCTGAATGCAGCCCACGCGAACTGTTCCCCCCCGCGGACGCCAACCCACACGACCTCGGGCATTGCAGGACCCGGGCCCAGCCGAGCCCAGAAAGAGAACGCCACAGCCCTGCGCCTCCCTCCCCCGCCGCTGCCGACCAGATCGGCCCACCGGGCCGCCAGGTCACGACCGGGCCCCCCCAGCCGCCCGCCCCCAACCTACAGCCCGAGGACATGCCCTCCATCCTCCCCGCCGTGGCCGCAGCAGAAGCCGCCGCCCACAAGCCCGCCCGCATCACAGCCCAACCCGCGTCCACCACCTCCTCCTCATCCTCAGCCTCGTCCACCTCCTCCACCTCATCCTCCGACCCCCCCCTCCCCGCCGCCCTCATCCTCAAGGCCACGGCGAAAGCCAAAGCCGCGGCCGCACGCACCGACCCCCCAACCCCCACACAGGCGACTCAGGCACACCGGCAACGCACCGGGACGACCCCCGACCCGACATCGGCACCCTCACACCTCCGGACAGAGGTACTCCTCAACCTGGAACCGGATCCCGACCCCAAACCCGACCCCAAACCCAAACCGGACCCCAGCCCCAAACCCGACCCCAAACCCAAGCCGGCGCCCACGCGAGCACACGCAACACCGCAGACGCAACGACACAAACCCACCTGACACCACCCCCGCCCGGACCCTCGCCCAAGCCAGGACCCCCCACCCACCGCAACCCGCGCCCCCCTCCCGCCGGCACCCACCACCACCGCAGAGACGGCCACCCAGCACGACCCTGTCCAAGCCCTCGTCCGCATCCCCGTCACCAAGCGCCCCGTCATCCATCCCCCACAAACCACCACCACCGCTGGCCAAACCGACCCAGGGACGTGGGACCCCTCGACCACCGTCACCGTCAAGCCCGGCCCCCAACCCTTCCCCCCTGCCCACCACATAGTGCAGCCCCGGGGACTGCCCACGATGCCCAACCCCCCACCCCCACAAGGGGGACCGGAAAACCCACAAGGGGTCCATGGGCCATACCCGCAACACCAACCCCACCACTACCCACACCACCACCACCAGCGGCCCCACTACCACCACTACCAACACCACCCCCACCACTACCACTGCCCACCGCCCTACCCCACCGGGCCACATCCCCCCATGCACGAACAGCACCAGCGGACGGGATGGCAGCCACCGAGCGCTCCACCCGCATACCCCACCCACCACCAGGGGCCACCCCCCCCGTACCAGCCACCACCCCCGTACCAGGAACCGTATCCATACCCCCCCGGCCACCATCCGATGGCCGAAGGGGCCCCCCGGGCCCAACCCCGCCAAGGACAGCCACTCGACCCATACCACCAGCCACTGCCGCCACCACACCCCTACGTGGCGGATCCATGGACGACGGGGGACCTCCCCCCCCCCCCAAGTACCAGGCGGCACCGCGCAAGGCCCCCCAGGGGCCGCCGACGCCTCTGGACTGGCCCGACTCGAGCGATGAGGCCCGGTCCCGCAAACGGCGGCGTTCCCGCTCCCCCCCCGCACGGCACACTCGCCCACGGCGCCCACACTCCCACCGCGCCTCAACCACCCACTCGCGCCGCTCCCGCTCCCCCAGGGGCCACCACGACCCCCCGGGACCCCGCTCCCGTCGCTCCCGCTCCCCCGGGCAGCACCACGAGCGCCACCGCCGCCCCATGTCCCCCTCCCCCTCCCCCCGCCGGCCAAACAAGACCCCCACCCCCAGCCCCCGCCACCACCACTCCCGCTCCCCCCGACGCAGCCAGACACGCCACTGCCGCCCCACGTCCACCTCCCCCTCCCCCCACACGCCCCGCCGGGCTCCCCGTTCCCCCCGCCACCCGTACCCATCCACCACCCCCAGCCCCCGCCACCACCACTCCCGCTCCCCCGGACGCCACCGAGCACGCCACCGCCGCCCCATGTCCACCTCCCCCTCCCGCTTCCCCCTCCGCCCGTACCCGTCCTCCACCCCAGGCCCCCGCCGCCCGCTCTGCAGGAGCTCCGCCGCTGGGTGAAGTGGGCCGGAGGAGCGGGAAGGCACGAAGGGGTGCACATGGTGCATACCTTCGAGGAGGTGCGCACCCGCACCCCCGCGAACCCCAACGAGGCCGCCCCGGAGGCCATCATGCCGCAAGCGGCATGGGAGGCCCTCCTCCGCGATGCGGTCCAGGGCCTCCGCCCCCCCTACACCCCCCAAGCCCTCCCCCAGTGGCTCCAGGCCACCCACCCCCAGGCCTGGGCCGCCGGCGCCCCCTCCCCACCCCGCCCCTCCCGCCACCACCACACCAGGAAGGGGCAGGACAAGGGCAAGGGAAGGGCAAGGGGCACCAAGGAGCACTCAGGCAAGAGGGCACGGAAGGGCCCCAAGTGAGGGCAGGCACTCGCAGGGACAGGATGCTGGAAGCGACACCACATGGGGGCAGGAAACCACCCAAGAACCAGGAAGGGGCGGGAGCGGGGACCAAGACACGGAGGAAAAGGGCACCACGGCAGGCACCACGACCCACACCCAGGAAGGGCACACCACGACGGGGGGACCAGCGCCGCCCCAGCCCCACCAAACACCCCAACACACACCACCGAAGCAAACATCGGACGCCATGCGGATCACACCAGCGCACGCCCACCGCCCACCGGAAACCACACGGAGAATGGAGGGCACACCTACACGGGGAGAACGGGCCACACCCACAGAGGAAGCCGCAGGGAACACCGCCGCACGGCGCACCACCACGCCCTCACTGCCAGGCGACGACCCCGGCCACCACAAAGGCCACCTCACAGGCACCGGAAGAGGACGAAGGCACGGCCGCGGCACCCACGACTAGGGACCGAAACCCCCAGAGGACACGGGACCAAGGTACAGGCCCCCAGGGAGGGCAACCCCACGGACCGTCATGCGAACGACCTACCCGACCCACCAGCCCGAGCGGCACGCCCAAGCCCCCACAGCACGGACCCAGCGAGCCACCCACACCTAGCCGCACCCCCCAGCCACCAGCCAGCCACACTCCGGCCCGCACTCCGCACCACGACACAGGCCAGGCTGACCTCCACTGACCCACCGCGGCACCACGCGAGACCACGGCACACCGCACCAAAGCGCGCCACAGTGCAACGCGCCACAGCACGACGCGACGCGACGCGGCACAGAGCGGCACAGCACGACACAACTGACCCTAACCTGAGGGACTAACCGAAGCCAGCCACCGCACACCCTGGAGGGCGCCGCGCCAGCAAGCCACACACCAGCACCACAGGCCACACACGGGGCCACAGCGCGCCCGGCGACAACGGTGGCGGACCACCCAGAAGATTACAGCCGGCACCGCAGAGGGGAAAGGACACGAACAACCCCAGCCCCCTAACCCAAAACCACAAGCAGCCGCCTGGCGCAGCCGCCCAGCCGGCAGAGCCAGGACCTAACCCGGCAAGAAGGGGCGCCGAGCCCACCGTGTACATAGCCCACCCGACCCATGGGGCCGGAACGCGGCCACACAGAACGCAACTGAAGACAGCAGCCCGGAAGACAACACTGAATGCAGGCCAGTGCGTGCGCCAGCCCAGGGAAGACAGAGGGAGGAACAGGCAAGCCCCCCCCCCCCCCCAAAAAAAAAGGAGGGGGGAGGGGGAAAAGGCACGAAAACAGCCCACAGCCGCCAAACCGCCCGCCAACACCACCACAGGCGGCCAAAACCCCCCCCAGAAGGCACCGAAGACAGGACCCCCACAGAGGCACAGGGGGACCTCCCACCCAAAACCGGCAATACCAAGCCAGTAACAACGGCCGACGGGGAAAAGCCACACGGAAAAAAAAAAAAAAAGAGAGAGCCACCAGCCCAGCCCGAAAGAAAGGGGATGGAGGGACAGGGACCACAAAGCCCGGGACAGAAAAAAAAAAAAGAAAAAACCAAAGCGCAAAAAACACACCCCGACAACCCAGCCAAGAAGGGCTGGGCACAGCCGAGACCCGGGCCCAGCACACACGCCCACACCGCACGCCGGAACCGGAAACGGCGGGGGGCAAGCGGGGCGCCCACGAAACCACACACGTCCCAAAAGCAGGCCGAAACCGAAGCCCAACCACGAACACCACAAACAGCCGACACTAGAGGGACAACACCACAAACCGTGCCGAAAAAACACCCACCCAAGACCCCAGCCAGGACTGGCGGGGTTAACAAAACCCGCACCCAACCGCCAACCGGACCCAAACACAAACGCCACACAACAGTAGGAAGCCCAGTGCCCACAGCCCGGGCACTGAGGCAGCCCGTGCCATGCAGGTGACCCGGCCAAACGAGATCCGGAGACCGGGGGTAAGGCTGCATCCTAAGGCCTGCGCTGCTTTGGGACTCGAGGCGGAGCGTGCGACACCCAAGCGCCTCGGAACCCTAGTACCAAGAACGTGCATGCACGCCTTGGGAACGGGATACGCCAGGAAGTCCGGTGAACCCCTAGGGTTCCGCCCAAAGGAGGGGACGTGCGCCAGCACGGGGGCACACCCCCCCGGCGAGACAAGCATGTCACGCTGGCGGCGATCAGCCCTCCCGGCGTTGCCCGGGGCGGCTTTGTTGGGGGCCAACAGTCAGGTCTAGCGGGAAGTAAGCCACCTCCCCTCTTCACGCGCGGACCCTCTTCCTGTTCGTCACAGGGGCGACGCCAGGGGGAACTATGGGGCGCCTCTCCACGACCAAGTGCACCTACCTACCTACCTACCTACTCGCCCCTGATGGAGCTGAGTCCGACAAGCACCTCTTCCCTGAGTCTTGCCTCCAGGACAACTGGACCGACGACTACGCTAAGTCTGAGGCCTTTGCGGCCGAGTATAGGGCTGTGACCGACCCTGATGACGGGCAGAAGTGGCCAAAGGGGCTGACTGAGGAAGATGGCAAGCTCCACCGGAACGGTAAGCTGCTAGTACCAGAGTCCCGAGTGCTCGAGCTATGTGAAGCTTGGCACCACCACATGGTGCACCCAGGGGTCAAGAAGCAAGCCTTTGACATGCAGCGCCGGTTCGAGATCGACCAGATCGGTCTCTACACCGCAATCAAGAAGGTCAAGAAAGGTTTCTCGGTCTGTCAGGCCTGCAATCCCGATAACCGGAACGTCAAGGGGGAAGCCCAATGGACTCCAGTGCCTGACCAGCCCATGGAGAGCGTGGCCATGGACGTCTTCTCCATGCCCGAAGTTCACATTGGCAAGGAGACCTTTGACTGTGTGGTTCTTTATGTGGATCGCCACAGTGGCTACGCAGTAGCCATTCCGGCACGCAAAAAGGGGTTGCTTGCCAAGGAAGTGGCAGTCATGATGATTCGTCATTGGCTGACCGTCTTTGACATCCCCCGCACCATTTGCAGTGACCGAGGGCCCCAGTTTACTGGTGGCTGGTTCAAGGCCATGTGTTCCCTCATGGGAATACGTCATGCCAAGAGCGTTGCCTATCTCAGCCGGTCTAACGGCCGGGCTGAAGTGGCTGGACGGCAGCTGTTCGAGAAGCTGCGCAAGATTCACATCACCAATCCACGGCGGAACTGGTTTGAGGAGATGTGGCCTGCTCTGAAGGCCCATCATGACACCCCCACTCCCAGTGGTTTGTCCCCTCACCAGATTCTGTTCGGCAGGGACCCCCGGGGTCGGGGACTTCCCTTGTCTGGTGATGGCATGGCAATGGACGCCAAGGAATTCTTTGCGCGGCAAGAGGCAACGGCGCGTGACATCCGCCAGCAGCTCGAGAAGGAGCATGCTGAGCGTCAGAAGTCCGCCCCGAGCTCGACAGCGCAAAGGTTCAGGGTGGGAGACCCGGTGTGGCTGATCAGACCCCGCCCTATGGGCACCCACCGCACCAAAACCTGGTTCACACCCGGAGAGGTGGTCCGCAGGATTGGTGAGGACACCTACCGCATCAAGGTGGGTCACCGACAGTTCCGGGAGCGCCACGAGAGTCAACTCCGTGTGCGGGAACCCGACCTCCGTGGCCGACATGTGTCCCTGGACTACGCCGCACATGAGGCTGATTCGGACGACGATTATGCTGAGCAGGACGACTACCCTGTCGACAAGATCCTGGCCCAGCGTCCGAACGCCTCGGCACCCGGAGGCCTGGAGTTCAAGGTTCGTTGGCGAGGTTATGGGCCGTCCCGCGACACCTGGGAACCCGTCTCCTCGTTCGTGCCGCGGATTAATACTCCTTTCATGGACTACATCCGCAAGCACAAGACCAAGATCCATGTCTCGGACTTGGCAGCACTCACCCGGGCGATTGCAGCCAAGGGCGCCTGATCATCGCCCTGAGCTCTCCCCTGATGCAGTTTGAGCGCTTGTTTGGTCGACGGATCGTCCCTTACTTGCTGGCTCTCTTACATCTTCGGGTGACCTGCCATCAGAGTGGCCAGTACCCCCCCCTGCTGAATCCAGAGGAGGATGGCCCCTCTCTTCCATTTCTATTCATCACTCCCCGCCTGCTGAATCCTTGGGAAACCATTCAGGGCGACTGACCTTTACCTTTTCTGAGCTCTTGGGACCTTGGAGCCCATATGACGTTGCGCAACGGAGGCCGCTGTCATCGGCATTGCGATTTTTTTGGTGTGTGGTCTGGTCCCATGGCACTTGCGGGATCCAGACCAGTCGACGTGTGTCTGCAGACTATATATGGCCTGAACTCAGGCGTTTTCCTGTCCACCCTCCTGCATATGCCTTATCCTAACCGGGGCGTGGTTTGGCGCTCTGTCCAGAGTGTGTTTACACGCCTATTACCCCGCTTGTTGCTGATTTTTCTGTTCCCCAGGATGTGTGCATCTGTATGTTAAGTGTTGTCAGCCCATCGCCGAGATGTGGACTGATTTCCCCCCCCGAGGGGATGCGAATCGGAATACGCAATGGCCTTGAGTCACCGTGTACATGCTCTTACATGAGGTCCAGCCTGGACCAGTACATAGATACGGATTCTTCTGTTTGAGTGCCTGTGATACCGTGTGCCCTAGTGGCTCTGATGTGCTGAGATCCTGATGGCGCCAGGCGGGAAGCCCAGTTGCCTGAATGCACTCCCAGCGGTCCGCCACTGTCAGTCCCAGTGTGAGCCTACCAACTCGCAGACGCACTTGCAGTCGGGTGGCGACCTCCGGTGTCCTGACCTCGGTCAGTCTGCCTGGGAAACTGGTGGTTTGGGGAGTCGACGCCTCCGCCCACACTGCATGAGGACTCCCTCATGTATGGCCTTCGTGGTAATAGGGCGAGGGAAAAGTCGGCCTTGATGCCCGATCCCTTAAGGAGGAGCTCGTCCGGCTGTACCAGTCTGGACTCGTGTCGTGGATATGGACATGGTGCGCCCGAGGAAGGACCCGTGGGGACTCTCCCCCAGCCTGCGGCCTTGGGAAGCCTGGGGTAGCCTGATGGATCTGTGTGGTCGCTTTCGACCTGTGGGACCACCTCGGTCGTCGTGTGACGCCTATGTTGGCCGTGTATGCCACTGCCACTGTGGTGGTGACCGTCGCAGCCGGCACCCGGTGCGCCTGGTATGGGTTAACGGGTCCTTTGGATGCCGAACAATCGCCGCCAGGACCCGGGACTTGATACTGGATACTATACATGCAGTTACTAACAGCTACAGCACCGTACCTGTCTTACTGTGGGATTTGGGCAGCCTAACCTGCAATTCAGCCTGAAGTGAGGATGTGACCCCCCCCCCCCCCTTCAGGGGATGGTCCTGGGTACCTGCTGCCATGCTTGGGTGTTATCGAGCCCCCCCCAGGGTTTGCTCTAAGGAGGGGGGTGAAGCGGTACCCAGAACCTATGGCCCATGGCCCGGAGGCCTGTGAGCCGTCACACCCGTGCGGAAGCCGTTGACACCGGCTATCCCTGTTCTCTAACCCGCGAAATCTGGAATCCGATTTCTAACCAATAAATCCATTTAGAATTACCATAATTTTATTGTCTTAGGCGATTTTCAGTCGGAAATCGGTGAAATACCCGATCTTTACCGCGATTTCTAATTGTCGTGAAATCGCCGCCTGATGTCGCCTGTTCGCGCGCCTTCGTCGCTTCTCCGTGGCGAGTTTTGTGATGAACTTTTCTCAAGTACCTGTGAGGTTCTAAGAGAACTTAAGGGCTGAATCTAGAGGGTATTTAATGTACTTTCATCTGGTTTGTTCACCAGAATTTTTCGCCGTTGCGTCTTCCAGAAAATCAACGCGCAAGGGTTTCCGTCGTTCGTGCGAACTCATGGTTCTCAAGGACCATGAGTTCGGACGGAACCTTACATCTCCCCCCTATACCTTTCATCCATGCCCCTCCCACGTGGGCATATCCTTTTGTATAGGGAAGCGGGCAATGGCGGTGTTTTAGGCAGCCTATGGGTCTCGCAAACCCAAGTCGTTTGCGTGCGCAAACGCTAACTTTGTGGCCTTGTGAGCATGAACGTTAATAACCGAACACAATGCTCACAAGACCAAAAGCCCGAGACCATTTTCGTTTTTCGAGCCAACTCAACGATGGCTCCACGCAATTCAATGCGTACCAAAACTCTATCTTCGAAAGAGGGCAAATTTTGGTCGAAAATTAGGCCAAAATGGCCAAACCCCCGAGGCTCGTACTCGAAGCCTATGGGGAGTTGAGCCTCGAATCAAGACAATATGTAAAGTAGAGACCACGAAGGACATTGTGGATGGCTTGGTTGACTTTTACAACCTTGTCTTCTATTTTATATAATTTTGCCTTGTGAGCACGCGTGCCATATTGCCTCTTTGCACACGCGCTCATATGCAAGCACTAATGACACGAGTGGGCGGAGACAATCTAACCATAGTGTGCATATTTGAAGGCACCTACTATGGGCCTACTCCAAAAGTGTTTACTCATATTTTTGCTCCTCAAGGTCCCAAAGATATGTTCATGCCAATATCGCCGATATATGCACTTTTTCCCATAAATAGTGTGCTTCAAGGATTGAGGTGTTAAAAATGCTTTCATTCTGCTTTGAACCTCAACCCTTGTTGCAAAAGGGAAGCAAAGCTTCGGTTTGCATCCATGCAAAAGCCCGAGGCTCCTTTCTCTTGTGATACGGAGATACAATATTTGGAGGGACCACTTTTGGGTGAATTTTGGCCGTTTTGCCCAAAATGGCCACAAACTCCATCTCCCCCTGATTTCACCCCCGAGGTTGCGTGCGCCACTTGACCAAGGGTAAGGGCAATTCGGAGAGGGCACATAAACCCGCATCGAATGGGATGTTTCCCCGTGTGGCCTCTCCTCTGGATGGCAGAGTTGTGAGTCACCCAATTTGGGGTATGTTGCCATTCTGCCCCATTTGTGTGTCACTTTCCCTCCAAGCGGAAAAATGGCTAGAGGGGATCATGAGGGTTGGCAAGTGGCATATATTAGGACCTAAGTCCCATGAGTTTCTAGCATTTTTGGTTGGAAGGATCCTCGCCGTGGCCATGGAGATATGGAATCATGAGTGCGGGCCATTTTGGCGTAATTTCGCTGTTTTTGCCATTGTATGCCATATTGGAATTACCATATCACCATGGGGCACGGGATCTAGCCAGGAACGAAGGGCGAATATTGTAGCATATGACCAAGGGTTGAACGCCATTGAGTTTCGTCTTTGCTCCTCCGGCTCATCCGGAGTTATTCAACTTTTGGTGCGATCCATGATCCCCTCCTTTGCACCGCATGTTGCTTTCTGCCCCGCCCGTGTGGTCATCCCCTCGATGAACAGCAAGCAGCCAGTGTGACAGCAAGCTATAACCCAGGGCATGGGACCAGTGGGGATATCGAGGGTTGTGAATCAAGGCTTGGCGCGTCAATATCGCCAAGGTTTTCTACCCTGGACGGTCGCCCGAGACGGCCGATTTTGCTGATTTTGGCATCATGACCCCACTTGACAAACCCATGGTGCCCTGATGCCGGGATCTCAGAGGGAACCAGGTTGGGTGAGGGTTCCAGGGAGTTTGTACTCCAAGGGCACAGGGTCAGTTGCCTCGTCCCTACCTCTGGCGGGTCTGGACGAGGGGTCAACTTTGGAGATTTTTGAGCTAATGCCAGTTCGGGCTGAAACAGCCCATTTTCAGCTACCAACTCCTAGGGGATAGTGGCGGGGCCATATCTCTGGCTCAGAGGGGAGTTGAGACCTGTTGTTAAGGGAGCATAGGGGGCAACTGTCGGTTGGCCTTGGAGCCCCTTGGTTCCCAGGAACCCGCCTGTGGCTGGGCGGGACACCCCCCCTATAGGCAGGGTTTCAGGGTCCGGACTGAGCAGGGCATGGGTTGTGTTTGAGCCCCCGCCCCCACCAGCCACTGAGAGGGTCGGACCTGGGATTGGGATACAAGTTGGGACTGAGTGTCTATTGTCCTGTGATGCCCTTACCCCAGTCCAGTCTTAACCCCCTGTGTACATATCCTGATGTGTTGCTGTACATACTTTTGTTCCCTTGTTTCAGAGTGGCAAGGATCCTGAAACGCTTCGTCACATGACACGAGCGCAATGATGCCCCTGTGAGCGTAGTGCTTTGCCTGCCTGCTCACTTGTGCGTGTCCACCGCAGCGTCCCGTGGCCAGGCCCCCCACGGGAACGCGTGGACCCCTTTATCCCCAAGCTATAGGCACTAAAACATCTTTTCCTGGGTTACTGAGGCACTGATATACTGATGGCAGAGCCTATGGATTTATCTATGTTTTCTCATGAATTCTTAGCTATCCTAGTGGTATGCACCCTAGGGGGCTGGGGCACCTCTTTTTGAGAGGTCCTGGGTTCAATACCCAGTCAGCGTAGCTAAGTAGGATTATCCCATGTGACATGGCAGTGACCTCAGCGCCACAAGCCATGCCACCTCAGCACCAATGGGACCCAAAAACAAAGAGTGCACATCTCAAGATGGCACTATGGATGAGAGTGAGACCTTGGGGCAGTTTTCCAATCAGTTTTTCTCAAACATGTAAAATATTTCATCCTGAGTTGCAATATATGCTAATTGCTGTGGTCTATTGTTGATAGTTGTCTTTATCTAACTCTTTGTGACTGCAGCCCTTCATGCTTTGATCCTGTTTATCTTCTACTTGCTTATCTCTGGCTTGGGTGATCCTGGATTGGTTGTATTTCAACAACAAAACATTTTCCTCATCAAAAACAAGCAGCAGGAACCCTACACCAGCAGCAAGCAGCAGGAGAGACACAACAAACACACAGTGTTGAAATCACTATAAAACGTTCTGGTAGCAAGAGGCAGACAGTCTCTGCGTACCGGCAGCAACCCCGTGCCGTACATCCAGTGCGCCGAGATCTGTCCTATATAAGCAAGAAGGGCGAACGAATATGGACACGAAGAAGGAGGACACCGACGTGAGGACGGCGCCTGAGGCACCAGCAATGCCATCACCTGGTGAACCTGGACCTGGACCTAGCGCTGTACCTTCTGTTGTAACCAGACAAGCGCGCGCGTTCACATCGCGGATACATAAATGTAGTAATTGCTGCATATTTGTTACTATTTGTGCATATTCAATACTCCACTTTGTGCACATTTAGATTCCATCATGATTCCACAATGATCCAATGATGCCCTGTGCCTGTGCCTGTTTCATGGTGCAGAGGCCACAGCAAATTTTTTTTTGCTGATTACGGTCCTGCTGCTGCGCTTCTCTGCAGCAGGCTGGCCAGGGCTATGGCCATTACGGCCTCATTTGGGTTTTGGGGCTACTGGTGCCCCTACCTTCAACCTGGGAGTTTATTGGGATACTTGGGGGTTTTCACCCTCACCTTCACCCTGTCCCAGACCACTGCAGTCGTTGGGGCTGCATTATGATCGACTACACCTTCCTTGCCGAGTTTGGCCCCGCATCCAGCCTTGGGGCCCTTACATCGCCTTCTTTGCGGCCTCCATCCTGGACTACCTGACTGTTGAGTACCCTGATGACTATGGGTTAGAGATCTCTGGTTAGGCTGCCCAGACCATTGCCTTCCAGTACTTCGCGGGTGCTGTGGAGGCAGAGTCGAGTTCATCGCCTTCGTTGGTTTGGGCTGCCTTCTCAGCAGGTCACTGTGGGTAGAAGGGTGCAATAATCAAGAGGCTACATAATAATTGTGTGTTTGTATCACACTTGCGTGCACTTTTGCATCATGGCATGCCTGGGCCCTTGAGTGGCCTTTTTGTGCACCATTGCTTCCATGGCCCACGAGTGGCCTTTGCAGCTGCCCCAAAGCAGATAAAGGGGCTAGTTTACCTTTTAATTGCGCTCCTGTGGCCTTTTTCAGGCCTTGTATTTGACTGGTGGCCTTGAAGGGCCTTGTTTCAATTTATTTGAGGTTTTTGCCCCAAAG
The DNA here is from genome assembly GCA_964036045.1 of Eutreptiella sp. 'Long Island Sound 2002'. Lineage (NCBI taxonomy): Eukaryota > Euglenozoa > Euglenophyceae > Eutreptiales > Eutreptiaceae > Eutreptiella > Eutreptiella sp. 'Long Island Sound 2002'. Next base: position 6,298,025 of record OZ038379.1, on the reverse strand, counting down.
CAGATAAAGGGGCTAGATCTGGTGCCCAGAGAGACCAGGCGCGCCTCCTGGGCTTTGTGTTGTTTGCAGGCGGCAGTGCTTGTCCCCAGGGGGACAGCCAAGCCCCCTGGGTTGACGCTTTTGTGCACATCCTTGTCTTTTTTTTGGTTACAAGGTTAAGGTAAGGTATACAGTGTGACGTAGGATTAGTGCAGGATCAGTGCAGTTTCGTTTTGTTCGTTCGTCGTCGTCGTCGAGTTTCGGCGAGTTTCGACGCGTTCCTCGTTTCGTTCGTCGAGTTTTGCTCCCTTTGGAGCTTACGAAACCTGTTTTTACTGGTCATTCTGGGCTCTACTGCTCTTTTTTGGCAGTTTGGGTGTTGCTGTCATGGTGGCTGGGGGGCAGGTGCGTGGGCTTGTTGGGTGGTCTAATCTCGGTTCGTTTTTGGTTGATTCGACGTCCGTCGACTCGTTTTGGCTTTTTTCTCTTCGAGTTGGTTCGAATTGTGCTCCCTTTGGGGCTTGAGATAAGTTTTGGGTGCAAACCTGGGTCATTGGTTGTCATTGCCTTGAGGTGGTTTGTTGGGTACCCCCCCCCCCACAAAGGAGTGGATCTTGCGCTTGTTTGCGCTTGTTGGTGTTTGTTTGTGCTCGCCGTGAGTGTTTGGGAGAACAGGGAGTAAGGCAGTGACAACTAACCACCTTTCTTTTGGGTGGGGGGGGGCTGGGAAACCCTCCTCACACCAACATCTAACATAAGTTGCACTAGAGCAACTATGATCACAATGACCCTAGGAGAAAATAAGAGAAGCCTTCAGCCTACGGCTGAGGCTGGGAATTTAACTGATATAGCCTTAGGCCAAGTGCTGAGGCTCCTGTTTGGCCTCCTCCCAGGGAGCGACAGGTTATTTATTGCTTTGATCACCCCCACCCAGTTTCCAGCCTAGGTAACCAATCCTCGGAGGTGTAAAAAACTGTGTTAAAAAGCTTCCCTACAAAAAGGTCAGAGGATCTGAGGGAGGTGGGGAGAGGCAAGACCAGCTAATAACCTCCAGGGAAAAGCACCACTGATGGTGCAGCACTGTAGGTGGCAGTGCACCCTGTGAGAGTTGAAGTGGGTGCAGACGTGCACGGGGTACTTGGACTTAAACCCCAAGTCCAAACCTCATCTAAGTAATTTTGTGGGAAGTTGGGTCTAGTAGGTTAGGGTGCTGCGAAGGAACCCTCCCAGCTTGTGGGTGTAACAGGAACCCTCCCAGCTTGTGGGTAATCAACACCCTAGCCTAGCCAGATGTTTAGTAGGAACCCTCCCAGCTTGTGGGTATGACAGGAACCCTCCCAGCTTGTGGGTAGAAACTAACTTAGTTCCTAAACACTGGTACCTAACTTTAATCCTCTGATGGTATTGATTTTTGGGAACAGTGAGCTGAAAGCCACTTTCCCTGCTGCAGTGCACCGAGTTCTGGGCACTGGCCTTGCTCGGTTGCCAAAGGAGAGAGAGAGAGAGAGAGAGAGAGAGAGAAAGGAGGAGAGAGAGAGAGAGCGAGAGAGAAAGAGTCATTGTTTGGGGCTGTGGGACAATCAGTTTGCCCTGCCCTTGTTTGTTTGTTTCAGTTTTGCTGTCACACTGTCAGCACAGCACTGCACATTTTTGATCCACTGCACTGCCTGTCCAGTCAGCACAGTCTTTCTGGCACTGTCCACTCTTGTCTGTCCTTCCCTTGGCAGTGGCCATTTCTCAGATTCAGGTTTGCCACTTGGCGTCGCCACTGCCATCTACTTTTACACTGACCATCTCAGGTCTTTTCCAACTGTTTGTACAGTAATGGCCTTCGTCAGGGCCATCTGGGGCTGGCAGAGCCCTGCTGCCACTCACAGCCCCACCCCCAGTGGAATCGGAAAGTTTTAGATCCAGGGACTTCAGTTTAGTGCCCCTGGCCCAGGGTTACAGGTGCCTGGTAGCACTTTTTCTGCCTTTTGGCAGGGCCATTTCTCTGTTTTTGGCCCACAGAGCAGGTCAATCCTGCCAATCAAAACCCACTTTGGGGTGCCAAAAGCTAAATCCACTGTTTTGTGGAGTTTGGAGCCAAGCCTTGTTTTTTGGCTCCAAAACTATGAACGGACACCCCAATCAGAGATTTTGGGGAAATCTGAGCTGGGTTGGTGGGGACATCAGAAAAAACCCCCCTCCACAGCCCATGATTAGCATCATCAGATCATGCATTTTTGAATCTCCCCTTCTTTTTCAGAAATCAGTTCTGATTTTCAGCCAACCCCCTGAGTTTCAGCTTAGTGGGGGGGTTGCTGAGTGTTGTGCCTTTGCGTGGGTAGTAGAGCCACTACTAGCTCTAGGCTTCTCTTCCCATGTTCTTGTGTTTTGGTGGGGAGAGAGGCCATGTGAAGCTCCTAGGCGGCCTTCACCCCTTGGTACCTCTCGCCTTGGGGAAGTAGTTAAGTCTACACGGCCTAGGTTGCTGGAGTCCCCCTATCTCCCTCGTAGGTTGGGCCGGAATATGCCGTAGTGGCGTAACCCCATTCTCTTCCCCCTTGGGGTTGCTCTTAACCCACATTTTCTATTTTTTTTGGCAATCGCTTGTCTTGTTGTGGTTTTTCGGCCACGGCCCCATGGTGTGCCCCCCTGGGTTGTGTCCTAGTGGGGGGGTGTAACCAGACAAGCGCGCGCGCTCACATCGCGGATACATAAATGTAGTAATTGCTGCATATTTGTTACTATTTGTGCATATTCAATACTCCACTTTGTGCACATTTAGATTCCATCATGATTCCACAATGATCCAATGATGCCCTGTGCCTGTGCCTGTTTCACTGTGCCCTTACATGGGCCAGTGGACGTGGTTGATGACTCGCTGGAGGGACTTCAGTTGGCCTTCAGGGCCCTCTCAGTCCAGGAGGTGGACACCAACCCTGTGAAGAGAAAGAGAGAGAGAGAGAAGGATGCTGGAGAAAGCATGGCAGACGAAGGAGTAGACCATGGGCAAGACCCGACGAGTGAGTCGACCTTCGAGGGCGCACCAAGCGCTTCTGGCCTCCACGCATCACCCTCTCGAACAACCACCACACTCCCAACTCCAGACCCAGCCGCTGCAACATCCACACCCATAACCACCCCGCCTATGGTTGAGGGCACAGGCTTTACTGGTATGCCTACCTACCCTGCCTATGGTGTGAACCCACCTACCACTGCGTTTCCAGAGGCAACTACTACCAGTGAGCCGGTGGCCTCCAGTTCTGCGCTGCGATGGTATGCGGCTGACTATCACCATCCTCTACCCGCTACGGAAGCCTATGTGGATGTTCCTGGTTATGCAACCCTGAGTGGGCTGAGGAGAGGACCTGAGTCATGCGGGAGCAGGAGTAGAGGATCGGGGAGATCCTCCAACAGGTCCCTGACGCGGTCGGAGATAGAAGAGGCTCTCCTAGGAGCCACCTCTGAACTTGTGGGCGATCTCACTCAACAGATTCGGGCTAAACTAGAGCCCCTGATTCCGCCCCAAGCGTCACCTACCATGGTGGGAATTTCACCCCATCGAGTACAGGCTAGCCACCTGGTGGCAGGGTTGACAAACACCCTGGGGAGCCTGAGGAGCCGACTGATGCCGACCCCTGCAGCGATACCGAGAAGCCCTCTCGTACCAAGAACGGCCCAGCCACCCTACAGTCACGTGGGGAATTCTACGAGAGCTGAGCTGGACCGGCTGGGGCTAACAGCCCTGAGGGCAATGGTTGACATGGAGCCCTATGGCTCCAGTGACCTGGGCGGAGACCCAGGTCAGGTCAGGTCAGGTAGTGCCAGCTACCACTGTCCGTCAGCCCGCGAAATGCGTCCGACGGCAAGACGTCTGCCCGAACACACGCACACGGAACACGGAGAGTCGCTGCAGGTTCAGACGGAACCGAGACGCCCAGAAGGGGCTCCAGCCGGTAGATGAAGACTACCTGACCCAGAGGGGGCTTCAGCTGGTGAGGCAATAGAAGATGCTACGCACGTACAGCACAGAGCAGGAGAACGCAAGCAGAACCGGGTTCAACAACGAGCCAATTGGTCCATGAGTTCAGGGTAGTCTGCTGTCCCCACTGGATTGTTCCACTGGACTACCCAGAGCCTACGAGAGCTGAGCTGGACCGGCTGGGGCTAACAGCCCTGAGGGCAATGGTTGACATGGAGCCCTATGGCTCCAGTGACCTGGGCGGAGACCCCTCTGACGATGAGCCGCCTTCAATGACTTCCGCTTTGCCCTCGGAGGACGACGACCCTGAGGACCCCGAGAACCCAAGTGGGCGGAAGAAGAAGAAGAAGAGGAAGACCAAGCGCCCGGAGGGACGCAGGTCTCAGGAGGCTAAGGCTATTGCCACCTCCAAGATCGTGCTGAACTTGCCTGAGTTCACAGGCAAGGATATCAGCGAGTTCGCTGAGAATTTTGGTCGGTTCCTCCGAATGACCGGCCACAACCCATGCTAGTGGGCGAGTCAAGTGCGATCCGCTCCTGCAGTGCTGCAAGACCAAGTACCTGGAGAAGCAGGTCAAGCAGATCGTGACTAAGTCCGCCACCTTTGCCGACGTTTTGGTTGCCGTGGAGAGGCAGTACCCAACCTATGAAACCAACCTCTCCATCAGGGCCGAAATCCAGAACCTGGCCGTGCTGCCCAACAACCCCAAACCTCGCAGGGTCTCTGAGCTATTGGCTGACCTGGATCACTGGGCTGGACGATTGACGCCCGGTTCCTACAGCAGCGACGACCTGCTTTTCTGGTTGGTGGCTAAGCTCCCTCGGCAGCTGTGGGACGAGTGCCGTTCAACGGCAGAGCGCAAGGCTAGAGCCCTCCACTACGAGGATTTATGTGTGCTACTCCTGGAGCTCGCGCTGAAGAAGGAAAGCGACCAGCACCTGAACGCCTACCGTCCCGGAGGGGGAGGCTCTGGAAGCCACGGCAAAGGGTACCAAGGACCTAGACCTGGACAAGGGACTACCCCCAAAAACGCCCGTATCATGGAAAATGTCAAGGAGCTCTTCGGGTGTGATGCCAGAGATGAGCAGGGCCACCTGCAGCACGCCCCAGACTGCGAGCAGCGAGACTGCTTCGTAGTCCAAGGGAAGAAGCAGGAGACCAACACCGGCGCCAAGGCGAAGACGCCGGATCACTACAGGTGTACCATCACCTGTGCCTTCTGTGGGAAGAGGAAGCACTACGAGGATGAGTGCTACCACAAGCAACGCCTGTCGGCGAAGCTGAAGGGTGAGGATCCTGGCAAAGGCTCTGGCAAGGGTGGTGGCAAAGGCAACGGCAACAACTCCGGCAAGGGCAAGTCGAAAGGACGTGGAAAACGACAAGACAAGAACCAAGGTGGACGAGGAGGAGGCGCTAACCACCAGCCAGACAAGGACAACAAGAACCCGGACAAGAACGGAGGTAACCCCAACCCTAATCCAGGGGGGAACTCCGAGCCCTCTGGAGGGCAGTCTGGTCCCACCACACGCTCGCAGACTCAGGCCCAGCGAGAACAAGGGGCCAAGCGTGAGCATGAAGGTGGTGATGACGGCAACGCTAAGAAGAGAAGCCGTTTCATGAGGATGGCCCGCAAATTTGCGGAACTGGGGTTCGAGGTGACCTGTCCCGCGGAGTTCTGACGGGGACGCTCCGGTGGGGCCCTGGACCTGGTGTTTTGGGTACGTATCCCACTAGGGGGACGTGAATACCTGGGGGTATTGGATACTGGCGCCACCATACCTATAGTGGCTAAGACAATATTACCTTCTGGGAGCCTGAAGAACACCATTACCTCCGCGGCTATACGAATGCGGGATGGACATGTGGTGCACAGCTGCGGGGACTGTGAAGTGGAGGTACCTATGGGCTCCTGAACTATCGCCCATCGGTTCTATGTGATGGACACTGAGGCCTTCGACTTTGTATTGGGGACTGACTTCTTCGTGCAGCACTCCCAGATACAATCCCTGACGCTGCAAGCGCCCTACCTCCCCTATGTGGACCACGGCAGTGGCAGAGAGTCTGTACCACTGGAGCAGTCGGAGCACACCTCGAGCTACCTGAGGGTATCGAAGGAGGAGCCCTCGAACATGATGGCGGCCTCCAAAACTGAGGACTATCAACTTTTGGGGGACGTCCTAGACCAAGGTCTGAAGGAGTTGGGTTACTCTAGAGAAAACCTGAGTGCGGAGTTGTTCGCCAGCGACAAGCAACATGTCCTGGACCTTTACTGCAGCAAGGGGACGCACTGCAGCTACAAATTCTACTGGCCCTTTTTCGGGATGGCCTACGGGAATCCCAGGTTCAGTGAAGTGGGGAAGGTCTTGACCAAGGTGGCCTTGGAACGTTCCCGTAAGGTCCTGTGTTCCCCCAATTGGGGAGCCCATGGGGGCAACGAGTACTGCCGAACCCTCCTGGACAGGCTGACTATCAGCTCTGTTCGGTTACCTGATGAGGCCATCTACGTGCCTCTGGGGCGTAAGACGCCTATCGGGAAACCTGGATGGGGGAGTATGCTCAGCGTAGTCGACGGAGGTCTTACCTCCATCCCCTGGGAGGACCTGGACTGGACTCTGGTCCAGGCTATACAACGAGAAAGCGATGAACTCGCCTTGGATGACTTGAAGGATCGGCTACGACCTCAAGATGCTATTGAGACTATACCCGGAGGAGATGAATACGTCATGACTAACACCAACGCCCCCAACCCTCCCTGCCATGTACCTGTTCCTGATGGAGTCTCTGAGTGTGGACTATCCGAGCTCCCCAGCTTTATCCACTCAGATGACGAAACTGAGCACGACGCCTTCTTCGTGCAGACCTCTGTGGAGGAAGTGGAGAACGCCGAGTACGTCGCCCCACTGAAACCCCTACTCTCCATGAGGGTGGAAGACCCTGTGGACGATGAGCTGGATCCCTGATCCAGGCTAAGATAGTACGTGGACTCCAGGAGGAGATTGGTGGCGAAAAAGCTATGCTACACTAAGCCTACCCGCAGCTCATGGCCACTGAAGCAAGGACGTATGGGAGATCTATCCCAATTGAAGGAGGACCTCGAACAGAAGATCACCACCTGGCAAAGAGAGGTAGATCTTAAGCTCATACAGAGCGTGTTGGGTGCCCATGTGAGGACCCCAGAGGAGGACGACCTCTCGGAGGAATGTGTATGTGAACCCCCTCGGGCATGCCTATGTTGCCATCGTCCACCGGAGATGGTTGAACGAGACCTACTTTACGCCTACCAAGGGTTGAAGGATTCTACCAAGGGCGAAGAGTCGGTGGAGGATCACCTCCCGACGTCTATTACACAGTGGGCAAGCAATCTACACTCTGACGAGGACATGGAGGACAAGATCAAGCTATTGGACCCGCGGGTACAGACACTAATAAGGACCTATCTGGAGGTGTTCGGGGAACTACCACCCCCAGCCTCATGTGACAAGCTGGTACAGATGGACCTCAAGCTGAAACCCGAGTTCGTGGGTCACAAGATCCGGAGGAGATCCTATCCGGCTCCTAAAGAGCAGGCGGACGAGATTGAGCGACAGATACAAGAATGTATCGACGCTGGCCTAGTCCTGGAGTACAAGGACGGGGACCACCCCCAACACTGCAGCCCCTGTTTCCTGGTGGGTAAACCTGGGTCTACGGCCAACCGGCTGGTATTGGACCACGGAGAGCTGAACAAGAAAACGCTGAACCACTCAGGGTCCATTCCTAATTTGGAGTCTACCCTTGAGAAGATAGCCTCCTGTCGCTACAAGACCAAGATGGACAAGAGGAACGGATTCTGGCAGGTGGACCTGACGCCCAACGCTCAGGAGCTACTAGCCTTCATCACCCCTCAGGGGAGGGTGTTCAAGTGGAAGGTCATGCCGTTTGGCGTGGCCAACGCACCCGCTCTATTCCAAGAGCTGATGAACAAGATCTTGTCCATCATACGAAGAAGACCTAAGATGCAGGAACTCATATCCCGTGGGGCCCAGATGGAAGCGCACATCGACGATGTATGCCTCGGGACCAATACCCAGGAGGATCACCTAATCCTCTTGGGTGAGTTCTTTGCGGTCTGCCAAGAGAACCACACACGAATCAAGCTGGAGAAGTGTGAGTTCATGCAGGAGACCATGCAGTACCTGGGGTTTGACGTTGGCTATGGGTGGTGGACCCCAGCGGCCTCTAAGGCCAAACCCTTAATGGACGCTAAGGTACGACACCAAGACCCCAAGAAAGGACTTCATGATGTACGCAGTTTCATTGGGGCGTGCAACTTCTATCGCCACCATATCAAAAACTTCACCTACACCAGCGCCATTCTGACGGACCTGATCAAGAAGAGTACTACTTGGCGCTGGGGCCCACAAGAGCAACAAGCGGTTGGCGAGCTCAAAGACAAGGTGGCCAACGCTAAGTGCTTGGGCGTGCCTAGGGCACAAGGGGGTATTATCCTGGTGACCGACGCCAGCAATGTGGGCGGCGGTGGAACGGTGTTCCAATGGCAAGCACTAGAGAAGGAGGAGTTCGACTTGGCTATTTCTCTATGGGGGACTGAAGGTCTCAACCGAGATGGAACCCTCAAGCACAGCTACCCTGAGGACAAGTGGGTCCTAGTACCTGTGGGCCACTGGAACTGGAAATGGAATCAGGCCAGGGGGAACTACTCCACCTATGAGCAGGAATTGCTCGCGGGTATGCTGGTGCTATCCTCACAAGCACGACTGTTGGGGAGTAACCCGGTGGTCTGGCTGTGCGACCAAGAGCCGGTCCGCACTTTGCAGAAGGGTACCCCACCTGAGAAGGCCAAGCTACGGCGCTGGTCGACCTACCCCAGCCAACTACGGCTGACGGTACACCATATCCAGGGAGTGAAGAATGAGTGTGCAGACTACATCAGCCACAACAACTTCGACGCCCTGATTGGTGCCCGGTCTGAAGCGCTGGCTAAGGAGGCGTTCAGCCGTATGGACGTCCACTTGGACCTCAACATGACTATGATACGCCCCCTGGATGGACTCCAACAATCTGAGTACCTGAAGGAGTTTGGGGATATCTACAAGCGCCTGGAGAAACGCCTTGAACACCTCCTGGTCAACGAAGATCAGTGGAAGAGGGACAAGAGCTACCTCTGGCACGAGGACCGCATCGTGGTACCCAGTGACAGAGTCCCAGCGCTGCTGAAGTGGACCCATGAGTCCAGTGGTCATGTGGGTGCTAACCGTACCCTGAGGCTATTCAAGCAGTGCTTCCACACTACGTGGACTGATGACCAACTGCGGAAGACCCTCCAGTCTATCGTTGACAAGTGCCCGTGTAGGTCCTGCAAACCTGGGGATATTAGGGACAGAGGCCTCTACTCGACCCTGCCCATCCCTCACTGTGCTAACAGTGTTCTCTACGTGGACTACACGGAGATGCCAAAGTTCGGGGGCTATGACTTCGCCCTCGTGGTAACCTGTGGGTTGACCAGGTTTACCAGGGTGTTCCCATGTACCAAGCACATTACCGGTGAGGAGACTATCAAGATACTCCTGGAGGAGTGGTTTTGTGTCTATGGGGCGCCCAAAGAGATCAACTCCGATGAGGACGTACAAGTACGCTCAGATACCGGCTGGTACAAGAGGGTCCTGAGATCCCTCAATATCCAGGTGTCTACGGGGATACCCTACTCACACACGAGCAACCCCCTATGTGAGCGACAGATTCGTGTCCTCAAGGAGAATGTAAGGATATGGTGCAAAACTGAACGCACCAGAGACTGGGTGAGAATACTCCCCGTCATATCCTTGATGATGAACTCCCAAGTGAGTTCGGCTACTGGCTACGCGCCCCATGAGCTATTCCTAGGGCGCCCGGCGTGGTTCCTACATGCCCCCTATCCAGAAGACACCCATTCTTCCGTGGGTGAGTGGGCCCAAGAGCAACAAGCGAAGGTGGACAAGGCCAAGGCTATGCTCCAGAGAGTGAGGGAGCGTCAGTGGAACAAGAAGAACAGGCACCGAGTACCGGCCACCTACTAAGAGGGGGACTGGGTGCTGGTGCACCACAGCAGACTACCCGCCTGGCCACGCTCTACCAGCAATGACCCATACTTCGGGCCCTACAAGATTCCATCTGTGGATGGACACCGTATAACAGTGCGGTGTTATCCCCGTCTAGGGGGGACCCTGGTGTGCGCTGCTCAACACCTGAAGCCCTACTATGATCCTGAAGACCTCTGTGGGGAAGAGTGGGAGCTGAACGAAGAGGAAATCACCGCCCTAGACCTACAAGGGGCTGCCAGCCTTATGGAAGTTGAAGGGGAACTCCCCGACATGAACGCCGAGGAGATGGCTAAGGAGGGCTTCTACCTGGTGAAGTCTGTCCTACGCCACCGCATCGCCAGGGTTGGCGCTTCCTCACCCTCTTGGAACGGTTTGGAGTCGAAGAGGCCACCTGGGAGCCCTTCTCTGCGTTTGTTCTACCTGAGGGACGCCTAAACTCAGTTCTGGTAGACTACTTGTCCCAGAACAAGCTTGGTGAGTTGCTGACGCTCGCTGAGACGCTTGCCTCCAAGACTAAAGCTAGGGACTGAACCTTACCCCTAAGTGTGCTACGTATGTCTGTGTGTGTCTCACTTCTCTCCCAGGCGTGGCTCCAGAATGAACGGGCTTCGCTGATGTCGGACCTAAGGTCCTAGTCAGTTACTATTACCACTCCTATGGCGCCCAATTTCTGTGCTGGCGCCTATCCTTGGGGGAAGACGGCAAAAGCCCTACCTACTAGAAGGGAGGGTCGGCCAAGTGTGCTAAGGGCATACAAAACGCCCATTTTTGCTAAAGGCCAAAAGCTAACGCACTCCCCTGCCCACGTGGAAAAGCACGCGGGACAGGAGACACCACTACACTACACGCACTAACGCCAGCACCGGCCTTCGAAGGCAGGGTGAGCACTCATCACTTGCACTCAACTCCTGCCAGGCCTGCTGACCCTAACACCTACACACGCTACTTGGTGTTGCTGTTGAAGGAGTCACGGGTCCTCCTGTCCGAAAGCAAGAGAACACAGCGCTACTAAGCGGCTGAGGCCTAACAGGGACGCCACTACGCGTTTCCCTGCTAGGGCTTGGAGGGAAGGGGTGCACTTCTGGCGTGTACAGCGTGAATGTTGAGGATGTCGCGCTACGCTTGCCACTCCTGGCTGAGTTGTAGCTTGTTGTTTGTGTGATCAGCGCCGTATATTTTAGCACGGCTTGGGACTGCACCAGTTCACCCTGACCTTCCCACCTGAAGAGCAAAGGCGAATGTAGGAGCGTTTGCAGCGGAGGAACCAAGACCATCTCCACGTATTATACGCTTCTCAGATGGCCCTATAGTACGCTGTCCACAAACGCCCCTATCAAGCAAGCAAGCTTAAGAAGCTCCACCCGTTCTCTTATAGAACGTGGGGTGGAGCCCCTGGGTAACCTAAACAAGGTTTACCGTGCGCATTTCGCGTGGCCTACCCTTTAATGCGTGTGTGAATGCACGAGCATGCACGAGTTGACGCTCAACCTGTGACAATCTTCCTAATCTTACCCACAATCACGAACTCCACCAGGGGGTGGCCCCACCTGGGCTTACCTACCTTACTCACCGCTGGAGAGTGAAGCAAGGTGAAGGAAAAACGAGACACAAGCGAGAAACGACGCTATGCATATCTGTGTATGTCGAATCACCCTGATCTGACCTCTAATCATCTGCAATCTTTCTAATCTATCCCTCTATCGTTTGTTAGCACTGCTACAAGGCACGTTCACGGAGACACGAGACGAGCAATGTGCATGCTGCATACGAGACGAGCACCCCTGTGGTTTATACCTGATTCATTGAAGTCCTTCTGTTGATTTTTGAAATCTTGAATCTTGAATTCTTACTGTCAATGTGGGTGTAATCTTTATGTTTGTCTCTTTATGTATGTTTCGTCATTTCCGTCATTCTCCGTAACGTACGTTTATAATCTTATGCATTCTTTATTTTCCGGCGCTTCGCTAGGAGCCGCTCCTGCGCGCCGCCTTTTTCTGCGTAAGTATTTCCTGATTTAAAAAATCGAGAGATGACTACAAATTTTATAAAAATGTGCATCTGATGACAATTAGATTCTGTCCAGGTGTGTGCCTTCAGAAAAATTCTAGGCCGTCATTTGACGGATCTAGGTGTTGTCGCTTCGCGTTTGCGTGGATTTGTCCCTCACCCTCCCATCCCTCTGTTGTACAGACCTCCTCGCAAAGCCTCGTTGAGTAGGCCGCTGTTCGGGCCGAAAAGCAGCAGCAGGAGACTGAGCCAGAATCAAGACCCCTCCAAGGGGCAATTCTAATTAAATCAGCGCACCCTCGCCCCAGTACCAGGACAGGTGTCTCCAGCAGGTTCAATGAGACTTGGGTCGAGCGTCCTATGAGAGTCTGGCGTTGGGTTGTGGATCATATAATATATTACGCTGCAGCTTGGAGGGAGGGATGCACATGCACATGGTCTTGGCATGCCCTATTCTAACCAAGCCACAGGAACCCCGGCAGCGCCAAGAGCGCTGAGTTTTCTGTTGGAAATTGCCATTAACAATGCAGCTAGAGTCGCTGGCCATGGTAAAGCGCTCTTTTCCAGTGTTAGGGAAGCCATAGGTATGTTAAAGTAGATGTGGAAACCAAGGAAAGGCCAAGAAAAAATCCCTCTTTCCTTAAAATGCGACAGTGGTGGCCACCACAGCACAAGGGGGGAGTAAGAAAAAGTGCTTTTCCAATGCTTAAGGGTATACGTTAGTTGTATTAGAGGTGCTCTAAGCACTCTTGCATTTTTATCTTAGTATTGGCCTCACCAAAATAGGTGAGAACACATTTTGACCTATGGAACAGAACACTAAATCAGGATGTTGTGTGGACCCCTTTATCCCCAAGCTATAGGCACTAAAACATCTTTTCCTGGGTTACTGAGGCACTGATATACTGATGGCAGAGCCTATGGATTTATCTATGTTTTCTCATGACCTCTTAGCTATCCTAGTGGTATGCACCCTAGGGGGCTGGGGCACCTCTTTTTGAGAGGTCTTGGGTTCAATACCCAGTCAGCCTAGCTAAGTAGGATTATCCCATGTGACATGGCAGTGACCTCAGCGCCACAAGCCATGCCACCTCAGCACCAATGGGACCCAAAAACAAAGAGTGCACATCTCAAGATGGCACTATGGATGAGAGTGAGACCTTGGGGCAGTTTTCCAATCAGTTTTTCTCAAACATGTAAAATATTTCATCCTGAGTTGCAATATATGCTAATTGCTGTGGTCTATTGTTGATAGTTGTCTTTATCTAACTCTTTGTGACTGCAGCCCTTCATGCTTTGATCCTGTTTATCTTCTACTTGCTTATCTCTGGCTTGGGTGATCCTGGATTGGTTGTATTTCAGCAATAAAACATTTTCCTCATCAAAAACAAGCAGCAGGAACCCTACACCAGCAGCAGGCAGCAGGAGAGGCACAACAAACACACAGTGTTGAAATCACTATAAAACTTTCTAGGGTCTAGGAATCTTTCGTACAATGGGTATGGATGAACCTCATGCAGAAGGATGCAAAAGACGACATGAAATGTGTTGAGCTTGCATGCCACTGACGGGGTTCAGGTGTTGTTTGCAGGATTTTTGGATAAAAGCATCATGGCTTTCCGAAACAGCAGGTGGAGATCAGCGGAACAAACATGGAGTGAACAAATCCACGTGGGAGAGGAACAAAGAAGTTCAACCCAAACAGGTTTCAAAGGGAAATGGGTAGGTATTGAACTCCAACGGTGGAGAGACCCAACCCTCAAGGAGCCGCCGGACAACTCCAGCTTCCAAGAAATGGCTGCCAAACACCAAGACCGGGAGAACCCAAGGGGTTAGGGCACTGGCCCTGTAACAGAAAGATTCATAATTCGTCTTGCATGTCTTGCACCCACCTTGCCCAGGCTACACCGCATGTCAGACGACGACGGTGACTTTCATTCTCCACTGCCCAGCTCAGACTCGCGTGCAACGAGTCCATCATCGCGTAGTGAGTGGGAGTCACGCAGCGCCGCAACTACTGAGGATGCGCGGAGCAACGGCAATAGAAGTCACGACAACTTCAGTCATGTGGAGTACGGACACCAGTCCGGTGACAGCGCAGCCGAAAAAGATCCCTGGTAGACAGATTTGGATGAAGCAACGCTGCAGGAGCTCTTCGAAACCAGTCCAAGGGAGTCCATGGAGATTCGCGCGGCGAGTGAAGCAGGATCAACGAGTTCAGAGTCCGTTGAGGATGCAGCAGACGCCATGAAGCGACTATCCATGACGGTGCCGCTGTGGGCACCCATTGTTCAAATGCCGATGATCGCGGAGGATCAGGAGCATACTCGTGATGCGGCGGGTCACTGCAAAATATGTGGTCTGGATCTGTTCTACATGTGCCTGCCATCGAAGTGTCCGTTGAGGAAGCGTTGGTAGAAGAAAGCCGTCGCCAGCAAAGTCTTCGTGAGCCACAAAGACCAAGCACAACGTCCCACGCCACAGGGACTTCGTCAAACCTGGGGAGCGAGTACTCCGACGTGAGGAAGGGGCGTCAACGCGTGCCGGCTGCCGAAGCGACGTATGAGCGACAATGGAGTGGATATGGTGGAGTGGATGTGCGTGAACGGCTGTTCCAAGGCCGTCGGTTCCCTTCTAAGAAGGGGGGTGAAGCCGGTCCGGCTGCCCCACGACCGTCTTCGGCACAGACCTCGTAATGGTCAGCGCCGTGTTTAATATTTCTATTTTTTCTGTCTATTTTTTTATATATGCTTTTGCATATTTTGTTATTGTTTGGGAGCTTGGAGACAGAGCGCGCTGCAAAGCGCGAGTCGCGGTCGCCAAATCAGAGATGTGACCGTCAGCATTGACTACAGAGTTTATGAAACTCACGGATTTATAGTATAAAAAGCCTTTTGTACGCTGTAGTTATAATTATTGCGAATGCCCGAATTTATAAGGACTATTCTCGAATGTTGTAGAGTAGATCGTTCACGAAAGGGCCAGGTGCATGCCCTGTTCCTTGTATGTTACGTGTCTGCAGGTATGCGCCAGTGGTGAGGCCCGGCTATGAATCTTTCGTACAATGGGTATGGATGAACCTCATGCAGAAGGATGCAAAAGACGACATGAAACGTGTTGAGCTTGCATGCCGCTGACGGGGTTCAGGTGTTGTTTGCAGAATTATTGGATAAAAGCATCATGGCTTTTCCGAAACAGCAGGTGGAGATCAGCGGAACAAACATGGAGTGAACAAATCCACGTGGGAGAGGAACAAAGAAGTTCAACCCAAACAGGTTTCAAAGGGAAATGGGTAGGTATTCAACTCCAACGGTGGAGAGACCCAACCCTCAAGGAGCCGCCGGACAACTCCAGCTTCCAAGAAATGGCTGCCAAACACCAAGACCAGGAGAATCCAAGGGGCTAGGGCTCTGGCCCTGTAACATCACAGCACTCAATACCACTTGCTCCGCACAACACAATGGCATATGCATACACAAACCATAGTATGATGTTAATTTGTTTGCAGTGTTTGCTTGCGGCCCGACGCAACGCTTGTTGCTCTTTTATGAATGGTTACACACCCATGTTTATGGGTTATCAGCTTCTATGATCACTCCTCTAAGAGACGTGGTGTAATGGGAGCGTACGTACAAGGCCAAAAATTGTCGTGATTGATAATTGAACATCGCGTTGCAGTGCTGAGGCCAAATGTGGCCGCCTTCTGGCACCAGCAGCCGAGGATGTGCGCACGCTCTCATTATGTGTTTGAAGTCATACCAAAGATCGTGAACAGAACTGATGAATAACATTTTATACTACTTCTACGTTCGTATGCAGCAAGGTTTTTTGTTGTGAAGTGCTTCTTTTGTCACATGTGCTTTTAGCATGCGTGAAGAACTCTTCAAGCAAGCATTTATTCTTTGCGTGCAGCCATTGGTTCTATGAAGTTTGCAGTGATTGCAACACGTCTAGTGCAGATTACGGGGCTGGACAGATTTTTGCAATTATCATCAAGGTTTTATGATCGAGTCAAACTTGGTGGAGCTTTTTTTTGGTTCAGCACTTTGCAACTTCTTTCGAGAACCAAACTAAAAGAAGCTTTGGTCAACTTTTAGAATAAGAAAGAAACCAAGAAGCAAACCTCTATTGCAATCCGCTGGCGCTACAACAGAGGAAATGACTGCCATGTTCTCGTCTAGTCAGAAAACCAATGGGAACATGTTAACCCGTATTTCATACCGGCCGTCCCTGGGCAGTTCTAGCAAGTGCGCCCTATGGGCTTCACGTGATCAGAAGAACCCATGAGGCCTCCCGAACCGCAAGAAATTGTATACCGTCCCTGTGTGCGCCTTTCTGGTGTGGTCCTTCATGTTTCGCCGCGGAGTGGCTTACTCGCAGCCCACGCAAACTGCACCCTGTTTTTCACCTCAAGGGCGGCATTTGTGTGCAAAAAAAAGATGCGCAGTTTCCGCGTGTTTCCACCTGAAAACTGAGAATGAAAAAACGGAGGAATCTCAAATATATTTTTTCAGGCTATCAGCGGAATGCAAGTAGTCAGAGGTATGAAAAAAACGTTTTTTTTGGCATGTTGAGTGCGCGAGGCCTCGCGCACTCAATTATGCAGAATGTGTGTTTCCCAATGGTCCTGAATAAACAGTATTCCATGCCAAATGAGGCTCTGATGTCTTCATGGGTGCCTCATGGTGTACCGTTCGGGTCATATCAGCAGCAAGAGTGGTCAATCAATGGACATTTTGTACACGCCATGCACTATGTAAGGTGTAATATATCTAAAAAGGCGGGTTGCCCTCAGTCGTTGCTAAACACACGATTTTCAGTTAGTTTACCTACAAATGAGGTGCCCAGCCTCCCATCTTTTGGGACTGTACAACAGTTTGTCAGAAGCGCTAGGTCACAGGACGTATGACGCAAGTGCTCTAGAGGAGGATAGTCCAATCGCTACTCTTGAGCTCACTGTTTTCACAGGATTCCAAAAGGGAGGAAAATCAAAAAGCCTTTTGGAGGCTAGCGGCAGAATGCAAGTAGTCAGGGGTATTCAAAAACCCATGCTTCTAGCATGTTGAGTGCGCGAGTCTCGCGCACTGAGTGTTCCTCTGTGCAAGTCTTTAACCCATATTGAATCTTGCAGTTTTGCTTTTGCTCCATCCTTGCTTCATGCCACTTCCGATGTCAAAATGTGATCTCAAAAAAGCTTGAAAATCTCACTCCAGCTGGCTGAGTGCGCGAGGCCTCGAGCACTCAGCCTCCCATAATAAGTATTTTTTGATGTGGACATGTACAGGATGTGTTAAAAGCGCCCATCTTTAATAGTTTTCCAGACGATCCAAAAATTGGTATTCTTCAAATTAGCCAACAAAATTTTTTTTCGGGGAAAATGACCGGTAAGCCCTCTGATTTTGGGCTAAAGAATGGTTATTTGACCCCCCTAAAAACAGCAAAAAATGGGAAAAACTGATGAAAAATGCATTTTTTGGGAGGGTTTAAAAAACAGTATTTTCAAGATGGCAAAACAAACTATTTTTTTCGTTGACAAAATCTAGGTGCTTAGGTGAAAAAAGGGGGGTGCAGTTTGCGTGGGCTAAGTTACTATGAGCAGCCATCTTCACGATCCGCCTCTTGTAACATGGACCGCAAGCCGTTCTGAATTTGTACCGCCTGCGTGCTACGCTCGCATGTCCCATCGCTGACCGCGACCCCTCTTCTAAGACTTCAGGGTCACCAAGGCTACCTGAGTGGCAGCAATACTCGACGCTCCAAACTGCCCAGGGGCGGTTGCCACACAACTTGCAAACTCTGAAAAGAGGGGTGTAGCAGTGCGGCCACGTACCTTTGTTGGTGGGAAAATGTCTGCGCCCATGGATCTTT
Source organism: Eutreptiella sp. 'Long Island Sound 2002' (assembly GCA_964036045.1). Lineage (NCBI taxonomy): Eukaryota > Euglenozoa > Euglenophyceae > Eutreptiales > Eutreptiaceae > Eutreptiella > Eutreptiella sp. 'Long Island Sound 2002'. The sequence continues at coordinate 6,280,123 of OZ038379.1, read as the reverse complement.
TGGAGCTCGTAGCCTTCCTTCCTCCTTGCGCTTCGCGTTTTGGTTTTGTTTTATGAATGTCGGAGGATGACTGGATGAGTAGGACTCAGACGATGAATCCATGAAGTATCTCCCACTAAATGTACTCGTTAACTCACTTGTGAAGTCCCAACCACTTGCCAAATGGAAGTGCAATTTTGACCTCTTTAGGTCTCCTGCTTCCTACGTTTCTGCTCCCCCCGGGCCTTTTTCTTTGCCTTGGCTCCCGTTGTTTCTTATTGTTGACCTCATGCTTCCAGAATCATCCTCTATCTCTATTCAACTGCACTATAACTTTCTACGACCCCTGCGTCCCAACCCCTTGCGGGACCTAGTCGCTACTCGCCTTGCACTGCGGGGGCATCAGGAAGCAACAGAGCACCAGGAAATCGGCAAAAAATAGACATATATGGCTCAGGACAAAGAAAGAAAAAATGCATACATGAATACATCAGCAGCAGTTCTATGAAATGTTCTAAAATTTGGGTTTTAATGGAAACTACAGTTTAACGTGAAATACTAACCTATGCAAAAGGGTGCATTACAATTGTTTCCTCCGGACAATATGTGCCATTACAACGTTTATCTTATGCATACATCACATCCACATGCTACAGCAAACAACGTGCGTGGCATAGACGAACACAAAGCTTGGTACCCATCACAAACACTCTTCATGATAATCTTTGTTGACTACCGCACTCGCAGTCAGCCTCTCTCGGAACATGTGGGATGCAGATGTGAACCATCGAAAGAATCTTTGCACTGCGCGCTAGTTTTAGACTAGGTCTTCCCTATAGAACCCCCAAGCATACCCCTTCCAAATGCCCCTAACTTTAGGTCACCCAAACTACCCTACCTAAACACAAATGCAACCTACCTTCTCTTGTTAACAAAAATCATGCAAAATGCAAAAAAAGGCACATATCCTCTCTTTTGTTCAATTGTCCGCTGAGCACAAAATTAGAATGCTCCAAAATGGCGGCATTTGACAACTCCTTAACCCTACCAGCTCGCGCTAAACCTGGTATGTGTCCAATTTATCTTCAAGTAGACCATGGGACAAAGTGGCTTGCGGGAGGAATACCACGTCAAACTGCAGCTGCCACTTGCGGTACAACCACGCATCGTCATTGGCAGTGATGCGGCCTCACATAGGGCATTCGTTTGTGGTCAACCAAAGACGGGGAAGACCGTCACCCCAACTGAAGCGCGCAGACCAAAGTGTAGGAATCCATGGTAGAGATGAGCGAAATAGTGTGAAAAAAGGTAAAAATGGGTGAAAAAGGGTGAAAATCCAAAAATGCCATATCTCCAATGTGCAAGAAGCATCAAAACCTACGCCAGGAGCAACAATGATGCCCCAGGTATCACAAAGTATGGGTCTCCCGTACGGCTAGATGCCCAAATAGTTGTAGTGCACCCGCACTGCGCTTGCGGCGCCAACATAGGCTCAACTCTATCCTAGGGTGCCCAAATGACCCAAATGAAATGGTACACATGTGGGATGATGCCATGCCATTGCCGTCCCGATAGGAATGCTGTAACTTTCGGCCCGGTGTGATTATTGCGGACCAACGTCCCAGCCTAGGATGCACAACGGTCCATTTGTCAATGCAACTCCCGCGGCTTGGTACTCGGAGCCCGGAATTTCTACTGTTTGGGGGCTGCTGTCGCAATACAGGGACGCCTTCAAGATGCTTTCAATTCGAATACCATGGAATGCCCGTGATAGTGACAAGGAAATATCCGACGGGCACTATGAGTGCTGATGGGTCGTTGTGGTAGTGGTGCGGTGCCATGTATTAGCATGTGTGGGAGGCATCCCCCAGCTGCTCCTCACGGGCTGACAACAAGATGCCGTTGCTAGAACTTTCGCTATCCAATAAATTGGGACCCCAGGCTGACCGTGGTGGGAGTTCCACGTGGGGTCTTGTGCGAGCGCCCAGCTCGGTGAGCATGGCCAAGTAGTTGCGTATAAACACAGCCCGCGAGGGCAGCACCCGGTTGAGGTTGCACCATATAGAGCCAGTGCGGGCATGTTGCCAAGTGACGCTCCCCCATCCTCCCTTGGGGAACCGCGGTACCATCGTACACACTCATTTTCAGGCACAAAAATTGTACCGCGACAAAAGAATACAATGGCAGGACCGTCTGCCTCCACGCTCATAAGAAATGCGGTGATATGCATCACCGTGCTCTGGATATCTAAAAAGGAGCCCTTGCGCTGGATATCTAAAACGGAACCCTTGCGCTGCGCGTTGCTTTTTAGACCAAGTTCCCCTTGAAGAGTCCCCAAGCACACCCTTTCCAAACGCCCTTATAGCACCCCAGTCTAAAGAGCATGTCCCAGTGTGGACCCCAGGTGACCTCCTTCAATGGGGGCGGGAGGTGGTCCATCTTCCACGAAAAGGGGTGGGAGGATGGACCCAGAGGTGCTGGGTATGGCTGTCTAGCATAGCCCCGCTGCAGACCGTCTCGGGATTGCGGCATGGTACGTCTTGGCTAGATCAAGCCTGTGAGGTCACCGTCGATTATAGTACTTGACCGTGATACAGCACTTGGAGAGGATGCTAGATTGTCCTCCGGCCTTGATCATGATCCTGAGGTCCAACATCAGCGATGCCTGCTTAGGGTCCCCTTGATGGGGGGTTAACAACAAAGATACATCACCTCTGCCTTCTTGAGGTCCCATGGTGGGGAGAAATAAACCTAGAAAGGAGTGGAAATGAGCAAAAACAAGTGAAAAAAATGCAAATGGGTGAAACTAGGTGAAAATCCAAAAGTCCCATGTCCCCAATGTGGAAGAAGTGTCAAAACGTACTCCCAAACAAGAATGATGCCCCCCTAGTATCACAAAGTATGGGTCTCTAGTACGGCCACATGCCCAAATAGTTGCATTGCGCTTGCACTGAGCTAAGTGCGCCCCCTAATGACCTGCACCAAAACAGGTCCCCCTGTGGAGTGGGTAAACATTACATTTGTCCCAGAGGTACACATGGTTGTGCTGTCAAGTTCCATTTCAGCGAAAATGTGCAAAATGTCCTGCCAAGAGTACAAGGGATACAAGTGGCAGTGCCTCACAACACAGTCACCCGCACAGCAACACAGTAAGCTGTAACAAAAATGTTTGTGTTGACCAAGTGACGCCCCCCCCCCCTCCCCTGGGAAGGACAAGGGGTGGGGCAGGATAAGGGGCGGGGGGAGGGGGGGTAGAACAAATGCATGGTGCCCTCATGGGGTGTCCTGTGGCACATGCAATGCAAGAGATCAAAGATAGAACTGCACAATAAACGAGTCGTTGTGTTGTGACTGTCTTTTAACGGTCCAATGTAAATTTGCTCCCAATCCTGCCTCCCCTCAAAAAGGGATTGTACAAAGCGCACAACCACATGATGGGCGGGAGCGCAGGGCCCCGCCTGCACACTGTGAAAGGGATGGACAGTGGAGCCAAACTTGGGTTTCTGGGGAAACCTGTGATTGTTGAAGAACTGTGGGAAATCAGATACCATACATCCTCCCAGGAATGCAGAAACGGTGGGTGAAGCAGTACCTGAGAAGGCATCAGGTAAGTGCCAGCCGTGTGCAGCCAAAAAGACAGCTCGTGGGTGTGCTGGAAAAAAGGATCATGCGGCACAACACACACGACACTGCCTTTTGATGCATTGTTCAAGTCTGTCTGCATGGTAATGCGGAAGATTGTGATGCACAATCACAGAGAGTGGGAGAGAGAGAGAAGGGAATCGCCAGACAAACCGTCTAGGAGAATAGGTATCAGGCCATTGCTTATGGACCTGCCACGTAGCTCCAGCCAGGCTGCCTTTACATGACCGTCTTTGCCACATCAGTGCACAGCTGCTCCCTGACCTCCCCGGAGCGGGTGGGTGAGACTGTGCCCATGGCTGTGAACGGTATTGCTCGTCGTTTCTCGCTTACTGAGCCTGAAAATTGCATCTTGGTTGTGCCTGATTTGGGGTGTGGTGAACATCTGGTGCCTCCCTGGTGCTGCTCATCTTCGTGTTGGCTCCGCTTCTTTTTGTTCAGGCCTATGTAGAAACCATCAGTCTGTTGCAGCAAGGCACTCCGAAAAAAGGTCCGCAGACTCTACAACAGCACTTTTGCCCTGAACACTCGCTGCACATGCAAGATCCATTGCTCAAAAACACCAGTCAGCGAGAGGTTGCGGACAGTTCTGGAATCTGATGCATGGGATTGTGGCGGACCACAGCAAAATCAAGAAGAACATCAGTCAACTGGAAACCTCATCATCCTTTTTTTGGCGTAGACCAAGATGAGCTGGCGTAACCTGCTCACTTTACAGTACTCGAGATGACCTCTCGGAATCAAGGTTCAGAGCTGTCCAGTGCTACGATGATCCCACAGTGGCTGTGGTAGCGGATCTGACACGTAGTGAGGATTAGCGGAGTCTGAAACCAGGTTATCCAGTGGGAGACTGCCACACCTGTAGGCTTCCCAGTGCGTGCGAGGCACAATGACTACAGGTGTCAAGATTGAAGGCTGAGATGAATCAGCGGTTGCATTTCATACAATATCAGCACCAGAGAGGGCCGCAAGCAGGTCACAAAGCGCTCCACACATGCATGTCTTGGTGTGCATATGCAGCAATGTTCGGCAGTTCTAGAGGTATTGTGTAAGTACACTGATCTGATTGATCTGTCTCCTTTTCCAGCCTTATTTTGTCAACACAATGTGTCTTCATCATGCAATACAGATAGGGGCTCGCCTGGTAACTAGGCTCATATAAAGCACCTTGCCTCAGGCTGATGCACAACGATCAAGTGCTCTGGATTACCCTGTGGGGGAGTGTTTGCCCTGCACGCGCCCTGCGCGCTACTTTTATGATGACTTTCCCAAATTGAGTCCCCGAGTTTACCATTACTGTATGAAGCCCCCGAGTAGACCAACAGCTGCCCCATGCCTAACAAATCAAGCAACAAACCATCTGTGCACAACATTGAATGGGATGGGATTGGACGGGATCGTAGTCTGGGACCAGTAGCCGTGTGGCCATTTTGGCGAGCAAGTCCACCACCCCATTGCGCCAGATTTGCTCACGTTCCTGTGCATTGCAGACCTCGGACTCTTGACGGTGACTGGGAATCTACTCCATGATGACTCACTTGTGTTGCGTGTGATCACACACCTTGTGGCGGACGTCGGACTAAGAGCACTCCCACGTGGGTCGTTTGTCAACACATTTGGTCACGGCCATGTTGTCGATGTACTGCCTATCACCGTTGGATGCTATTGCCGTCCCGATGGCCGTGCCGTACATTTTGGCCCTGTATGACTGCTGTGGACCCACAACCCGGGCCACGATGCGTTGGGGTCCTTTTGTCACCACAGCTCCGGCGGCTTGGTACTCGGAGCCCGTGATTTCCACCGTTTGGAGGCTACCATCGGAATATAGGGACATGCCTTCAGGCTGCTTTTGATTGTACTAACCCCTTCAAATGCACCAAAGTGTAGAGGAAGCAAACGTGGTAGCCATAGGCCGCCGGGTTGGCGCCCTAGGACGTGCGGAGACAAAATCGGACCTTGCTTCCTAACCCCTGCCTTCTTAGGGGTCCCACACGGGTAGGGATTGGAAATAGCCCAAAAAGTTGCCGTGTGCATGCCTTGCGTGCGCCCTGCAAGCTAACGCTCCCTCTGTGACCCAGTGAGCAAGAGTTTCGGTGGGTGGATGGTGTTGGTAAAGCGCCATTTGGCACCTGAAGGAGCTGCAGGGGCTGAGCTGCTACGAGTTGATGTGCCTGCCTAAAGGGAATCTTCGAACAGTACAAATGGAGGCGAAGCTGCTCCTGAGTCTACAAGGGATCCGACTTCTGATAGATATCTGGGAGTACTGACATCAGTGCTGCATGTGAAAATGGCACTTCTACGCTGGACCTGAGGCGGCGTAAGGATTGGCCGTAGGCCTAGCTCAGCCCATGCCGAGCCTGACAGAACCCCCCCCCCCCCGCCCGTGATTACAAGACAAAGGACATGCAACATAAAACAAGAGATGCAAACATGACGGCATGTGAACCGTGAAATGACCAGGAAACTGCCTGCAGGGATGCATGTTCAGGTCTACTGAGCAACAGGTTCTGTGTGCCACCTTTTCTGACGCGAATATTTGCCCTTGATGAGCTGCACATGCTCAACAGGGGCCTAAGGAATGGGCTGTCCAGCTGCAGGTTTGGCTGCAGGCTTAGCGCCCACCTGGGCAGCAGGTTTGGCTGCACACCTGGAGGGTTTGGCACGAGGTTTGGCAGCTTTGGGAGCAGGTTTTGGCAGCAGGTTTGGCAGGGGGATCCAGCCCCTGTGGCACGCAGTTTGCCTGCACCTTCTTCGCAGTTTGCCTTCTCTCCGCCCAGTTGGCCGTCGTAGGAGCTGAGGAGGGTGGTGGGGGTGTCCACACACAGAGAAAGAACATCCGTACTACAGGGGCACAGTCATGCATGACCACAGTATCGGAGCGCTCATACGTGATGGACCGGTAATCAGCAGCACGCTCCGAGGGGCCCCAAATCTTGGCGACACAATACTGCTGTCTGAAGTTGGAAATTGACAACAGCACCAAGTAAGTACCCCCCCCCACCTTGTATAAGCTACGCCAAAGTCCCAAATTAATACGGTCCCTACGCCTACTGTAGCTTGGACACGGGCGTAGCTTGCGCGCAACACATACAACTACCGACACCGGGCGCCCAAGTTCAAAAAGAGAGGATTGCATGGTGAGCTGGTGCAAGCAAGGGGAATATAATGCACAAGGATACCAAAAATCAGAGCTATGTGGGTTCAAGTGGGCAAACACTCACAACAAATGTGTCCATGACTCAATGTGACTCGCAAATTCGTCACGAAACCCATGTCTTATGTGGCTGCACTACGTTTGGTACCAAATTAAAATTAGGTCCCAAATTAATACGGTCGCTACTGTAGCTTGGACAAGGGCGTAGCTTATACAAGGGGGGGGGGGGTACGTGTCAATATCATCGACATTCAAAGCTCCCCTTAAATTGCGAAAAAATTAAGTGTTCTGCATGATACAACAGTACCTCGTCCAATCAGCAAACACACAGGAGAACCTCAATATACAACCTTCTAAGAAAAATTTGGAAAATGGAAAGTGACGGTTCCCTCGTGCCCCCTCCCGGCTTACTAGACAAGGGCGCTTACTGGCCGTAAATCGACGATGGTCGTCACCCTCCAGAAGGGCGCTTACTGTACAGGGGGGTAGTAGTCCTTGTTCCATCACCACTGTCCTTAGTATACCATTGGTGCAGGACATGTTGGCCTGGCGTGCGCCACACACAGTAACCATGAGGCCCATCACAGCCGATGCCTCTCCCTGGGGGCAACGGCCTCCAAGGAACATGCAAACAGAAAGCAATACCTGAGAGGGCACGAGTCAAGCATCAGTGATGTGCACCCAAGCACACAGGTCGTAGGTGTGCTGACGTAATCAATCCTGCGGGTATGGCACCCTGTGGATGACATTGCCTTTTGGTGCTTTCTTGGTTTGTTCCTTTGTTGAGGCCCGGGTGTTTTCCGACCCAACAAACATTTCATGTGAGGCGTTCCTTGAAGGGCTGCCGTGTCTACAATGGAAATAAATACGGAATTGCATGTATGCATTGATGCACTCCCTTGGGGGTGTTGGTGCACAGCGCGCGCACAGTGTGTACATGGCGCACATTTCACCGGGAGACATTGTGGAAGTTTGGGGCAAATAGCAATGTTCTTGCCTATATCCGTCAACTGTAAGCCCATTGAACAGTGCAAACAGTGTGCAAACTGTCCATCTACTCAAAGCCCATGACATAATGCACACAGTGCCCTCTTTGTACTCCACCCATCCCGCATCCATACACTCCTGTATCTGTTGCTGGATCTCCTCCATGTCATCGGCGGACGCTAGGTATGGTTTCCTCTTGAGCCTCTGACCTTGAAGCTCGGGTCGAGGTTTAGGTCCATTTGAACGAGCTTTTTGCAGGTTCTCAGTGGGGCTTGAGCACCAAAATCCTCTTGACATTGTTTCAAACGATCAGCCCATTCATTTGGTGTGCAGACTATCCGTCAAGTCAAAGGCCATTGAATAGTGCCCCAAGTCACATGCCGGAGCGGCTTTGTGAGGCGCATTCCATCGGGCAGTGGGAGGTGTGGTCAACCCCTTTGTAAGTCCCTCTTCCTGCAATACCAAAAGAGGCATCCTGAGCTCCTGAAGATACCTACCTACCTACCTTAGGCATGGTCCTGTACAAACTTTGTGCGCAGCGCGGGCACAGCGCAAAATACGCCCCCCTTCAGAGTCCGCAAACCACTGCCCCTCAGAGGCTTCTGGAGTGCGCTGTCTCTGTCCCACAAAACATTGGAGCGCACTACAGTTTTGGGGTGCATTGTTTTTTTTTTTGGAGGGTTTTCCCTGCATCATCTTTGTCCTGGCTCATGTCTTGGCCCAGCCCCGGTGTGTGCACCGTGTGCGCATTGCACCCGTGACTCCCAATGGGGGCCGCCGCGGGCAGAGCGAAGCGCTCACTCCGCCCTATTGCAGCTACGCAGGCCTCCAGACCCACAAATCCCACACCGTCCATCCCTGCGTGTGTCTGGAAGGGGCTGTAAACCCGTGGGCACGGCGCCCTATGACGCATGGACAGTGCTCCACAGCTATTTCATGTGCCCAAACCCCCTTGTCGGGCGGCCCTTTGCCCTTTGTCCAAAGGGTGGCTGCACCCAGAACCATCAGGCAGTTGGTCAGGCTCCCAAAGACCTGCAATCAGAGGCATGTCAGTGTCCTGCTGTCAGGACACCCTGGGCCACTCTGGTCCGGGCCAGGGGGGCAACGCAGTGCCGTCGCCGCTGAAACGGTCCCGCGTTTGCAGGTGCGGCAGGACACGGGAGGCTGTCTGCGGTGTGCACCTTTTTCTTTCTTGTGCAATCAAATGTGCCATCAGGAAATCTGAAATGTACAGAGCCCCGGTCGCGAGACCATGTGTGCCGGGGGGATCCTGCAAAACGCTCAAAAGTACAAGTCTGTTAGGTGGTCCCATGAGGTTCCTCTTCTCGAGCTGCGGTGGACCGAGAGTCCGCTGAGGGAACAGTGCCTCTGCCCTGGTGCTGCTTGAATATCACTCTGGAACTGGAACTGGAAGCCCCATTCCATGAACAAGAACATCATTGAACCGTAGGATGTAGGATTGTAGTATATCGGTCTGTCACTGCTCAGCCACTCCAAGAGTGTGTCAGGGTTCAAACCAACGGCAGCCGTTCTCTCCCCTGGCTTGTTGACTCGGGGCTGAGCTCTGTCTCTGCTCACCCACTCCAGTAGTGTGCCAAAGTTCGAACCGACGTCCGCCGTTCTCTCCCATGGCCTCTAGACTTTGGGCTCAGGTTTGTCACTGCTCAGCCACTCCAGTAGTGTGCCATGGTTCACACCAACGTCCCCCGTTCTCTCACCCGGCCTGTGGACTTTTTTTTTTGGGCTGAGCTGATGCAGGGTGACCGGCGTCGTGGCAGGTGGACGCCATTCCCGTTGCACGGCACGGGGCCCGGACCAGGGCACCACAGGGGGAAGTGGGTGGGGGGCACACTTTCACAGTGAACCGCCGTCCAGAGGAACAGCCGTGAACCACACAGCGACAGGCGGCGGCAGAGCCCACCAGGCGGTGGCGGGCGGAGGCCAAGGCGCAGGCAGGGGCACGCTGCTGTCGCTCGGATTTTGTGGTGCCCCCCGGCCACAGGGGGACCGTGGAAACGGTGGGTGAAGCAGTAACTGACAGGGCATCAGTTCAGCGCCAGCCATGTGCAGCCAAAATGATGGGTCGTGACTGTGGTGCCAGAAGTGATCATGCCCCGGCACCACGCACACGACACTGCCTCTTGGTGCATTGTGTGATCCTGTCCGCGTGGTACTGTACAATTACAGAAGGAGGGGGAGAGAGAGGGGAATCGCCAGACAAACAGTCTAAGAATCCATTCGGCTTTCTGGCATGCGGGGAAGATGAAGAATACGGGTGACGTCTCGCAGCCGGACAGTGACGCCTGTGTGGACAGTGAGGCTTCGTCTTCGTCTTCTTCCTCGAGCGGGTAGTACACCGAATGAGGGATTTCATGCCTTGACTCCTGACCACCAATCGTATGGGGGCATGGGGGACTACCAATGGTGTCGAATGGCAGTGCATCCGTCCCCTGATTTACAGCTGACACGGGTATTGGGATTCATGTGGATGCCTTTGCTTTTGGGCTGGGCTGAGCAGACCCCTACGTTCAGGTGGATGGGTGGGTCAGCTGGGGCTGGCTGGGGGCCGGAATACCCCCCCCTGTGTGACATTCCGTCTGGTTGTTGCTCCTTTATGGGGCCCTGGACGGTCACCCGTTCTTCCCTTCGCATGTTGCGTCGGGTCGCTACTTTCTGTCGGCCGCTGCGGCCGGTGCTCCTGCTGGTGTTGTTTCCGCGTTCGCGGAGCCCAGTAGTTGGCGTGTTGGGACTGTGCTGAATGTGGCATGGTGTGCCGTTTGCGTGTCAGCGGCGCCCAATAGTTGGCGTATTGAGGATGTGCTGGTTGTTGCCGGGGTCGTTTGACTGTGTTTGCTGTCCACACACCTCTGTCCACAGGCCGTCCATCGCCTGCCTCGCTGTGTTTCCCCCCCCATGGATGGCATCCTCTGAGCTTGTGTGGTGACCATTCCCCATCCTCCACCACCCAATTCCCTAAGAAGGCGGACCCGACCCCCTTGGCTAAGGCCACCAGATGTGGCCAATCAATGGGCCGAACCCACATGGCCCGGTCGCAGTCCCTGTTCCACCACCAGTGTCCTCGCACGGGGGAGTAAAGGGGTAGGATGTGGCCAAACACAGCCCATGCCTCTCCCCTGGCGGGCAACGTGCCCGAAGGAACAGCCGAGATGCCAAGCAGCACCGTCCGCCGATGGACGAGATGCACCGAGGCACCGTAATGCGTGTTGTCCTGAGTCACCGCGAATGTGCCCATAATCCACCGGGGCACCGTCCAACGGGACGGGATGCCTGGGAGACTTAACCGGATGGGGCTTTCACAGGACACACCTCGGAGATTTGAAGGAAGTTGGTGCGTGCGTTTCCTGTACTAGTTGTGCGCAGGCGTACGGAAAGCAATACCTGAGAGGGCACCAGTCAAGCATCAGTGATGTGCACCCAAGCACACAGGTCGTAGGTGTGCTGACATAATCGATCCTGCAGCTATGGCACAGGCTTCTCCCGCCGATCCAGGCAGAACTCGCACTGAGTCCGGGCGGACTGGGGCGGGGCCAGAAGATGTACCCGGGCAGACCCGGACAGGGGCAGTGGACAACCTCCGCCCACTACAAAACCAGCGCATAACCGATGGCCCGGGCATGCCCTGGGCGGACTAGCCGAAGCATAGGGTGTGTCTGGGCAGGCTGGGGCGCGTGGGTCTGAGAGAGAGGCCTGGTATGGCACCCTGTGCACGACACTGCCTTTTGGGGCTTCGTCGGTTCGGTTCCTTGCTGAGGCATGGCGGGTTCCCGCCCAACATACAGTTCATGTTCACGCCCTCCGAGGCGTTGCTCGAAGGGCTGCTGCCATGTCTGCAATGGAAATAACTACGGAAATGCATGTATGTCTCTGTGGTGTGTGCCCGCCATTGATGGGACAGTGCAAGATCCGTTGCTCAAGAACGCCGGTCAGGGAGAGGCTGCGGACAGTTCTGGAATCTGATGCATGGGATTGCGGCGGACCGCAGCAAAATCCAGAAGAACGTCCGTCACCTGGAAACCTCATCTCATGAACAACAACATCACGTGGTCAGAAGCACAAAGGAGGTGTTACCACTTGCATGTAGCACATGTTGGGAAGAAAGGAATGCTGTAGTATGGACAGCAATAAGCGCGACCTTGGCTTGGGGTAGGGGGAGGGGCGAAGGTGCAGAAGTTTGGGTGGCAGAAGTAGAGCCAAAATATTATGTAGTTTTTGGCACAAGGAAATGCCCCCCCCCCCCCCCCCCGCCCCGCTTTGTCAATCGCACCACAACAGCAATCTAGACATCCCCTGGGCCAGAGCACAGGGGCTGTAGAGGGGGGCGAGTTGGTTGCGGTGCTGTACCCCATTGCTACCGGGCTCTGGGTCTGAGCCTAGATTATAGAGGCCATGCACAATGCCTGGCAGCGCCGTGCACGGCCTCGTTCGGTCCCATGGGCACCTCACGGAAGCGCGATCTTGGCTTGGGGTAGGGTGGAGGGTGTCCGGACCCTAATTCCAAGGCCCAGAAAAGGCCCTTCCTCACTCACATCCCCAATGGACTGGGGGCAGTCCAACGGCCATCCACCTCAACACAGAACTAAGGGATCTCGTCTGATGGGCGAAACAAAAGAAACGGCCCTCAACAGCCCCTCCCCCGCGGGTCATCACCCCGAAATGTATTCGAGACCGTGTCTCCCGGGAGGCACATCCCCCAGGCGGTCAGCACAGAACCTGCAGACGTGATGCAGCCTCAAGGCCGCGTCGCAGAGCTCCATCAACTGCCGCAGGAAATGATGCCGCACCCGTTGGTACCGTGAGCACAGCTGCATCCGAACCACAACACAACACAAGACGTACAGGCGTGTCCTAACGAAACGTGCTGCTGGCCCTCGGCAAACAAGCAAGTCCCGCCACGTCACGCGGCAGATGTGGGTGGGCCCTACTGAATTATGGATGAGCCCAGGCCAAAAGAAAAATGGCCAAGTAGTGTGTGAAAGGTCTGCGAATCGCGCCGAGTGCATTGTCGCACGCGCCTTTCGTTCCGCGTCACTGCACGGGCCTTCGGAGGAGCCTGTCCGGCATTGGTCTCGCTTCACGAGGTTTGTATACCTCAGATTTGCAAATGTGAGGTAGGGAATGCGCTCTTTGGGGCCGTTTGGCCCTGTGCTTTGCACGTGTTGTCGTTCTGCCATGTCGCCTGCGCGCAGGGCCGACAGCCTGTGTACAACTGCTGGCACGCACAGTTCGGGAACCACAATGCACGTGTGAGTTGTGTTCTACCAGGCTTTTTGAAGAATGTGCCAACTTTGTGCACACTACCCGCGGCCGATGAAAGGGGGCAGTCTTCAATGCATGAAAATGAAGAGAGGAAAAACACAACAAAAAAGGAAATCGCCGGACCGTCGCAGACACACGTCAACAGGTGTCCGCTGATCCCCAACTGCCGTCGGTTGACCGGAAACCGTCGTCAATGGAATGCCAACCTGGAAGCGGTGGGTCTGAACAGGAAAAAAGAACAGCGGCTCGTTCAACACCGCCTCGCCGCCCATCATGGCAATGCACACCATTGCGGACTTGTGCAGCGACTTCGGTTCGTGCAGGAACAGCCAGACAAGCGTTGCCCACCGACGAGCGTCCGCCTTGCCACTAATCACTTGGATCCCACTGAGGCGGACACGGGACGCAGGTGGCTCCTACCGAATGGCAGGTGCAAGCGTCAGGAGAGGGTTGCTGCTGGAGGTAATATTGGTCACGGGCTGATTCTGAACGAACCTCGTTTCCCCCGCCGCACACCCGTGGCATGCGGCTACTTCTCTTGCCTCCAGTCAGCAAGGGCCTCGGCCCTCTCCAGCGAATTCAGGTCCACCTGCGGCGTCCCAATCCTCCGGGCATAGCCTTGAGGCGGCAGGCTCTGGATGTCGGAGATGTTCGTGACCCAGCGGGCCGCGTGCCGGTCATCGGGGTGCTTCAGTTGGTGCGACCGGAACTTGTTCAGGGCCGCTTCGTACTGCCGCTCGTTCAGCAGCTGAAGGGCCGCGCTCAGCGGGTCCTCCTCCAAAGGGGGCGCGTCCTCCACGGCGAACACCTTCTCGGGCACGGGGTTGTGGGGGTACAGCACCACGTCGACCTGGCGGGCGGCCACGCGGTCGTGCAGCAGCCCCGACATCTTCTGGTTGCAGATGATGGGCAGGTCGAGCACCATTGCCAGATCCAAAAGGTACGACACCGACCGGACGCCAGGGCCTCCCAGCGCGATCATCTTGCGCTCCGCGCTCCCTACGGCCCCGCTGGCGACATCGCCCTGCCACATGGCGACCCTCACCTGGCGGGAGAGCGAGGGAGGGGGTGATGGGGGTGGAAGGCACGGAGGGACGGGGGAGAGGTATGGGTATGGGTATGTAGTCCTTGTACCGAGTACCCGGCGAGCACCACCACGTGTCTCACTCTACTGCGGTTGCCTCTTCGCACTCGTGAGGCATCCGGGGACAGCTACTGCCGTGCCTTGCATGGATGGTGCTGACAGGGCGGTCCATGTATCTGGCTGGTTACACTGTAGATCCTCACACGGTGAGGCATGCACAGTGCCTGGTCCATGCTCTCCTGGTCCCTGCTCTCCTGAGCCATTGGCTGAGAATCACTGTTACTGCGCCCCAATGCCCCGCATCCTTCGGGGCACACACACCTTCACGCCCTCCAGCGCGAACGGCTCCGCAAGGTCACGCACGATCTTGTTGGCGGCCACCACGGCCTGGGACATCACCGCGCGCTTGGCCACGTTCCAGCTGACCAGCACGTACCCCACGCCGAACTGGTCCACCACCCCCTTCGTGGACCGCGCATGCGCCGCGACGGTCGTGACGAGCTCGTTGGTGGTGCTGACCATCAGGTCCATATCGCCGGCCCCGGGGTCGTTGGGCAGGTAGGCCTTGACCAGCATGAGGACTCCCGTATGAACCTATGCACAGGGGCACAAACCCTCCTGCTTGCTGGACATCAAGGCTGGAAACACCATGACACAACAGCGACACCATGAAACAACACCATCACACAACAACAACACCATCACACAACAACAACACCATCACACAACAACAACACCATCACACAACAACAACACCATCACACAACAACAACACCATCACACAACAACAACACCATCACACAACAACAGCACCTTCGGACAACAACAACACCATCACACAACAACAACACCATCACACAACAACAACACCATCACACAACAACAACACCATCACACAACAACAACACCATCACATAACAACAACACCATCACACAACAACAACACCATCACACAACAACAACACCATCACACAACAACAACACAATCACACAACAACAACACCATCACACAACAACAACACCATCACACAACAACAACACCATCACACAACAACAGCACCTTCGGACAACAAGAACAACATGACACAACCACGACACCATGACACAATGTTGATTGCCGTTTTGGTATATGCAGTATATGCATACAGGTGAGTAAGCCATCCCCACAGTGCTCGGACTAGTGGTAGCTGCGCACCCACGGCAGACTCCGAGTTCGGGACGACCCAGTACACGCCCTCCTGCATCGCCAACTGGTGAACGCAGAGCAGTAAGGCCACCGTAGTGTAGTACTACCTAGGCCGCAATGCCATTGTCATCCCCGTTGGGGTGGTGCCCGCGCCACGGTGGCCCCTTGGATCGTGGTCAGTGGCAGCAAGTCGTGGAACCATATCCCTGGCTGCATACACGGTTGCAGGTACAACGGCGCTGCCGTAGGTTTCATGGTGGGGATGTAGTGTGGCATTGTCCCCAAATGCTCCCAAAGGTGGGTCTGCAGTGCTGGGCCCAACTCTAATGGTACAGCGCGCATTCAGACATACTCCCATTTTGGTGTTCCCCCTGTGCAACACGTCCCGGTCATTGCCATTTGGTAACAGCGCCTGGCACAACACCATGACACGACAACACCACCATGACACCAATAAAACACCACAACAAAGCACCAACAGCGGAGCAGCGGCACCTTCATGCTGGCTCCAGCCCCTACCGTGGAGTACGACACGATGGACATCTTGGAAACCTGGCGGCCGTGCTGGGAGCTTGGGGGGCGGACTATCGTAGGGGCGGTGGCTGGCAGGGCCAGGGAGCGGCCCTCCAGCCCAAAGGCGATGACTGCATACACCTTCACCGGTTCCGAGATGCCCTTCAGTTTCTGGGGCCCGCACGGCACCATCTGGGCCATTGACTTGCAGGCTTCGTGGGTCCGACTGTAGGTCTCATCGGAGCACACCACCTGCGGCAGATGTGGATGGGCTCGGGAACAGATGTGTACCGGATGTGTATGGGCTGTGTACCGGATATGTGACGGATGCACCCACACTCCCATGCACAGGCACGCGGAGCAACGCACAGCACACCTGCCCACCGACCGCAAGGCCGGAAACCCGCGCAGCAAGATTCACCATGGGCCCGTAGTAATCCTTGCGCTTTGTCGTGGGGTCCACCTCAAGTTCACACATGCCCGTATGCATGCCCATCCGCACCCGCGGCCCATTCCACATCACGCGCCCATCCGGCAGCGCCTCCCGCCGCGCGTCGGACATGCCCAGGATCTCTGGCGGCCACTCGACCTCCAGCAGTGCCTTCTGCGCGTCGATGCACCACATGACGGCGTTCTCTGGCTCCGTAAACGCGACCATGAAGGCGTCCCCCTCCGTCTTGACCTGTTCGATGATGGGGCGGAGCGGGAATGCACGTGTGCGCCGGTGCACCGCAGGCGCCAAAGGGGAAGGGCAAACCGCTTTGTCGTACACCGTGAGAGAAACAAGCAACAGAACACAAAAGGTGCGTGCACGTCAATGTGTGAACACCATCGCTCTCTGAAAAGGAGAGGCAACAGTGGAACACCCGACGACCCCCAAGCACCAGCAAACCATCGTTGTTCTCCTCCGGCTCACAGGATACCCAGCGCCCCTTGTCCGTGTCTCCCTCTCTCTCTGCACAAGCGCTGATGCCTGGCCAGCCAAGGATCTGCACCCCTGTTGCCAGTCGTCAACGAGTGTTTCTTGCACTGTTGCCAACAGGGGAGGGGGGGGCAATTCCAGTACTGGAAGGGGTATATCTGTAGTGTCGCAAGGTATGCATGCACGCTGGGGGCATTCTTACACCCGGGTATTCCTACAATCTGGGGTGTGATTCTGCACCCTTGGGGGGGGGGGGGGCTCCGATTGGCATTTTTGCACTTATGGAAGGGGGGGGGGGGCGGCATCCACAACCCTCTGTGCAAATTACCCCCCCCCCCCCCTTGTATAAGCTACGCCAATGTACACAATTATTACGGTCCCTACGCCTACTGTAGCTTGGACAAGGGCGTGGCTTGCGCACAACACATACAACTGCCGACATACACGTGCGCAGGCTAAATGTGCTGAAATTGGCAATTCAGGACCTATGGGATGCATCAGACTGCAAAAAAAGATTCCTGGTGCACCAGCAGGGGGCCACATGTGCTGAAATTGGCAAATGTGACGACAAACCCATGTCTTATGTGGCCACACTACATTTCGTACGTAATTAAATTGCGTACAAAATTATTACGGTCCCTACGCCTACTGTAGCTTGGACAAGGGCGTAGCTTATACAAGGGGGGGGGGGGGTACCTCTGTACTTTGTATGCGAGTAAATTCTTCCATCCCCTATGCAATGCACTGTGAAGAAAAAGAGACTTTTACACAGGGCCGGCCCAAAGAGCCCCCTTTAAGAATCCCCCCCCAAGAGTTTTGGGGGCTCTTTGGGCCCCCCTCCCTGGCAAAATCTATTTCTACTGTCCCAGCCCTTGCAGCAGGGGTTGGCGCTTAGCTCAAGGATGGATTCAGGGCCCAGCAGCTTACAAATTCCCATTGGCAGGACCCGGCCATTGCCTTTTGGTACCAACACTTTCGGCACACGCACGCACACACACACACACACACACACACAAACACATGAACACAAACACAAACACACACACACGCACACGCACACACAGATGCTTCATGCTTCATGCTTACGGCGCGGCTGCTTACAAGCCTGTGGACCTTAAGCACCCCGCACTGGCAGGTCATTGTTTGTCGCCGCCATCACTCCTTTCCTTGGCCCAGCAGCCCTGAGCACCCCCCCCCCCCCCGCTTACCTCAAAGCCCTCCATAGCTCACTGGCCATTCACCGCTAAGTGGACCCAGTGGACCCACGTCTCCATACTAAGTTCCCAAATGCTGTCCACTGGCACCTTGTAGCACCCCATCAGATTGGTCATGAGCCCCGCGTCGCTGCCGCGGCTAGAGGGGTCCAAGATGTCTCTTGCTGCCATGCGGCCCAATCCACTCTGGCCAAAAGGCATCCCCATCACCATATGCAGTTCACAAAGAGTACAAAAGCATGATCATCCCCTCCGGCACAAAAAAACAATGCTATGGCCGACAGCCATGCATTTGCATACACCTTAGGAACATGCACCTTATCTGGGTTCGGAGGTTGGGCCACTGCTGCCCTTTCTCGCTTACGTGACTGCAGTACGTCGGAAGTAGCGCTCGGGCTCCAGCGACGTGGAACCGCCTCGCTTCTGACGTGCCACGTCCGATCCCGGATGCACCGGGATATTACCATCTACTAGCCAACCGTAGAGAGCTGCTCAAAAGCAAATGGCACAACCAGCCATGCAACACTTCAAAATGTAAAATACGAATAAAATTGTTGCCTAGAAACTGGGTCTTCTGAAAGATGTACACCTACAAGCCCAAAGTATCCCAGGCAGCTTCCACAGCAGGACCCGGGGCCCGAGTCAAAGAAAGCAGGGGATAGTTGAGCATAGCCTATTGACGAGGACCCCGCCCCCCTAACCCAATACACATGGAAACATGCACTGAAGCGCCCACACTGGTATGGTGAGCCAGGAGCAGGACTTTGTACAGTGATACACATCAAAAGGGCACCTATGTAAAACAAAGGGCCAAATGGCCTTCATCCGAGAACCCACAGACAACTTCTTCCAGAGGCAAGTGTGGATAAAAATCAGATCTGTGGCTGGGAGTACACTGCACAAGTACAGTACAGTACAGTACAGTACAGTACAGTACAGTACAGTACAGTACAGTACAGTACAGTACAGTACAGTACAGTACAGTACAGTACAGTACAGTAGAACACACGTAGAATACAGTACAATACAGTACAGTAGATTACCGTAGAATACAGTACAGTAGAATACAGCACAGTACAGCACAGTACAGTAGAACATAGTACAATATAAATACAGTGCGGTACCATACAGTACCATGTTATGGTACGGCACAATACGGCAATACAATCCAATCCACGACAATCCAATCCAATCCACTACGATCCAATCCACTACAATCCAATCCAATCCAAGCCAATCCAATCCAAGCCAATCCAATCCAACACAATACCACCATGCACACCGACCTACAGCAACACACTGCTGCTGCATAAACCCAGACAAACGAGCCCTGCCAACAACCCAAGAGCATGGGGCCCGTCCCTTTGTTAAGGGCATGGTCGGGGGCCAGACCTCGTAGCCGTCACGCTGCGCGATGCACCGCCGCATGACGGCGTGGTGCGCCTTGACTGCCTTGCGCATGGCGGGGCCGCAGGTCTCCCACAGCACCGTACTGTTCTGGATGTCGGTGAACACGAGGGTCACGTTCTCCTGGATCTCGTCATCGTCGTCGTCCTCTGGCCCCTGCGACTCGGCGCTGTTGAACTGCAGAACGGCGTCCGGGATGAAGGGGCGGTAGAGCTGGAGGTTGCAATAGATCTGGATGAAGGCCAACTGAATGCGGTTGGGCTGCTCGATATCGTCCAAATACTTCAGCCGGTCCAAATCCCAACGGGACGCTGCCTCGGCGAGCTCGCAGGCCAGGGCCCCGGTCTTGTTCAGGTCGTTCAGTGAGGCAGACATGTAATCCACCTGCGCACACCGGCATGCGTAGAGCTAGAGAAAGCATGCGGCCTGCTGGCGCATAGCCACCCCTGTTGGATTTCCCCCTCTGCAGATATCTGCAGTGGTGCCACCAAAACACATGGGCAGGTTCGGGCATAGATTCCAGAGGACTGGCAGTGCAGGGCCTCAGCATACAGAGCCTGGTAAGCAAAAGGGCAGCACCGGACACGGATACAGAGCGGATGCCCCAGTGCAGGCAAACGGGGCCGCAGCTGCGACTGCAGCGGGGCATGGCCGAGCAGGCCCAACGCCGATGGAGACGAGGGGACAGGCACGGGGACTGGGATCTGCTGGGGGCCCAAGGCCATGGTATGAGCCGAGCGCCCGCAGTTTACCCCTGGCCCTGCTGGCCCGGGCGTCCCTCCTTTGATCTGGACACGGATGGAGGACACACCTCAGGGAGGAGTGCAGGACAGACATGCCACTAGTGTCCAGCAAGGGAACATGGTTTCGTACGGAGTCAGCCCTGTGTCATGTGCCATGCAGTAGCACTCGCTCCTGCTGCCCTTGGGTGGGGGTGGGGGGGGGGGCATGCTCTTCATCTTGAGGGCCGCAAAACGTCAGGTGTGAACCCGCTATGCTCCAACCGCACCTGCTCTCACATTCTGAGTTGGAATCAGGTTCAGTCTGTCCGTCTGTCTTTCTGTCCATGCCGAGGGGGGATGTCAACAGAGCCCTCCTGACTGGAACCCCCCACCCCTCCCCAAAATGTTATATATTACTACACCCCTCTCCCCTTAAATCTAGCTAGCAAGCAACAAGCAAAAAGCAACACTTCTCCTTTCCATTTCGGCCAGTACTCCGTCCCAACGCTTCAGGCTCCACTCTACTCTATCCATCCTAGAGCCCAGGTGTTGCCCTTGGGGAATCCAGGTTTTGAGCCATAAACTGACGGATGGTGCCCCAGGACAATGGCCAACCCGGGAGGTGCCCTCCCAAGTGTGCGGAGCGCTGGGCAAAAAAAAGAGCCCCTTTTTTTTTTTGCCCAAAACAGCCCTAAAATCTGGTCAAACGGCCAAACGAAGAAAAACGGTGAGTACACTCCACGTGCCAGCTTGACTTGCGCGTGTCAAGGAATCCTTTGGTCCCTCTAACTTCACACTATGCCCAGGAACAGCCCCAAAAGCCCCCCCAAAAGAACTAGAACTTGCGCACTTTTGCTAGCGGACAACCCCAAACCAAGCATCAGCCATATCTTGGGCTTGGTGGCTCAATTCATAATTCCCAGGACACATAGTCCATGTGCCGCCCCCCTGTGGTTTCCACCCGTCAAAATCGCGCAAACGGACGCCTAGACAGCCGTAGTAGTGCCTACTTGGCGGCGGCAAGTTGCAAACTGAAGCCTCAGACCAGCAGGCGCCCGATTGGGTCAATGGCGAACACCGGGGGCGAAAAAAGGACTTTTTTTTAAAAATGATCCTGGACCCCTAATGGCCAATTTGGAACCAAAGATGGGGCGAAAATGGGTCCACGTGGTGCATCTGCTATGTGGTGTACCACCAGGCTGTGTCCCTCGCAGAGCCTTCCCACTGTCTGGGATTCAAATAATTCCTTTTTTAGTGCGTTCGGCAAGTCCAAATTAAGGTGGGGTGGGGGTGCTTCTCACATGGCGGGATGGGGCCCCATGTATGTCAAAATTCCGATGCAGGCGCCAGAACTGCTTACACCATGTACATATATTGACCCATTGCGTGCTGTGCACAAAGTTTGTACAGGACCATACCCAAACTGCATAGTAGTACCTAGTATGAATAACAATGAGCCTTGTTGTGCATTTATATGACTTGCCTGCATGCCTAGCCCTTTGTGTGTTGTTGTGTATGTCACTCAAAAAGGGTACCCGATTCGGTGCTATGGTGGTACATTCAGGTACCTCGTTCGGGGGCGTCCACTACTTTGCCGTCTCTCAAACCTTCATGTCCACATCAATGGCAAGGGATTACCGGGTGCGGTCACCTTCACCGCCACCCTCTCCCAGTCAGCCCGGCCGTAGTCTCCCTGCATCACCAGAGGCTAAGCGGCGCGATCCCCCACCATCGCGTGGGTCGAATGCACGGTCTACGTCGATGTCACAACCACGCGAGGCAGGCTGGCCGGCACGGTCCCTCTCTGCTTCGACTGCTGTTCAGGTTGCAATTCGGGGCCGTGGGGGGCATGGGGCGGGGGGGGGGGGGGGGTGAAACATCAGGTTGTGCAACATTGTGGGGTGTAGTATGCTCCACAGAGGCAAGAATATTGCCAATGGTAGCAAAAATCCCCAATTTCCCCCTTTAATGTGCGCGCTGTGCCCGCGTCGTGCGTGCGCTGTGCCTGTGCTGTGCGTGCTGTGCGTGCTGTGCCCACGCTGTACCCGCGCTGTGCACAAACGCCCACATTGACAATTTTATCATTATTTTACATCGGTTTCCATTCACTTTCATTATTCATTCTTCAAATCAATTCGTTCCAAACCATCACTGGGGGCATACCACCAGAGAATTGATCAGCACATCCACCATACAACACGACCAGCACGTGTGGTTCTTGATGCCATGATAAAATAGCGCCAACGAGAGAATGTTGGCAAACGACACCGACGTCGACACAGTGGCGGCCACCAAGTTTCTGCGCAACGTCCGCATCACCAGGGCGCTGTCCTCCCCTTCCTTGTCCTTGTGCTTCAGCAGAGGCATCAGGAACAGCACCGTCATGTACATGCTGAAGAGGGTGTCATAGCACAGCAGGGGGATGGATGAGGCCCGCTTCAGTCCGATGTAGCAGTGCTCCCCTCTGATGTCAGAGACCTCCCACAATAACATAGCCACCTGCGAGCATGAGGGCAGCTGAGCGGGGCGGCATATTCTGTACCAATGCCCTCATTGTGTGTGCCCCTAGAGGTGTTTCTGCACAGCGCCCTATAGTAAATCAGCTTTCCTGTGATCACCATGAAAACCACCCACCAGACTGAGATGAAAGGCTGGGTGAGCACCGAGGTGGTCAATTGGAAGTTGGGATGGTGAAGGAGATAGAGTCAATCTTGGAGTGCCGATTCACCACCTTCACTGGATCTTGATGGGACTCCACGTGAATGCTGGTGCAGTCTAAACCACTCTGGCAGGGACTCGCACACCGCTGGAGCGGGTAGGACACCCTATCCTCAATACCGAGATCCCTAGGGGATCAGAAAGGGTGTCTAAGGAGATGATGTGGAAAGTATGATGTCCTGAAGCAGGCAGTGTGAAAATGCATCACCACATTTGGCCGAACGACGGCAACGAGGAACCGCTGCAGTATTGAGGACAACAGGTCCAAAATAGCTTGTCGCACAGCCTGTGTGCTGTGCGCCCCCGCTGTGGTCCCCTCAATGCTTTACAGCTGCAACAGAATCCGGCTGCTTCAGCGGCTAAAGCACGCGACTCCGACAGCAAAGGTCCTGGGATGGAACCCTCCAAAGGCTGCTACTACTCGACTGCGGCAGGAGCAAGGCCCGTGGCCCTGGTCAGGGCACGAAACCCGACCTGCACTCGTGGGTTCAAGCCCGCACGGGGTCGATGGCCAACAACCACCGGGGTCACCAGGAGTCCCTCAGGTGCCCTGCAGGAGCAAGAGAACTTACGCATCCGGCCTCAAGTGTTGTTTGAAGCAGCTCTGTCCAGGACCTGCACTCATCATAGGCTGCTGCCACGCCGAGGCTGGGAACTTGGCCCCGGGTGCATCAGATGAGACCACACCCCACAGCGCCCTGCACGGCACGGCACGGAATGGCCCCTGCGCCGCGCCACACCCCACCATGCCACACAGCACTCCAATACACTACACGACGCGGCAAGACACGGCACTGCGACGCTGCACTGCACTGCACTACACTGCAGTGCAAGGCATTCCGCGACACCACTGCACTACACTGCACTGCAAGGCACTCCACAACAGCACTGCACTGCACAGCGCTACAGGACCATACACAACACGGCGCTACAACACATCACTGCAATGCACTGCACTGCAGGACGCTACACGACACACACCAAGATGACTCCGTATGGCAGCAGCAGTAGGGCGTTTCGCCTCAAAACGGGGTCTTTAATGTGGGGCACCTTTGGGCAGGTCACCAGATGCACCTTCGCCATCAGGAAGATGTACACCACCAACTTGTTCGAGGCATACAAGAAGGCACAGGCCCACAGCCCCATCCGGCACCACCACACCGACCGGAGCGCAAAGAGGCCAAACAAGATCGTGGTAAAAGCGAACAGCCAAGAGCACGTGAACGACACCAGCACAAGGAACTCGATGACCATGGGTCGCCCGGCGCGCAGCTTCGCCTGCGACAGCCGTTCGCCCGCCATGAGCGAGACCAACGTGATGGTTCCCGGTGCTGAGACCATGTGGGAGATCTGGTGGCCCAGGCCGCTGGCAGTGAACACCACCAGCAAAACGCCCACGACATACCGAAGGTTGATGTTCGGGACAGGGGCACATGTGCGGGTGTCTTGGTCCTGGGCTTTGACCGGGAGTTGAGGCTCCTCTGGGCCTGGATGGACACTGGACGCTTTTCTCATGGACATTTTGTGATAGAACGATGAACTACGGAGGGCAGTGCAAACAGTTGACTGCTGCATAAATGACTGCAATCTGTGAATGGGATTTGTACATTTCACATCTGCTGCCTAGAGTACACTGTCTAGTGCAGCATATATGCTGTCACGCAAAAAACGCAATCTGGATATTGTGTAGTGCGCACAGCGCGGGTATCCAGGGGACCACGGACACAACAGTAGCTGATCGTTCATAACCTGTAAATTGTGCCATATAGCTCAAGGGGGCAGAAGAAGACAAAAGGGAGTCGAGCAAATTGAATACCTGAACTCGCAGGACTATTCGGAGGAACGACAGTAAAAGGATGTTTAATTGTCTGCGTACAAGTACAGGGCACCTGCTCCGGTGGTAGAGCAACTGGCATCAGCGCTGCAGATGCCAGCTTGAGTCCCATCAGGGCGCTCCTCCTCCACCCCTCTGGGTACCGGCAGGCGGAGGAGTGAGAGGAGTACTGCTACAGCAGGGCTGCCTGATTTTTTCGATTCAAGTCAGTTTGTGGGCAAATCAGTGCAAATCAGTACCAAGCCAAAAAAACAAGACGCACCACCCAGTCACCCATGGTATTGGTGGAGGGGCATACTGCCTGAGCGGCAACTGTGCTATGCCACACCTATTGTCTTACTACCACCGAAAACGGGGCACCTCGTTCATTCGGTGCACCCCACCCCTAGTTCTTTCGAATCATGACCACGGGATTCAAACTGCCGAGTGTCTCCTATCAGCCTCGATGGATGCCCCTCGACTACGGATGATTCTATACCTAGCCATGTCACAGCATGCCTACACCGTAAAGTCCATCTGTGGAATATGAAGATCAAACACGCTGTTGGCCATTTTTCCCATGAGCCAGGTGCTCTTGCGTGGCCTGCGCTTGCGGAGTGCTTGGTGCTTGGGGGGGGGGGGTGATGCATCTTCCATTTGGATGTACCTGGTCTTGGTGGGGAGGGGTAGCATATAAACATTGGTGGGTACGGCGTGGGGGGGGGGGGGGGGGTGCACCATCCCGCCCACGTTTAGTGAGCCGCACGCGGGATTGTATCAAAGTATGCCAAGCGCACAGGAGTTGGTTTCCGTCCGCACAATCGCTATCTCTGCTGCCCGCAACAACTTGAGGCATTGGGCCCAATAGAACGGGATCAACAAATGGTCAATCACCCGACACCTATGTGCAGTGTTGGCCACCCCCTGGTAATTCGGCGACTCAACCGCATGCAATATACACTGGGTGGTGTGTTGTGTTAGGGGGCGAGACAATAGGAGAGAGGTGCAGTCTTGTACCTACTGAGCTGATGTTTGTGTCATTTTGTACTTGTGTTTGTGCTTCTTGGGCTTGCACAATACCTGCTCGCACGGGTTATTGTTGGGGGGGTTTGGCTTAACGTGCCGGCACTTGAGTTTGCCATACCACGCTGGAACCGATGTGCTGGCGTATATCTCTGTGTCAGTGCGGGGGGCCATGAGCAACGGATACTGAGCTCGCATGTACCCCCGTGACACAGGCATATGGTCATTGCTACAAATCAGTGCCGGGGGGGGGGGGGGTTGCATTTGGCCTCTGAGTGCGTGCACCCCCAATAGCATGGCATATCAATGATGCACAACCCTCTCACGCATGGATGGAAGGCATTCAAGGGGGTAGCCTAACCTGGGGGACAGTATGTAAGCCACAGGAGCATGGAGGCAGGCTGCGTGGTGTTTGTAGTCTACACAAGCTGAGTCCCACCAGGTGCGCGGAGGTTCCTGCCACGCCCCCCAGCTGCCAACCCATAGCTCTTGGAACTGCAGACAGGGGCATGACCGGTGGACCAGGACAAAACATTCAAAAGCACTGATAAACAAACATACAAATCAGTGGCGAGAATTGAAAAAGCACTGTGCATTCAGTGCTCATAATCTGGACTGGAGCTCCAGGGGATGACCACAGTGATGCTTGTTTCAATCAAGTCCCAGAGTTGTTTGTCATGGTTGATGACAGTTGTGATGAGGGTTAGCATGTGGTTGCCGCAGGCTTCCGCGTCGGGTGAGCCCATGATTTCTACGAAGGACATTGTTTCTTGAACTAAGTCCTTGTAGCAGGAGTATTGTTCAGCGCGAGCATTGGCCTGGAGGCAGATGTCAAGAAAAGGGTTTTGATTGCGGATAAGGTCAGACTTACCGTGAGTGAGGCATTCGGAAGGAGAGTATGGCACGGAAGGATGTGGTGATATGGTGTCGCAGTCGAGCTTCCCAAAAGGCTTCTTCCCCTTCCACCATATCCCCCCATGAGGAAGACTCAGGTTTGCTTTTGGTAAAAATGCTTGTGACTTGTTTTTGCCCGAGGACTTCATTTTCGATCTCGCTCCTAAGGTCTGTTTCAAAGTCTTCGAAAGTTGTCAGTAAAAGATTGAGGTACGAGCCATAAAGTTTGTTGTTAACATATTCATGTTCCGCCAGCCAAGCTTGGCAGGCTAGAGACGCGAGTTCGATATTTTCCTCGGCGAAGTGGTGGAGGCGAAACAATGAAGACATCTCCACAGAAAAATAGAATTGGTATGCATTACCAATCTGCGGTCGAGTGGTAGGGCACTCGTCCAACAATCCCCCTGGCATCAGTTCGAATCCTGGCCGGCGACCGCCAGCACGGGGTGATCGGCTCATAAACTTTTTCACCTAACCCTGGTTCAAACGCTTCAAAGCACAAACATTTGACACCCCCACCCCATCCCACACCCTAAAACGTGGTATTCATTTTCGGGGGGATAGAGGACAAAACGTCAAAAAATCCCTTGGAGGATTGTTTTGTCGGGCAAAATGATGATTCTACCAGGGGTTAGACATTCAGTATCGTGCCTTGGGGCATGCTACACGAACGACCCCCAAAAAAGGCCGCAAGCACGTCAACAAAGCGCTCCACACATGCACGTCCTGGTATGCATATGCAGCAATGTTCGGCAGTTCCATTGATACGTTGGTTCCACGCGCACTTTTGCGTATGTACAGGTTGCACTGATGTTTGCCTAGTTACCCTTTTCTGGCCGTGTTTTGTCGGCCAAAACCTCTAGCCTGCATGTTAACGTACTGGGGGGTTGAGGTCCACAGGCGGCTGGACAGGCTTGCGGTACGCTGGCTCTCAATCGGCCAACCTGTCATGTCGTCCGTCAGCACTCATAGAGAGAGGGTCAGTGGTGTGTGTGTGTGTTAGGCTCAATCTCATTCATATACCTACAGACACTGTGGCGATAACGTGGCTGTGAGGGGGCCGCAGGCCCAGCCTCTGGTTCATACCATCCATTCAGACAGAGCGTTCCTGTGAGCAGGAGTGCATAATGCGGGCGTTTGGTCGTGTACCGCAGCGGCAATGCAGCCGGCCGCTGCCCTGAAGATGAAGGTTCGATTCCTCGCTGAGGAGGAATATGAGGAGGAGATGCGGTTCCGGCGGCGCAAGCGGCCCCGGTGGCGGAGCGCGCTGCTGCAGGTGTGTTGTGGCTGGGGCTTTGCTTTTGCTGAGTCCCTGTGCTAAACCCATCACAGTAAAATTAGACATACCTTGCCGCCAGACAAAAACCTATGAGGACAAGACACGCCACTGTTCCACCACCATGAAACAAGACAAAACGATGAGGAGACACGCCACCCGACGCACCGGCGGTACCGGTGGTGGAGCGGGTTGCTGAAGGGGGCGGTGGCGGGGGCCTCGCCAACGGGCCCCTGGACGGACAGACGAACCGGGGTTCGAACCCCCGACCACGACGAGCGCCAGCCATGGCGCATACCACTAGACCGTCCATGCCTCTTATCCAAAGAGGCGCTAAATCATTGATGCTTTAGTGCAATATTGCATAAAATCCTCCTAGATGGAACCCAAGTATTTATTGTCACAACACAAGAACTACCCATTGCGAGCCGCCACAGGCCACGCTCCGGGAATCGAACCCCCGCCGTCCGGCGTCGGGGCCACTGATGATACCATTGTACTATACGGATGATACTGTACGCCTCGAAGCAGAATTCGCCGAAAAAGGCAATGGCGCGAGTCAGTCATTTAAGTTTGCGATATGAGACACATGCCTCTAACCAAAAATGGCGCTTGTATCATTCATTTCTCGATGGAGTGACTCTCTCAGGGGGGAGGAAATGCTCCCAAGTCCGATTCTACTTCCGTCGTTTCTTGGTGGAGCTGACATCCGTGCTGAACTCGTTATCTGAGGAGAGGGGGCGGTCGCTCGGACTACCATCGGAGAGCTAGTCATCAACAATGCCGTGCCTGGGCGATTCAATGGTGGAGCATTCCGACTGGCTGTCCTGATCTGGTGACACCAAACCCTCAGAATTTGTCCCTGGTTCGTCCGGAAAAAGCTGTCTCACAGGATCCTCTGGGTAAGTGTGTGTGCGATTCATTCGTTCAATGAGGGGGGTTATATCGTCTGGCTGCAGGAGCGGGGTGATTTCCACGCGCATGTGCGGGCCTGTGGAGGCGTCAGCGCAAGTTCTGGGCGCCGGGGGGGAGCAGGGCGGGGTGACAGGGTGGTGCACAGCCCTGTGCACTGTATTGTACAGGGGGGACAGCTTCCTGCCTCGCTCAGCAAGCCTGTCTGCCTGTTCATTTTCAGCAATGTCAACGTGACTAGGCACCTTAACCCACCGGAACTTGCAAGTGCTGTGTAAAAGTTCGTCTAAAATTTCTTCCCATAAGTCTACATTGATGACCGGTCCCCTTGCTGTGACCCAGCCTGTGGCCTTCAATTGCATAGCCTTGCCTTGGAGGCCATCATGTACGTAAGCTGAATCAGTTGCAACTGCAACTGACAGTGTCCTATTCCTGTAGTGGTGCACTACATCGATGACAGCTTGTAGTTCTGCGCGGTTAATGGATTGTCTGAGGTGGGGGGGGATGTAAGAGCAGTGCTCCCACTTCTCAGTGGGTTCATAACATCCATACCCCCCCACCCATCCCACCTGCTGTACCCATTCTGCTGAGCCGTCAGTATAAACAACGACATATCCTTGTTGTTGCAAGGACGCAATTTCTTCTCGAGCCAAACCTGCCAATTCATGCTTGCGTTCCATTTTTTTGCTGTGTTTCCGTGCCCTTTCCTCCCGTTCATGCTCCGAGGGTTCAAAACAAATCTTAGTGGTGATAAGGGAGCCCTGGGTGAGTAAATGACTTAAAGACTTATGAAACTGCCAAAAGACGTCAGAGTAGCGAGAGAGTGGCTCCCAGACTGCGAGAAGAGCTACAAACTTAATCCATACAGACAAAAAACCGTCGTAGGAGCCAATCCCCCCTCTGATCAGTGAGTTGCGGAATGACCAATGGGCGGCCAGAGCCGTCCACATCATGATACCCAAGGGGGTAGAGAACGTGGTCTGGAGTGGGAGGGAACGAGCAGCATGCGGCTTGTTGTCAACCACCACCGTGTCCCAGCACTTGTCTAGTGTGTCGAAGATGATAATATGAAACCTGCAGCTATTCAAGGCATGATCGATAGTTTCAGTGGTACCACAGACAGGGCACCTGGAATCCTGCGTCCAGGGAGAAAGGCGCTCAGCCACTTTCAGTTTTCGCCAAAGAACCTAGTGCACAAAATCTACAATGGAGGGCGGCAGCTTCGATCGCCAAAAGGCCTTCCAAACTGCCGGTGAGCGTCGTGTGACTGTCTCCGGGTCCGGGGCCAGGCGTTTGAGTGTATCCGTTTTGGCCCAGGCCCCCGCCCACACCGAGGGGGGGACCAGTCTGTGGGCTGGTGATGCATAAAATTGGCAAGCCCCACCTCATATACCACCTTCCAAGTTGGGGCTATTTTGCTGAGCAGGTGGGCCGGGATCCGTCCGTCAGGGCCATAGAGGTCCTGGACTGTGAGTATGCTCTTCTTTATCAGGACCGGGCAGTAATAGGTGAGGTGTTTGGCATTTTTGAAAACCGCCGAGTGCCACAGTGGCAGCTGTCCCTGAGCCGTGGGATCTGCGAGGCCGTCAAGGATGTACCTGCGAGCAATAGAAAACGATTTCAAGCTATACGCAAGGTAGCCAAATGTCTTGTACGGGACAGGACCCAGCTGAATGTAGGGCCACGCCCAGGCATGCAAGCAAACGCCATACTTGGCACACCAAGTTCTGAAGGGGGAGGTGACTGTCTCAGTGAAAACTTCAGGGTGCTGCAAAAACTTGTGGAAGGACAGTCCAAACTGAGCATGAAGCCAACATTTGGGGGTGGGGAGCTGGAACCCCCCACACTCCGGGTGCTGCGCCAGTTCTCGTAGTGTTACCCCCCAACTGTCCACCCCTAGCGCGGTTTGAAACACTATTTTGAGTGCCTTAATAGTGTGTTCAGATGGGAAATAGGACCTGGCCGTCAGGAGCAAGGTGGGAAGGACCCACGTTTTGAGCAGAATAATCGCCTCTTTTTTGGACAGGCCCAGTGAGCCCACCGTGGAGGCTCTGCGCTGGGCCTCACCAAGGTAAGAGGCAAAGGCTTCGTCCGACGTAAGGTTGCCTATTTTCACTCCAAGGTAGCGAACAGAATGTCGAATCTGTATACCACACAGCTGAGAGCCCCCTGGGGACTCTGTGACATGCTGTTGGTCCCTGGTGGAGAGATTGCCTTTGACCACAATGCCACACTTGCCCAGGTTGAGCAGGAGGCCAGAAAACATGCCAAACTGTTTCATCATTTCCAGAACCTCATATACAATAGAGGATACATGTCGCCCTTGGATCAAGGCTCCAAGGTCATCGGCGTACATATATGCTTGCACATGCATTAGGGAATCAAACCCAAACAATACAAAGGAGACACAAAAAGAGAAGAGCACGGGCGAGAAGGGGTCACCCTGGCCAATGCCCGCGGCCGGGTGGAACACCACCTCCCTGACCACCCCCCTTCCCACACAGAAGTGGTAGGGGGCGGTCAGGGTCGAAAGGATGAAAGAGATCACACACTCAGGTAGTTCAATTAGTCGCAATACCGCCGTGATAAAGTTGTGCGTGAGAGTGGGGAACGCATTCGAAAAATCGAAGCTCACAAGAACTCCTGACCTCATGCCCTCCCACCCAGACCGAACAGCCCAGATGTGGTTGATCATATGCCTTCCCTTAACGCAGCCGACCTGTCTACGATGCGTGAGCTGTTGAAAATTTTGTTCCACCATCAGACAAACAATATTCATGATCCATTTCTTTTTTACGTCCTGTAACGCGATAGGTCTGAGCCTGCCAACTGACGGAGTGCCAGTGGACTTCGGAATAGAGTTAATTAGTCCAACTGCCCAATCCGGAAAGATGGAACCCGACTCAAAGCACTGTGATGCAACCCCAAACATTCTGGGTACAAAGATATCCGAAAAGGTCTTGTAAAACCGGGCCCCCATTCCATCATCTCCAGGGGAGACTTGGTTGTGGAGGTTGCTGAGGGCTGTTTCAACAATTTCAAGAGAGAGTGGTCTCAGGAGGGCCTTGGCCAGAACAGAAAAATTGGAAGGAATTCTCATGCCCTTCAGAAAGGACAGACACTCATCTGCGGTTTTCTGACCTGGAACTGAGATAGCAGCCCAATGCTGAGCCAGGGCCGCCGCAATCTGCACAGGTTGATTGAGCACCTGACCTGTCTTATCCCTGATCCACCCTAGTTTTTTCCGCTGCTGAAGCTCAGTCATCAGCTTGTTTATTTGGCGGTGGCGCTCCTTTGGGGAATCCTGCTGTAGATCTTCCCCAGCCAGCAGGCCTTTAAGTTTAGCCAGCAGTTTTAAGCCTGTTTTGTCCGAGGAGTCCTTTTCAAAAATCGCAACGAGCAGTGAGTATGCCGCGGACTCAGACTGGGGTGTGTAGTTGTTTTGGGACAGGTATGCCCATCCTTGGGCACACACCTGGTGTACAGATGAACTCTGAATGATACCGAGCAGGTTCCAATCACGTGGAGCCTTATGTTCCCTGCTATACCTGATGGCTTCCGAGCGCATGGCCTGCAGAGCCATGTCCCACCAATCCTTTGAGTCCCCAGGTAGCTCCTGCAGATGGTGTCTTAGTGATTCCACTGCTTCATCATCCTCAAGAATTTCTTGAGGGCAGCGTAGTCTGGCTCTCATAGCATCAAAATTCGGTGGCTTACAGGAGACGGTCACTGCTTTGTGATCCGCGCGAGCAACAAACGAGGCGTAAGCCTCAGATAAATGCGGGAGCGGGGATTGAGACAGATGGATTCTGTCTATTCTCCTTAGGTTGTGTGTCCCTGATTCAAGATCAGAATCAGAGGAATGGTCCTGTGATGTGTCCTTGGTTCCAAATCCATAAGTGAACCCTGGGTTAGGCTCCTGCTTGGAATCACAAGTGTGCACTTCCGTGTAGGCATCCGTGAGACCCAATTTCTGTAGGACCCTGATCTCGGTTTCCCGGGACTCCACAATGGTGGTGTTCTTGTCCTCGAACACTGGCGCTGAGTCACGGGCCGGGACAATCAGTGAGTTATGATCAGCAAGCAAAATCTTATTGTCATACTGTAAGGGGAGCAGGCTTACCAAAAGCTTGTCCCACTGCGGGGGTGTATGGTGTCCGCGCCTATGCTTGATCTAACAACCTCTCTTCGAGGTGATTTAAAAGTAGTGTCCCTACAACATTGAATTTTGACTCCAATGATACTTTGCTTTGCTCTTATCGCTTGTATCTTCTTGCCGCCCGCCCGCATCAGAACAACAACAGGTGCCGTTTCTTTCAAATTCAGTGCTTTTACCGTTTTACCGTCTTGCGGGGGGCACTTGGGAGCTTGGATCGATCAAGTGGGGGGAAATGATTAGCACATAAGGATCCATGTGGTAAAGTGGGGCGATAGCAAGACGGAAAATGTCCCCAAGTGATGGGGTGACACCTTTTTGCTTATTCCAGCCTGGTTGTGCACCAGCCACCCCACTTACTGCCATTACCTCATGTAGCAGCTCGCGACGGTCGCCCGTAGCGCATTTGCATTGTGGCATGGGGCGGGGGGAGGTCACAATGCAACCTCCACATTGCTCCCAAACACTGGCAAAAAGGTGCAGTGGGTAACAGTCCACTCATGCCATAGAGATCTGGATGCTCAAAAACATTAATTCCACTCTCACAACCAAGTTGAGAAATCGCCTCTGAATCCCCTTTGACGTGCTAGTGGTATCACCACAAGAAGCCAATGCATTTTGCAGAAATGGCCCACGTCAACCAGCTGTCAGAGAAATTGGCAAGTTTGTAGCAAAGGTGACACAAAGTTCAAAATGGTCCACATACAACATCTACTTGTGCAATGGTTGCATGCATGACCCTACTTGTGACATAGACACGTCCAATCGATTTGTTTCTTCGAAACAGCCCTACGTGCCTGTAACTCCAAAGCCCAGGGGATATGGTCACACGGCAAAATGGACACGCATTCTGTGGTGCCATATGGTTTTCTGCGAGTTTTGACCTGTGCGTGCTGGGCTTTGGTAATTCGGTAATTTTGGGGTTCGTCCCAGTAAAATCGCACCAATAATTGGTGCAAACGCCCCCCTTATCTCATGAGCATTGGTCTGCAAATATTTTGTGCTGCTGGTTTTGTCTCCGTAGCCCTTAGTGTTACGCCTGCCATTTGTGATGATTGGAGAAGGTCAGCCAATCGGTTTTGTGATTCTACATCAATCACTCGTTAGAGAAATGTTTCGGCAGCCCATGAGATCGAAATTAGAATGGCCACACGAGCATTCATTTGTTGCGAACGAGGACATTTTCCATGATGGTGCGAAGGGCATTAAAAAAGTCATCAGTCAGCCTGCACAACGTGAATGGCGCATCACTTCCGGTTCTGTTTTATCATTCACCGCATTGGTCGATCGCATTTCATCATCAGTTCACTTTCTTTTGGCCAGGCTGCGATCTCTGCACGGTGGCTCCAGTGGCATATTACTTAGGGGGAATCCTTGCACTGCGCACGCACTGCGTACTACTTTTAGACTATGTCCCCCCCCGAAGAGCCCCCAGGCACACCCCTTGGAAGCGTCCTTAGAATTAGGTGACCCAAACTGCCCCAGCTCAAGAAAGATGCAAACTATCTTCCCTGCACATAACACCCATCATGCACAACTGGAAAAGCCATAAACAGCGCATTGGTCGCCACCCTCAACAACACACAACCGTCTTTTTGTTCCGTGGTCAACTAAGTACAAATTGAGAACAGACCATATGGAGGGTACCGTACTTGTCTTCGAATCAAAAGCTGCAGCAAATGCAAGAGTACACGCACGTACTCATGCAACTCGGTACCGGATCCCCTCCATATGTTCCTCACAATGCCCCAATGCCACATGCGTGCAAACAAGTGCTCAATGTGTGCCCTATAGAAACCATGCACATCGCTGTATTCCTTTTGGCGCTCGGTCTTCGACTGATAAATGGCCATGCCACATGGAGGCGCCCCTTGTATGCACCATCCATGGAGCCAATCTCATAATCCATATAATGTTGCTTGCTACTTTTCGGCCCTTCACGATCCCAAATCAGCTCATCCACCGATGTCCCGGGGGCCAACAGACAAATCCAAACGATGTTCCCAAGGCTATCAATGGAAACCGTTACTTTATACACAACCGGCATATTTTGGATTGAAGAGGACATCACAAAGGATGCCTCCTATGGAAGCGATGGGCATGCTGTCCACGTAATATGTGACGAAATACGGAAAGTGTGGGACGTGGTTCCACTCCGACAATCTTTCCGCCCATCGAATTTAAGCGACAACACCATTCAAGTAAGAACGAAAACAATGCACACTTGCCCACCAAGCGTCCTCAAAGCACCCCGTTGCTCCAGACAGGAGATGAGCACACCGATAAGGGGGATCCCCAAACAAAGGGGGACAAAATGAGAATTGACTGCCTCACCCTTGCCTTCTCGGGGGCCCAAAAGAGGACAGAATTGCTATGTAACCCCTGCGTTCCCGGGGGTCCCTAAGAAAAGGGGGACAAAATCGGAATTGGCTACCTCACCCTTGCCTTCTTAGCGGGGATAACTCAACCTAGGAAAGATTGGATGTGGTGGAGGTGAGCAAAAAGGTGTGAAAAGGGTGGAAATGGGTGAAATTGGGTGAAAATCCAAAAATGCCATATCCCCAATGTGGAAAAAGCATCAAAACCTATGCTACGGGCAACAATGATGCCCCTAGTATCTCAAAGTATGGGTCTCTAGTACGGCTAGACGCCCAAATAGTTGCACTGCGCGCACACTGCGCTTAAGGCGCCCCCTTGGACTACCACACCGGCGGCCCCTGTTTCTCAGCAACCATCAAATCCGTTAACACCAAAACATCCAACCCCTCGAATGGGATGCTGTGATGGCGCAACAGCCCAAACACAAGAAAGGCCCCTCGGTGGACACTAAACGACCAGACATACGTTTCCCCCCACGAAGGCGGATGGGTGCCCTACCGCGAGTACATGTAATTCAACAGCGATACGCATAGCTGTTGGCGCTATGCCGAGCCACGTAGCCCCTACCTTTGTGCATTGAGGAAGAATGAAAATTCCGTGTCCTCCTGGCCCCGCGAGCCACAGAATCAGTGTCCCTGGCACCAACAGGCGGGAAGAGAAAGTGTAAGACGTGGTAGTCAGGTAACCAATCCGCGCACTGTGCCAATCCGCGCACTGTACCAGGCAGGGGGCCAGCTGTGGCATGTGTCATGACACCAGGGATCCATCGGAAGGGGAGGAAGGGGACCCCCCCCTCCCCTCCAGGCCGCCCAGCCTATGCGCAGTCACTGTCTCCCTGACAGCAAACGCCAGGTTCAAAAAGAATGGCATGTATAACCGACGGTAACCGCCCTCAACCGAGTTGGCAACCTCCTCCGACCGCCTATCTAAGCGCTTCTGGGGCGCCCTCTGAAGTTCCTCCCCTTCCAATGCATCCTTGCATGCCACATAGGCCGTTGCCGGCCCCTACCGCTTTGTTTTGCCGCCACCCGGACAGGATGGAGAGAGCGAGAGCAGGGTGGCAGGGGAGAAGGGGAGAATGTGCAAGCAGCCACTGCATGCTGGAGTCTGCACTCCACGGGCATGGACCGAGGATGCGGGGCACAGCACCGTACAGGGCACGCTGCACGGCTTCTTGGGTTTGGGATGGAGAGCAAAACTCTTCAATCCACATTAATTAGACACTTCCCTTTTGCCGTGTCAACCCCTTGTCGTGTCAAGCCCTGGCTGCAGAAGGAGCTTGGGGAGGGGGGGTGACAGGGACCTCCCCAGCCGGGGGTGCCCCAGTGAGATCGCGTGCCCTGTGGTGTTTGATGTGTCGCGCCTGGTGCAGTGCTCATGATTCACAGTCAGAAATCGAGATTTTGGTCAGATATGAGATGCATTCAGAACTGCAGGAATGGGTATGCTACGCATGCGAGCTGGTTGCTGGCCAACTCGCTCTGCACGGTCACAGCACAACGTAGTGACTAGTCGTCTTTGAGTACCCAAGTTGTGCACATGCTGCATAGTCAACACTCAGGCCCGTGGCTGTGAGTGCATGCTGTGGTGCACTCGGGTGTGGTGTCGGTGATGCACGGTCCGCCGTCCGCACGGAGGAAGGCGTGTGCCCCGACCTGTCTGGCGCCTGGTCAAGGGAGGTGCGCCTCTTGGCTCCCCGAAAGCACATCCACCGACCCCTTGCGGCCTCAGTGGACTGGGGCGAGTAGCCCAAAGCCCAACCCTCAAAGCCTCCTTGCGAGAGGGCTCCAAACTAGGCCGCAGAGGGGGTTTCGGGGAGGAGACCAGGGTACCACAACATATACCACTCAAGATGATCCCCACTCAAGATGATCCCTATGCTGCGGTGATCGGTCTGAGGGGTGCCTTATGAGGGAGAATGATTTCTTAAAATGTGTTATTGTTGCCCGCGCATTTTCAACTGGACGCAGATGCAAACGACCAAATGCACAATGCAATACATACATGCATTCAACACTGGACGTTGAGAACAACTGAGACTGAGACTGTGTATAGACATGGGGGCGGCATAAGTTCAAAGGGGGCATGACGTAACATGCCTCGCAGGATACTCGCTGTTTCGCTTGTCATGTAAGCCAATCGAACTGCGCGGGTACAAAACCTTAAGCACTGCGCTTTTATCTTGGCTGGGGCCAGGGAGGCCCCTTAGCGCTCCCCAGATGAATGTCTCGACACCTCATGGCCCCCGCACGGCGGATGTGGGTACCAACTGCCCCGTCCGTTTCAAATGAATACGGTTGCACACAGTCACGCGGTGCACTCCAGACAGAAGTGACGGTTAATAACGGGGAGGATCCCCACGGGAGCAGTGCAGAGGTTCCCCACCGGCAGTGTTGAACCCTCTGCCGACGTCTCTGTGGTATCTACCCCTTGGGGACGTTCGAAAAGGGTTGTACCCCCCCGGGGAAGGGGTACCGTGCCCTACGGACTGTGACACTGGACCGGTTCATGGCACTGATCGCCTCCAGAGCCACACTGAGCGCTCGATTTCAGGAACAATGGCAGGTGGAGTGCACATGTTGGGGGCTTCAGGAGATCCACGTGCAGTGTCTGCAGGATCCCGAAGGAGCGATCGTGGTGACGCAGCCCAGACACCTGCGCCTGGCACTCCGAGACAGCTATCCTCTGACCTGGCACAAAAACTCTCAACAACCCCCCCCCCACCCCCCACCCCCAACACACACACAGGCTCCACGCTGAATGTGCACCAATTGTCATGCCCAGAAATTGCAGACACACTGGCCAGCCGCCGCGGCAACAGGTAGCCGCCACCGAGTGAAGCGGTTCTTGGGACCTCTGGTGGAGGGTGCTTGGTACACACGGGCAGCCCAGGAGGCGCCGCCCGCGCCAAGTGTCTGCCGGCCGGACATCGTCGAACTCGACGCGACGATGGTGTGTGTGGCTGCCCTCCGAGCTAGACGTCAGACGTGGTGTCACGAGCGGAAAACACCCTGCACAGACCTGACCCAGCCCATCTGTCCCAATGCAATGGGCCCACATTCTCTTCTGCGACCACGAAAGCTGTAGTTATTACACAACGCCCAGACAGAGCCGCAAGGCTCGGCGTAGTACTAGGGGCCCTGCATGCAATGTAGTGATGTGGCGTGAGGTGAGTTGAGTTGAGGTGAGCTGAGGTGGGGTGGAAGTGGGGTGAGGTGGGGTGGGCCTTGGGTACGCCAAGGTTGTGATCGTTGGAGGATACGATGATACCATTGGATTGGTGACAAGTTCATACTACGCCTGCGGATCTGAACAGCCCCCTTCCCCCATTCTGTGGTTTCACTTGCTGTATGTGCAGTGGCTCCGGGTTGCGTCCCACGCTGTCGAGCTAATTCCACGGCCGAGCGCTCCGTGGGTTCATGTGGCTTTGTCATTCGCTGACCGCCGGTTCACATCCCTCTAGTGGGCCGTCGCCCTTCGGAGGACCTGCGCCCGGCCTACACTCGTGAAGTGAGGTACGGTGAGGTGAGGTGAGGTGTGTTGGGGGATCTCTGAGGGCAGTTGTAATTATTGGGTCCCGTGTCCCACCTCCTTGCGAACGTCAGCCCCCCTGGACCAGCCCAGTCGCGTCGCTCCAGATGGTGGGCCACTTCACCTGGAAGAATTAAATGGGCTCGAACACAGGTGGTTCCATGCGAGCACCCACCGCTCATACCACTCGCCCAGGCAGCTGGCTCCTCGTGTGCAAAGCAGGGCCGCCATGACGACGCGACATCCATGGAGCAGGGACGGCCCGGATCATATAACACAACAATCGGTTCGGGGTTTAGTTTGGGTTGATTTCATCTCGCAGGATCGGGGGGGGGTCCCTGCCCTTTGCCTCAGTTGGAGACATCCTTACGATGCGTGTGCTTTGGCGTTGCCAACGCTGAACCAGACTTCTGGTTAGTGTGTATCCGCGTAACGTGAAATACACAAAAAAAAAATTGGGGGGATACACATGTGGTACACACACAACAAAAGAAGAAGACATATAACACAAACAAATAGGACATCAGGATTGACATGCAAAGAAAGACAGTGTCACAGTCGAAGAATTCATCAGATAATTGCTTACCAGCATTTGAGCCACTGACTATGCATGCTGCAGCCCAGCACAATGCCGGACTGAGCTAAAGCCATTACCTGGCAATTTAGGACATCAGAGTGATCACAGCTAGCAATCCAAAAAATAAGTCATTAAAAAAGAGAGATAACCTTGCTGCCCTCCCACCTTAAGCAAAAATCTGCCCAGCACACAAGGAAAAAAATTGGGATCCACACCTGATACACAAAAAAAAACGTTTGGGATACACTGGATACAGAAGAAATTTTTTGTGGGATACACGCTAGCCAAAAGACTGCGCTGAACACGTATGATCAGGACCGACAGGCGGGCCCATACACAAGGAATCATCTGCACTTGGTCCCCGAAGCAGATGCGGATCAGGCGCCAAGCACTATGCTCACGACCACTTTCCTGCTTTTCCAGTTGCAGTCGCACTTGCTGTTGTTGTTGTTGGTGTTGTTGTTGTTGTTGTTGTTGTTGTTGTTGTTGTTGTTGTTGTTGTTGTTGTTGTTGTTGTTGTTGTTGTTGTTGTTGTTGTTGTTGTTGTTGTTGGTGTTGTTGATGCTGTTGTTGTTGTTGTTGTTGGTGTTGTTGTTGGTGATGTTGTTGGCGTTGTTGTTGGTGTTGGTGGTGGTGGTGGTGGTGGTGGTGGTGGTGGTGGTGGTGGTGGTGGTGGTGGTGGTGGTGGTGGTGTGGTCGTTGTTGTTGTTGTTGTTGTTGTTGTTGTTGTTGTGAACCGTCAGTGAGGCCGTTGTAGTGCCCACAACAGTCGTCGGTTGGCGCACAACTGCCGTCGGTTGGCAAAGGGGGCCAGAACGGGGGGGAACGAGAAGACGAGGGGGACAACAAAAGAGCGTGTTGATGATTTCAGAGAAAAGGGAGGAGGAGGAGGAGGTGGTGGTGGTGGTGGTCGGGGCAGTGGCGGCGGGGTGGTTCCAATAGGTGACCGCAGCAGAGTCACAGCGGACATAGAGCCCTCCGGTCGCCAGACCATATGTGGCACTCCCGCCTCGGAGGGTCCCTGAGGACACCCATGCAACTGAGAGCTGCGACGTATGCCCCGGGGCTCGATCGCGGGACCTCCTGGTCAGGGCCCATGGCCTGTCAGCGGAGCCGCGGGACCTCGCGCAAAATTGGTTGACTGTCGGCAGGCACTTGAGGTCCCACCTGCCATCAGTCAATTTGAAGAGTAGTGCAAGGACGCCCTCGTGAACCCGGGTCCAAAACACTGCCCTTACACATCACCTTGACGGACAGGTAGTACCAGAAGGGAGCTGCAGAGCATCCCAAGCGATGTGAAGGAGCGCCTTAATCTTCTGTATCTTCTGTGTTTTTGCTCAGACTTACGTGTGCCTCGTAAGCACTCGGTCAGACGGACCGGATCTGCGTGGCAGGTAAAGTACAACATATATCGTCCTGTGTGGAGGACCCACATGCCGTCAGAGGACGGTGGGATGTATACTTGAAACTTGTCATCTGGTTTCTTAGTTATCAAATGCAAGTTTTCGGTGTAAGTCAAGTGAGGTTTCCTCCGCCCCTCTCAAGCGCCATCGGGTTGCTGATTGTTCCTCGTTGCTGCATTCTTTATGCACCCAAGCAACATGTTGATTGTAGTTTCATTCTCCCTTGTGCCTCGGTGTTATGGCGGATGCCAAGCGTACCGATTCGGTGCATCACCGGCCCCCCAATATGTCCCTCCATTGGACCCCTCTGGGAGAACCTGCAGTAAGTGCGTGCGGCAGTGTCGCTGCCCCCCGTGCAGCGCCGCATCCAAACCCACGGGGAGAGAATGCGCCCATGACCTCCCTGGGCCTCTGGGGCCGACGTCCGGGACTGCCGCAGCCTTGCCCCGCCGCCCGGTGCCATGTTGCATGCCGGTTCAGGGGAGATCCGACGCATTCAGACGGGTACGCATACGGTGTCACTGCGGTACTGCACACTCACAGGCGCAGTAAAGGACTCAGCGCTGGAGTACGCGGTACCTCCAACGCCCAGCAATGCACTGCGTACTTCAACGCGGTGGTGCCTG
Source organism: Eutreptiella sp. 'Long Island Sound 2002' (assembly GCA_964036045.1). Classification (NCBI taxonomy): domain Eukaryota; phylum Euglenozoa; class Euglenophyceae; order Eutreptiales; family Eutreptiaceae; genus Eutreptiella; species Eutreptiella sp. 'Long Island Sound 2002'. The sequence continues at coordinate 6,238,728 of OZ038379.1, read as the reverse complement.
GTCGGTGCGCAGCAGAGACCGAGGGAGGAATTTAGTATAAACGCACAGTTTGGACACTTTTCTTTCATACATCAGGCCTGTGCCGAGTAGCAGTAAGGCGCTCAGGCGGACTGCCCGGTCTCTACACCAGCGCTGCAGGGCACAGTGCAGGCACGCGATGAATCGCGTGCCCCGTGGGGAGAACCTGGACCTGTGCCTGCAGGTGACTCTGGTGCATGGTAGTGCACTGCGGGTACTGCCCCGCCGAAGGAACCCAAGATCAATCTGTTGCACATGTGGTCGAGAAAACGAGAACACACGCACAGTGTGTCGACACTGTGCACACGAGCAGACGCTGTGCACATGTGGTACACACGCAGCTACCGTGCAGTAAAGGCGTCGTACCCGCCCCCCCCAACAATTTGTTCCGACCAAAACAGAATTGCGAGAGAGAAAACCTCTCACTCCAGAGAGCACAGGGGGTGTAGTCAGCAGCCGGCATCACATAAACAGCTCAGCTCTGACAAACACATACGTAGAGCCGGCGGGAAGCACACACCACACACACACGCCCCGGAGCGCATCGTAGTGGACAGCGCGTCGGGGTCCCTACGCGCAGCAGTGCGTAGGACCGCCGCCCTCACGAGGGGTGGCCGGGCCATCCCGCGCCCGGTGGCGTGCCCGGCACCGCCCTGGCGTTGGCGGGGTACACGTATTCGCAGTACCGCTGCCGCAGGCCCCCGACCGCCAGCCCCCGCCCGTTGGCGCAGTAGCACAGGTCGCGCTCGAGACAGGCCGTGAGGTGCTCCGGGTCGAGGGCCGCCCTCATGACGGCGGCCCCCAGCCACGCCCCCATCACCAGGGCCCCGCACAGGCCCCACTTGGGGAGGGCGGCCCACGCCGTTTGGAACTGCCGGGGCCGCCCCCAGAGCGACAGGAGGGCGAAGCTGAGGGCGTCCACCAGCACCTCCATCGCCGTCTGCAGCAGCGCCGAGTACGCGAGGGGCAGGAACTCAAGGGGCTGGGGGAAGGGGGGCGGGTCGGTGTTGAAGTAGGGGAGGGGCGTGTGCAGGAGGCGGTCGTGGAACAGGGGCGGCAGGAGGTGCACGGCCCAGATCGCGCTGTACTCGCAGATGGCCTCCGTCAGGAGGGCCTGGCTGTGGAACTGCGCGGCAAAGCGGGTCACGGAGGAGCGCCGGCGCGCGCGCGGCGGAGGATGGGCCTCTGCGTCCTCCTCCGCAGCCTCCGCCATGTCTTCTGCAGCCTCGGTCACGGCACACGCCGCCTCCGCCGCGGCCTCTCCATCGTCGGGCACGTCCTCTGAGGGTCCGGCTGCGTTCTCTGCTGCAGGCTGTGGTGCTGTCGGGACTGGCTGCGCCGCAACAGCCTGAACAGTGGCGTTGGGGGACATTGCCGGTGCCTTCACACGCCCGCACTCAGCAAAGAGATGCACAGAGAGGGTGGGGAAATGCAGAAAGACGTGAACCCCGCCCCCATTTAGAATGACCCAGTCGTTAAATTCGGGTAGCGCGGTGCAACATTTCCCGAGGGTCGTTGTAATTGGTGGGGGTCGTTCTATTTGTCATGCATGTGCCACGGTGAGCAGGGCAGAGGGCAGGCCTACAACTGTTGAGCACTGCAGTTTCAATAGGAAGTCCATTTCCTGTCCACCTGTCCATGTGTCTCACTCTTTGCCTGGGGTTTGGGTCTGAGAAGGGGTCGGTTTATTTGGTTGGCATGCTCCGGGAAACACGGGGGGTCGTTGTATACGGGGGGGTCGTTCTAGTGGGGCGGGTCGTTCTAAACGGGGAGGGGGTTTGGACAAACAGATGGGGTGGGTGGCCGCAACGACAGACCCAGGGGGTGGTCGAGGTCGGGGTGGTTCAACCTTGGGACGAGGGGGTCGTTGGGGCTCCCACCAAAAAGGGCTCCAGTGATCGATCCCCCGAAACCCAACCCGAGGGAACTTCCGTGGTCTCAAAGGAGGGTAACCCGGAGTCGGTGTGGCAGGCAGGGAGGAGGTTCCAAGGAGCCAAAGGGGGGGCCTTCACGGGGTTGGAAGAGAAGGGCGGTGCCCACTGAAGGTTAAGATCGCCCTAGGTCCAATCCTGCCCTAGCCCTTACCCTAAGGCTAACTGGGTAACAAGCGTAGATCTGCCGCGCCCACCGTCCCGTGGTCCGTATTACCTTGTTGCACAGGGTGAAAAGGAAGGCATCTAACACTGGTGAGGTGACCACTTGCATGGATTACTGCTATGCAGTATTTGGGGGATAGGGATCACCCTGTATGGCCCCCAAGTGTCCCACTAGCCCGGCATTCAGTCGTGTTAGGGTACCGTCAGGGGTCAGTGGCAGGCTTGCAGGCACATACCCCGCGGAGAACCATACATTCTATTGTTTTAGCAATGGAACGCGCAATGGACATGTATGCGTCATGGACGCTTTTGTGATGACAAACATTTCCAGCGCCTTTGTAGCGCCAATGGAAACGATGGTCCCTGTCATCCGAGCCCTTTTCCCGACCCTCCTCCAAGTTTTTGGGGCTCCAAAGCCCCCCCCATCCCCCTTATCCCGGAGGCTGGAAGCCCAGCAACCTCAACCACCCACCCATGCACGCACGTGCGCATGCCCCCTTCCCCCCCCCAAAAAAAAACATCCCCACACCAAAGGGTGGCGGCAGCGGCGGCACAGCCTATGCTGCACGAGGCGCCACCACACCCACGGTGCACAGCGACACACCGCCCAAGGACCCTGGGAGAGGGATTGGCCAGTCCAAGAGGACAAGGAACCGGGGACAGGAAAGGCACAGGCCATAGTATTAGAAAAATGAGCAACTGAAGTCGCCAGCAGCATTGCTGTGGATGACATCCGCCGGTGAACCCGGCAGTTGCACCGACCCCATGGGCGCAGTCCTGTAGCCCATTGCTCTGCCGCTATGCAGGCTGACTGCCAGCACCCGGGGGTTTACACACACACGCACACACACACACACACACACACACACACACACACACACTTTGAGAAACACGCGAAACAAGAACAAAGCAAGACAAGCGGTTGGAGAAAACCCTCAGGAGCTGCAGAGCAGCCCTAGACTAGCCCTAGTCTTTCGGTCTGCCAAAGAGTGCGCAACGTATGGCAATCATAAAGCAGGCGCAGCCCTTCACCAGACTTAGATACATCCATGGAGGAGTTCGTGATTGTTCATACCACACACATACACACACACAAATGACTTAGAACGAGAAAAACAACAAAAACGTAGGAGGGAAGGCAAATCCTTCGACAATGTCTGTCAGATGCCCACACACGGGCGTGCACGCACGCGCACAAACACACACCCGCACACACACAATGGCAAGGTGCAGGTGCGCAGGCACCGTTCTGAGGAGGTCAAGTGCAGTGCAATGGGAAAAACGCATAGTGTGCCTCGGGCCATAATTAGCGTGGACATGCAACGACCAGTCCGCAGCACGGTCCTGTACTGGTATACTGCAACACTGCAATACAAACACAGCACATGCAACACCTTGGTGCATCTCCATGCGCAGGGCAGTCTCCATGTGCAGCTTTGCAGCCGGGCTTGCAAGCTGCGCACCGCCCGCTCGCGGGGTCGAACACTCAGACGCTGGACAATCTCCTGGAATGCCAAGCAGACGGGGGAACATGGCTCGGTGTCTCCCACCGTTGCGCAAGGGGTGCTCAGGAGGGCCCCACTGGGGAATTTGCGAAACGCGAAAGGCGGAGGAGGTACCGGACCCGCAAAATGGCCCCATCTTGGAGTTGTGAGGCGTTGGGAGAGGGATGTGCATGAGAGAGCGCAGAAACCACTGCAACCGCTCCCCACAAGTTCTGTGCCAGCAAGCAACAAGCACTTGACCACTTTATTGGTCACTGACATGGTGGCCCACGGGCAGGGTACGTTTGCCCGGCGCGCCCAGCATCCAAATGAATGTTCCGGCCATCTATCACAATGCTTTACCCCCAAACATCACTCCCTCCTCTAGCCCAGGAACCCTGAGCACAAGCACATTGTATGACTGTTGGCATGACTGCCATTTTTTGGCCCAACAAATGGGACGATCACATGCACCCTACCCTTGTAGGCCCCATCATGGCCACCCACCTCAAAATCAAAGAATCCCCTTCTTGTGCGTGACGGACCACTCAAGTGGCCACACTGAAGAGTGGGAGTCCACAGGCGGTGGGGTTTTGGGGAGTCGGAGGCCCAGCAACGCAAATCTGACGAGTGCAAAGCAATGTGCTTCTCCCCGCGGGCTTCCTGCTCCGTGATCCACCTATGTTCCCAGGATTTCAGTGCGAACATTGGGCCAAAAACGGCTAGTTCTGGCCAGAGCTTGGCCATTTTTGGAGGGTAGACTCCGAAGCAGCGGCCGGCACCCAAGGCCACCACTGTTGAGTCCGGCTCATACCTCGGATTTGGCGAGGGCACCCCCTGGGGGTCTAAGAGAACGTTAGCGCGCCGGGCAAAGTTTTCCCACGCTTTGGTGTGGCCCCTCGAGTTGGGGTTAAGGGCATGGTTCCAAGTGCGCTCGGATGGTCTCCACCCCTCAAAATTGCCTCCATGGACGACCCTACCCCACGTACTGCAGCAACCCACCCCCTTCCCCTCCTAACCCCCTAACCTACGCCCACGGGGAACAGCAATTGTTCGCCAAACAGTGACCCCCCAACCCCCACATATGTGGAGGCAAATGGCTCAAAATTTGGTTGGGAACTCTGAAATGCTGGAAAAAAAGAAGGCATAAAAATTTTCCCAAACCGCTTCGAAGGTTTGCACATTCTTCAAAAATAATCGAAAATTGTACAAAAAAAATCTCCAACAACGCTTGACCCCCCCCCCCACCCCCGCCCCCCGCCTTCGCCACTGTTGCTGGGGTCCAGAACGAAACCGAAACGCCCCCTATGAGCTACCGTCTAGTGGAACCCAATGTTTGCGTCAAACAAAAGTTGGGCAAATTGTTCTTAGGGCCACAGAGTGTCGTGGGGGCGGTCCAGGCCGAAACCTGGACAGCTCCCGTCCCGTAGACTGGAGGTACCGCCCGCCAAGTGGCACACCTGCACAGCCGCCCCCACCGTCATGAAGTGCATGGCTTCCTCGGGGACCTTGGCGATGAACAGGCGGAGGCCGACGGCGTATCCAAATTGCGCCCAAACCATAAATAGCGGCCCCAGTGAATTCCGGACGCTGTGGCCCGCGCCCCCTACGCTTCTGCGGAAGAGGGAAAGGAAATTGCAGGGCACAAGATCAGCGCTTTCGAAGACACATCCGAGGGAAGCGCAGGTCGAGTGCGGAAAAAAGCGGAAGTCGCGTACTGTTTTTTTTTGGCGTAAGCCGCGTGCACTTTTTTTGGGGGGGGCTGGCTTACGCCTGACGGGACACAGCCCCACCCTTTCCTCCAGTCCCGCGCCCTTTGCAACGTGTTTGCCGCCACTGCCACCGCCCAAACAGAAGGCACGTGCCACGGCGCAGGGGTAAGGCGCATGGCGCAGCGATGTGGACCCCCCGGCGCCCGGTCGAGAGTGAGCACGACGCCCGGCCCGGGTGCCGGTGGCCGCGCACCGTGCGGTGCCGGAGGCCAGGGGTACAATGTTGCTCTAGCCGCGCGTCCCTTCACACGGCCTTCATCGCCAACTCAATTCGCTGCGTGTCCGATCTCAGCTTTGTTCTATCAAGCTCTGGTCCCCCTCCTCCCTGCGGCTTGGGAGAAGGGCATTGCCTCGTTGCTTGCGCTCCACGTACCCTCCCCGGCAGATTGGTTCAAGGGCAGGGCATTGGTGTGGGATCTGACTCGTTGCGGCGGTGTCTACTCGTGGTTGGCCGTGCGTGTGCTGCGCAAGAGGTGGGGTGGGGGACCGCCTTCACCGACGTTCATGGTCGTGTTGGGCTGTAAGGGGCACGGGGCGGCGGATGTGGCCAAAAACTTTGCCCAGCGCACCAAAATACCCCCCCAAACTGGGGACCACCGGGGACACCCCAACATGGACGGGATGCAGTGAAGAGCCACTGCTCGGCTGAGGACACAGAGGGATGCGCATCCCTCTGTGAGGGAGGAGATGTGGGCGCCTTTGGTCGGCGGCCCCTTTCCTTGTCCGATGCACCCCGTTGCTTCTACTGGGGGTTTCGAGCGGAGAGCACAGGCACCACGGTCGGTTCCTGTGGGGGATCAATGGTCGGTTCCGATAGACTGTATGTCCCCGCCATAGACAATTCCAGCCATTAGTCCAGCAGTACTGCGAAGTCCAATCAATGCACGCGTCCCCTTCTTGGTTGGGGTGCTCCACCATGTAAAGTACAGTGAGGCGTTTTTTGCGGTTAGCTCTGCGGGTCACTTGAGTGCTTGTCCTTTCTGCCGACTCTAAGGAACAACCAGGATAAAAAAAATCGCAGTCGTCCATAAGGTGTGGACTGCATTCATTGTACTACTTGCAAACTGACTGGGCTGCATAGCATGGCACTCATTCGGCCTGGCCCCTTCAGTTGCTGTTTAGTTTCAAACAGAGCAGGGAGAAACATCGGTTCCTGTGGGCTTCAATTGGTCGGTAGGCTGAGCTGGATGTCCCCGCCATAGACACTTCCAGCCATTGTTCTTCAGCAAGTTCACAGCAGTGCGTCCGGGTTTTTGCTAGGCGACTGTCCCGGTGCTTCCGCCAGTGTTCGCTTGTCCCTACCTTCCATATGTACACTGTCGTACCCAAGTTTGCGGGGCTTTGACTCTACAGGGTCAGTGGCGTGCATGGTGGTCAGGGTCAGTCCCTGGGATACCTGCTTGACGCTGGCCCCATTCGGCCGGTACTCCTGGGATCTTGGTTCGGGCTCACTGTGCCCTGGTGGTGCTGGTTAGCGCACATTCAACACACAGCCATTCAGGGGGGGGGGGGGGTTGCTTGGGTGGGTTTGTTGCGCTGATGGTGCCCATGTGGGGCACTGGGTTTATGGAGTGGTGCAGTGAGAACACATGGTGCTGCAGGACAGTGTGGAGGCGTCGTCAGACATGCGTGACGCTGGCGATGTGTGCCTTGATGAGGTGTGGGAGGACGGCATGCTTTCGGTGTCTGCCTGGCTTGGTCCCTGCTCCCAGTCCATTTCAACCAGCTGCAGTTCTGCCAACAGATTTGCTGCTACACGTGGCGACATGGGTGATGGTGGTTGGGGGGTGTGAAATGTATTTCTGCGTTCCAGCGCCTCCCACGGTGTGTGCATGCAGTGCACTGTGCTCGGTGTGGCCAATGAGGTGTGAGGGAGGCGGGCTCGGAGGTTGGAGAGTGGCGTGTAGGCGACGGTGTGTGGTGTGAATCTCTTCGGGTATTTGGGGTTCCTGGCCGGGGTGCAATCTTCAATGTCCTGTGACGGTGTCGGTCGGCGAGGGGTTCTGGGGGGGGGTGGGGGGGTGCTGTACTCTTCCGCTGTGTGCCGCAGTGGTGTGAGCTGCGACTCTGGGAGGGGGGGCTCGTCAAGCTCTGGGGCCTCTTCCTCCAGTAGGTCCGCTAAGGATTGTACATCATCATTGTCTGGTGGCTGTTGTTGCCCTGTTTGCGAGACTGAGACGTGTCCAAAAAGGAGGGGGGATTTTCGCCGACCGACATCCGCCAGATGATCCGCTCTGGTATTGCCTTTGATTCCTATGTGGGAGGGGATGTGCATCCAGTGGGTGGGGGAGTGTGCTGATTCAATTAGGTCCAGTACCTGGGTCCACAGGTCCACGTGGCTGACCGGGCCCGCGGATCCTGTCCACTTGTGCCTGCGCCACTTTTGGGCCTTGCCGTGGACACCGTCTACAACGAGTAAGGAGTCAGGGCAGATCAGGACAGGTTTGTCTGGTGACCGTGCTTGCAGCGCGCGCAGGGCTGCCCTCAGTTCCCCTCTGTTGTTGGTTTGGGGTTCACTCACTGGAATTGGTTCGGCCGTATCCCTGGAATCCCCAAAGGAGACGCCATACCCTCCCACTCGTCCTACTACCTCATGGTCCTCCGATGATCCGTCGGGATATATGACTTCCCACCCTGCTTCGACATACCGCTGGATTATTTGTTCATAGTACTCACAGAGTTTTTGTTTGTGTGTTTCTTTTCTCCGTTTCTTGCGTGCCGGCGCTACCAGTGTGGGGGGGGGGGAGGGAGGAGTTGTGTGCTGTGTGGACCCTCGGGTGCTGGATCGTGAGCGTGTTCGGATCACTCAGAGAATCGAGTGCCTGCAAGAACAACTGTGTTTCTGATTTGGGGAAGGAGGGGAAGGGGTGGTCCACCCAATCGCTGAGGTTGGCTCTCCACTGTTTCAGAAACTGTTGCCACGGGGGTTGGAAGGTTGGGTGATGAAATTTGCATCTGCTGCGGACCATCCAGTTTGCCCTGACCGCAGACCAGTAGAGCAGCCCTAGGGGGGATGAGACAGAGAGTGCAGGTTGATCCCATAAGATTGCTTCTGGGTCTGCTGTGGAGCCGTCCGCTAGCGCTGCGGGTCCCACACATTGTTGGGCAATGAAAAATGCAGGTTGCAGAAATTTACAGTGCAGGGTGGCATGCTTGATTGTTTCTTGAACCCCTGGGTGTAGTGGGCATGCAGTGCCATTTGGCTGCCAACTGGCCAGCCTGGTGCCCACCGTGAGTTTGTGCCAGAGCGCTAGTTGGATAAACTGGGTGTCTCTGGGAGGGAGACGCAACTTCGCCCATGCTTGCCAGGTTTCCGCCGTCTGTCTGGGCGGTTCAGGGGTCAAGGACATTAGGTAATGCAACATGTGCCGTTTGTTCCATTCTGACCAAAACATGGGGCTTGCTTCCTTTAATTTCGTGTGGGGCGCTGCTGCCTGGATTTCTGTTATGCACGCTTTGTAAACCGGCGCCCAAGTGGGGGGCAGGAGGGCAGAATACTCTGGGATTTCAAGTAGTTGTCCCAGGGTGGTGACACCTTTGCGTAGCAGGGAAGGGGAGTAGTAGGAGTTGGCTTTGGTGTCGCGGAATAATGCTGAGTGCCATGCAGGCAATTTGACATACTGATCCAGAGTCGGGACTGGTACTGGTGCATGTTTGCGCAGGAGGGAAAATGCCTTGCACGAGGTGCCCAGAAAGGGATAAGTCTTCCACGGTATCGGCCCCAGCTGGAGCCAGGGCAGGTGTTGGAGGTTAAGTGAGATCCCCATTTGGCTGGTCCACTGTAAAAAATGGTTTCTAGACAGCTCCGGGACACTCAGAATTTCAGAGATTGCTTGAAAGAAAGGGGTGGCATGCTGCCACAGCAGATATATATGCGGTTGGGGCAGCAGTGCTCCCCCTTTGTTTCGGGGCAGCTGTAGTATGGGCAATGTGAGTCCCCAGCTGCTGATGTTGAGTGCCTGTTTGTAGATGCTGCTCAGCTGGGCAATAACTGAGGTGGTGGGGAAGTATGCGCGCGCCGGGTAGATCAATAGAGGGAGCACCCACTCTTGGAGCAGGGCTACCCTCTCGTCCAGCGTGAGGGGCAGGGCCTTCATAAACTGTGCTCGCTTGAGTGCGCGTGCAAGCAGGGGGGCGTAGGCTTCCTCCGGTGTGACATGCCCAATCAAATTGCCCAGGTATTTGGTTTTTTGCTTCACAGGGATCCCATGCGTCTGTAGCTGTGCAATGGAGTCATCAGACCAAGGACCTTTGTTCGGTTCCTGTGGGGGGGGGGGGGGGTTGCACGGTGCGCGCCAGGAGCAACCCCAGCGATTTGGGTTGCCGTTGGCACGTCCGTCCAGGCGTGTCGTTCCCCACTTCGTATCTCTGGCTCGCCATTTTGGGCGTCACGGGCGCGACCCGTGGCCTTTGCTCTTGCCTCCCACTGTGCGCACACCGCGTGGCCGCTCCCGCCCTGCCTTCCCCCCCAGCCCCGGGCCCGCCCCCCGAGTCACGGGCGTGATGGCTTGTCATGGCCCAAGGGAGCGACAGGAATCGGGGCAGAGAGAGCCAGAGAGAAGGGGTGAGAGGAGGTGGGGTGGCGCGGGAGATCACGGAGACATGGGGGAGCAGCGGGATGCAGAAGGCGGGCAGCATTGACACCTCGTGCGAAGAGGAGCCGCTGCGGAACCTGCTGTACATCAGTGCCTTCGCGCTTGGGCGACACACAATAAGGCAGAGCTCCTTCAGCACCGGGTATACGAACACAATCATAACCAGGCGGCCAAAATCGGAGGTACTGGGGATATTGTAGAGGAGGTAGAATGCCACGAGCGCCGTGCACAGGGCGCAGAACTGCAGGAACCCGTGGAAGGGCACGCGCGAGTCTCTGGGGGCCAGCAGCTTGTACGGGACCAGCCAGAGCGACCAGGGGAGGACGATGGCGTAGGCCACGATGCCGTTGGCGATCAGATGGGGGGTATAGTGCTGGATCCAAAGTAGATACTGGCACGAAAAACGAGGGCAACGTAGAGGAGGGCCGGGGGCGAGGGAACGTTGGCCAAGGAGGGGGACCCGTGCAATCCCATGCCAATCCGGCCGGGTCACACTTCGACACCTGCTTCTCACCGAGTGCCCAGTCCTCATGTTGGGCAGCATACGGGGCACCACTCCAGAGACATGCCACTCTCTGTACACAGTGCAACTCCTGAGTGAGACCCCTGAGACACGGACCCTGCCGCCTGCACGATCGATCCTCTTTGCACCAGCAGTTGACATGTCCCACAGCGATGGCTATGGTCGCCCGCCCTCCCGATGCCGAATTACGAATTAAGAAATTGGGGCGGACCAACAGTAGTTCGCTGTGATCTGTCCCCGGCCCCTCTGCCCTGAGGCAAAACGTGCAGCATGGGACAATGTGCAACGATTCGACCGACCGCCCGCCAACCGCCGACCGACTGCGGCATGTTCTTTCCACATTTTGCCAAACTGCGACAAGATCATGTCCGAGCTCTAATGGGCAAATCCGCCCCTGCCGCGTCGCGGTCCTACAAGTCCACAAGCCGCAGCAAGCAAGTCTGGCGCATGCTGCGTGATGCGACGACGCGCGCATGGGAGCCCGGGCACCTGCACGCGTCATAGAAATTCTCGTGCAAGCCACCGTGAACCCGTGGTCGTTCCGGCGCCTCTGGCGATGGTCCCGTCAGGCCCACCCCAGTGCCCCTTTGACAAGGGTCACGGATGGGAAGCGAATGGTCGTCCCCACCCCCGGCCCATCGCTGGCCCAAAAAGTTTCATTCGGCGCCTTCAGCACCAGATTTCGCACCACCCGATTGACGGTCCTGGTCAACTGAGCCCGCCGCCTGGACCCCTCCTTCAGTGTTGAGGCGCGCTATTGACCCCCTCTCGCCCAGAAATAGAAGGCTTAAGGCCTGGCCTCCGCAGGTACGGGCCAGATATATCGCTGGTTCACCGCCAGTCACATGAGGCTGACTGCCAACTTCTGACGCCCTCCGCCCCACAAGTAGGTACGCTCAGGGGCCCTCAGGACTTGGAGCCGGGTGTCAGGGGCACGTGCTGCTGTTCATTGCGACACTGTTGAGCGTTTCGGGGAAGACAAGTGGAGCTACACCATTTCCCATTTGCTGGGAGACCATAGCCCTCCGGAAAATTTGCCTCTATGTGCGGAAGCCGAGATTGGATGTTAGCGGTCACATTTTTCATGATGTGGCACCCAATTCAAATCATAGACATTTTCGGACTGTTTTCTTTCTACTTTCCACATTGTTATGAGCCTACCTAGCCCGCTGCATAATACCCGAAGTACCTTTGCCTGTCCTCTTCCTGCCTTTCACTCTCTATCTCTCCTTGCTTGTTGCCCCCCACCCTCCCCCTTTCGAAGCCTCAGACCAGGTTGTGCAGTGGGAGACTGCCATGCCCGCAGGTTAACCGCTGAGCTACCGGTTGTACGTGAGGACTTTAGTGGTGGGGTTTGGGCAGCCTCTCGGGGCCCGAACACGACCCATCTCAGCACCTCCTCCGCGTGTCACTCTGGGGCTGGCCGGATTCGAGCCCAGGACTTCCAGCCTCCGCCGCTCCTGCTGGTCCTCGGCTTGCAAGCGCGCTGCAGCGGGGAGGGCTACGCATGAGGACTGCCACACCGGCGTCCGTTGCCGCGAAACGCCCCTCCGCCCCACACTCCCCCCCTGTCCACATCCCCACACACCTTGTGGACCACGGTCAGCGCTAGGGCGGTGAGCAGCACGGCGAGGGACCGCCCGAACGACAGAGGGGCGAATGCGAGGACGAAGATGCAGAGGCACAGCTGCAGCCCCAGCGTACTTGGAATGCGCTCCAACTCGTGGCGCAGGATCCCCGGGTTCGGCACCACCACCGGCTCTGCCGCGATCGTGTCCACCCTCCACTTCGCGGCCCAGGGCAGGAACGTGGGCAGCCACACCACGAGCAGGACCGACGCCAGCGGGATCAGGGAGTACGGCAGGCCCTGGAGGACCAACCACGCGAAGACGCGGACCCGGTGGAGCAGCAGCGGGCCCGTCAGCCGCTGGGGGGCCCGCGTGCCGCTGGCGGCGCCCCCCACGGGGGGTGGCGGCTCCGCGCGCGCGCCGTCCGCGTCGTGTGGCAGGACGAAGATGGTCTTGCTGGGCTGCAAGAACCGCTCTTCGCCGTGGCTCGGGCTGCCGGCCCCATGGGAAGGGCTGGAAGGGAGGCTCGATGAGACCCTGTAAGCCCTTCCCCGCGAGTCGTTGGGAACATGGGTCATGGGCTCTGCCGCTCCAGGGGCGTCCAGGCTGTGGATGGGGTATGGCGGCATCACACATTCAACAAATCAAACGGGACTACAGCAGGGCTCAGGGCGTTCTCGCACTGTAGGTGCTGAGTCCCGATAGAGCCTCTGCTCCCAATGGCGCATCAGCGAGATATCTGCAGTGGGTTGGGACTCTTTTTCTGTCATTGTGCTACTTGCTGCTCATGCTTTGTGAAAGTTCTGCCGACAACGGCCTAAGTGCCACCAAAACATGTGGAGACATGGCCCAACTCAATGTTTTCACCCCCGAGTCCAAAAACGCAGGGGAGGCGTGTGGGGCAATGCATGCACCTCAGCCTCGACACCCGTGGCCAGGTTTGCGTGTTTCGTTCTAGTTTTGTTCTAGCCACTGCTGGTCCGCGTTAACTAGAACGTCACTAGAACACTGCATTGCCTTTTGCACTGTGTCTTCATATGCCAGTCCAAAACGTCCCTCCCGCCAAAGGCACAACCCGCCCCCCTCTTGTGTGACATTCCGCCGGGTTGCAGTTTCTTCACAAGGGTGCTGCGTCAAGTGAATCCTTGATGACGGCCGCTGCAGCCTGTGTTCCTTGTGGTGTCATTTCCGCGTTAAGGAAGACCAGTAGTTGGCGTATTGGGGTTGTGCTGGTTGCTGCAGGGAGTGTTTTACGGTTTTTGCCAAAAAAAACCCACTTCCCTCTGCGTTCAGGTCATCCATAACACACTCTCCAAGCAAAGGGACAACACAGGCACCCAACACATTCGCCTATGCCTATACAAAGGGCCATTTTTGCCCATTGCTTAAATGGACAAAATTCAACAAGTGATGGTGAAGAGGCGAAGAATTGCTCCACAATTGCAATGCAAATGGCAACACGACACAAGCCCGATGTTGCGGGGTGTGGGGTGTGGGGTGGGGTGTTTGGGGACAGGTGGTGCTCAAATAACAAAGTTTTTGACGTTTGTGTGAGTTGTTGAAAACCATGGTTGGGCCCACTGGACACCATGTGCAGGCTTTTACCCCCCGCTTCCACTATCAGCTCACCAATTGCCCATTGTCAAAACGGCAAAACCTTGTATCCCCAACCCGGCCTGCATTACATCACCAAGCGCACTTCATTCCAACAGTAGGCCCACTATGATGGCACAATCAAACCAGTGTTTCAAGAAATTCTTGATTTGTGAGGCCTTCCAAAGCTATGCAACCCCTGCCTTACTGGGGTCTGCACCAAGGCGGGAACAAATCATCTCTTGTTCCTGAGGACTGTACTCAATGACTGGCCTCTGGGCCGGCAGCTGACTGCCACTAGACACGCAAAACTGGCCAAACATGGCAGTTTTTGGCATTTTTGACGGATATTGAAACCTGGGTCAGCCACTTGCAGCGCGTGCTCCCGGCCGACACTGTTGAGTTTCTTGCTCAAACTTTGTGTGATTGTACTTCATATTCATAGGTTTCACCCACCAAAATTTCGGCTGGATCTAGGCGGCTGCAATGGCCAGTGACCGATACCTCAATAAGCAGCGACTGCTACCAACTGTCAAAGGATTCTTTCTTCCTAGCCAATTGCTGTTGTCCATCGGGGTGGCACTGTCAGTTTGCTACTGCACCGTTTCACATTTTCATTGAGGCGCACCAAACATTTCCCCCTCCAATTGTGAAAGATGGTTTTGACATCAACAGGGTAACCACGTTCTCTTGCAGGATTTGGATGGTATGCTCTTGGCCATTTCGGGCATCCACCTCAAAATGACCCGGGTCACAGATGTGGCTATCAATGCCAGCTGCAGCTGGCTGCTTCTTGTGATGGAAATCCACAGTCAGTCCGGGCATTCAGCTGATGGGTAAAAAGATTTTTTGAAATAGTGTTCAAAGATTCTCTTTCCAAACTGCAGTTGCCAAGACAACCAGACGAAGTGTCATGTAAACCTGCCAAAAAAATCGATATGCATTCCCTCGTTTTTTTCTTGGCTTGCACGTCGTAAACATTGTCAAATCACATCTTCCATACGCACAACTGCACAAGCACTTGACCCCATAAGCACAAGCAGTTTGCTGGCCAAACATTCAAAAATACAAGCACATGGCTTTGCACCTTTATTGCATTGATCCATGTATCACTTGGTTGACGGTGGCCATGCAAAGGGGATCAAAGACGTTTTTGCAGAATACCATGAGTGTGACACGACACGGAAAGGCCAGTGTGGCTGGTCTCATACAATATGGCCGGCCAGAAAATATGGTCTGTGCTGTTTGCAACACGGTGCAATGCCTTGGGGCACGAATGGACGACGTACATGGGTTGATGCAAATGGGGGAAACATGTATGTAGCGATGGAAAATGGAAACTGTGATGCTTTAAGTGAACAACAAACGGCAAAGGATGGGAGGCAACACACAAATTTGGGAAGGATTGGGTGCGCTCGAGAACCAGGCGACCTGCGGTGGGCAACAGGTCGGGCATAATTTAGGGGTCGAGAGTCATGCGTGAAGCGCAAGGCGTTTCTGCACCACGTACCCCCATCATTTGCAAGGCCTTGTTGTACGCAGGTCGCCCAGTGCCGGTACAACTCGCAACATTTCCGTCCTCAGCTGTCACCAGTCCCAGCAGCGCTGGGGCTGCACCCGGGGTGTAGACATCAACACCCACCAACCTCCTTCCTGCTGCCGACGCCGCAAAATGTGCCGAATAAGAGGGCACGCTCCAACATTCAGGCATCGCCCTCAAGAGGCACCGGAGCCCCCGTGCTCACGGTTTGGATCACCCCCCAGCGCGTGGGACGGCGTGGAGCCACTGCGTATGCCCCACCACAAGCTCGATCCCGCAGCCTCATGGCCAGGCGGCATGCGCCAGATTTCCTTCTGCCGCGCGCCCCGGCGGCAGTACCCAGGCTCTGCGTCGTCCCCCCCCGACCGCGCTGCCCCTGAAAGACGTGGGGGGGTCAACCCAGTCTCCGCGCCCCACGTCAAAGTGCCATGGCCTTTGCCGCTTGTAGAAGGCCATGAGCAGCAGCAGCGTGCCTTTGCGTGTGATCGGCGCCCATCAGAGGATTGGCGGCAACCCCCGAGTACTCAGGCCCGCCTGCTCCACAGATCCCCAGTCAGTGGCCGCAAGCACATCCTTCCGGCAGCAACAACCAAGTCCCCGGCCCTCCCCGCGTTCCGGGATCGGGTCAAGGGGAGTCATGATTGGCCATTGCCCGTTTGTGAGCCCCGTTGACCCTATGCGACCCCAACACTGAGCCATGGAGTTGGAGGTTCGAGTTTTGGCTCTTCTGTACATTGCAAACACACATTCCCCTCGTGGAATCCCCCGCACCGCGGGATCTGCTTCCGCACGAATGCGGAGAGATGGCATCACCCGATGGCACAGGCCTGTGAGGCTGCACGCACACTCAGCCCCCATCCTCAGCCCCCGGCGCCCCGTAATGCGTCAGAATGTTCCGCAGGGTCCCCGACATCGCGGTGGACCCCGAGACCTTGGTCCCCACCGCCGAGATCTGCAGCTTCCGGCCGCTCATCTCCCGCAGCACGCGGGCCGTCCAGCCCGTGGAGGTGCTCCACAGCCGCACCTCCGTGTCATCAGACCCGGACGCCAGGGTGGCCCCGTCGGGGGCGAAGGCGACCGCCAGAACACTGTAGCGATGCCCCTCCATCTCCTTCAGCACCTCCGCCGTCGAGCAGCTCCACAGCCGCACCGTCGTGTCGGAGGCCGCCGCGATGGAGCGGCCGTCCGGCGAGAAGACCAGCGGCGCCTCCTCCACAAAGCCGTCCAACGTCCGCAACAGTGCCCCCGTAGCGGCGCTCCACAGCCGCACCTGCCCGCACTCCATTCCGCACGCGAGGGTCTGGGCGTCGCGGGAGAAGGCCAGGCTCGTGACGCCGCCGCCGACGTCCAGCGTCCGGACGATCTGCCCCGTGGCGGTGCTCCCCAGGCACACCGCCCCCCCGGCGAACGCCACGGCGCCGCCGTCGGGGGCGACGGCGGCGCTGCAGGAGGCCCTCCCCCCCGCCGCCCCCGCGTCGAACTCCAGCGTCCGGAGCAGTTCGCCGGTGGCGGTGGCCCAGAGGCACGCCTTGAAGTCGCTGGACACCGCCACGACCGTCCCGCCGTCCGGGAAGAAGGCGAACGCGTCGGTGATGATGTTGGCCGTGAGGCTCCGCACGAGGTCGCCGGTGGCCGCGCTGTAGAGCTGCACGGGCTCCTCCCCAAAGGAGGCCACCGCGATGACACCGCCGTCGGGCGAGAAGACGAGGCTCGTGGGCCGCATCCGCCACGAGTCAAACGCGTCGTACTTACTGACGACGATGGTCTGCAGGACCTCCCCCGTGAAGGGGCTCCACAGGCACACGGTCCCGTAGATGGACCCGGACGCGCCGACGCGGCCGTCGGGGGCGAACGCCACCGCGGCGACCGGATCGTTGTGCCAGCGCCGGGACCGCAGCACGGCCCCGGGGTGCGTGGCCCACACGCTCACGACCGGCTCGTTCGTCTCCGCGTTCGTGGCGCCGCAGGCCACCGTCCTGCCGTCCGGCGAGAAGGCCAGGCTCTGCACGTACAGCCCATCGTACGGGTAGAAGGAGTTCAGCAGCTCCCCCGTGTACGTGCTCCAGATGCGCACCTTGCCCTCTTCGCAGGCAGAGGCCACGGTGTGGCCGTCTGGGGAGAAGGCCACGGTCCGCGGCATGTACAGGTGCCCGGGGCCCAGGTGCCGCAGCACTTCTCCTGTGGAAAGCGGTGCAGGGAGGCGCTACACTGCCGTGTGGAAGGGATTGCGCGCCGCACCGACAGCTCTCTCTTTGGCCCCGACAGAAGCCGGCAACCGCGGTCAAGCATCAACCGCTGTCGCTCATGCTTGACCAACTGGGGTTGGCAAATGAGCGCCCCAGGCGCGCCAGGGCTACAGAAACTTGGTGTATTGCAGACTATTGAGGAACCAAACCTGAAAACTAACGAACAGTGCATGTTGATCTTTTGTCGCCATCGCTCCATCAAATGTGTAGACTGCTGCCCCGGCTCAACGTGCAAAAGCATGGACGGGAGTCTCCCCCTTCTACTGTGGTTAAGGAGGAGGGGTGTTCTTCAAACTGCGCGCCGCAGGAAAAGCGGTCTCAATACCGTCTGGCTAAAAAATACAAAGTAGAAAAATTGCAAGGAGAGATCATAGAGAAAACTCGGGAAAAAACTGGAAAACCCTGGAGGAAAATTGTAGGAAACTCGGATGAAACTGTGCGTCATCTTGCAGAAAATCGCAGGAAACTTGCACAAAACTTTGAGAACAGCAGAGACAGAGAGAGATGGTCTTTCCAACGTATCTATAACGCCTCACTGCGCCGTCATTAAGGAATTGAATTTGGTACCCCGGAGTGTCCTTCCCAAGGCACTGCGTCAAAGCAACAAATAAGGCGTGGCTGGACAAGCACATGAAAAATGAGTACTGTTCGCCTGTGTGTCGTTGCCTGGGCAGGTCCGCCACCCATTCACTGTGTGAAAGTACGATTGTGGTTGTATTGTTCCAAAGCCGGATACAGACCACAAAACCGGCTGGCACACCCCCCAAAACGGACAACAATTACATGGGGAAAATATAAAGCGGATGCGGGGGCACCCCAGGAATTGTTGTTCACCGCGTTGTTCAGACGGTAACCGACCAGGATTGGCCAGCAATCGCCGCGTGCAATCTCGCGGCGATCACTGAGCAACATCTGGGGGCTGCTGGCACCACAGTTAAGCACCTTAAGCGCACTCCGAATCCCGCAGCAAGAGGGTAGACGCCATGGAGGCAATGGGCCGCTGATGTCACCTGCGGTGCCCAGAGATAATTGGACTACTGTGTGGAATATTTTGAGACGGATGCTTGTCCAGGGCCCCGCGTCAGCAGATGGATGCCGCTGGCGCCCCGCATGTAACCCGAATCCATGGCATTCCAAAAGTCCTCCTCGTGGATGGGTGGGTTGGGTACCCACCCGTTGGGTTGGGGGTGCAGAGGGCGGGTTAAAAAACTGCGAGAGGTGGGGTGCCCGCTCGGCTCACCCCAACAGCCGGGCGAAACCATTTTGACTGCGTGAGAGTGTGGCAGTTGTCCCGCTGCTCACAAGTACTGCTGCTGCTCCTCGGCGTCCCCCCCCCCCTCTGCAGCACACCACGGACGGGTAACACTTGGTGATCCGGTGCCCCTGGGCCCTGTGTCACATTTCCCACAGCGTTTGTGGCGGTGAGCACCCTCCAACTTGATTGTCATGGGAATGACTGCACGTGGAGCCTTGCTGACGCTGGCGCGTGGCACAAGGCCTTGGTGGTTGGCTCTGTTAGCCTGTGGCGGCGCCTATTGGCCTCTTGCCCTTGAACCTTCTGCTATGACAAGGGGGGGAGCCCCCCCCCCCCCCCCCGCCCAAGCCGAGGCATGCTCCCGGGTCCCCCTTCTGTTGACCCTTGCACTTCTGCATTGCGGTTGCTGCTGCTCACACTCACGCACTACAGCACCGCGACGCCCCGGGGTACCTGTCGCCGCACTGCACAGCTGCACCGTGCCCGAGTCCCTTCCGACGCCCGACTCCCCCTGCCACTCCTCCGCCGGGAATGCCACGATGCCTCCGTCCGGGGACAGCACCGGGGCGAACGTGATGTCCGTGGGGATGGCCACGCTGTGCACGGACCTGCCCGTGGACACATCCCAGACCCGCAGCTGCAGGTCCTCCGAGAGGGATGTGACGGTGCGGCCGTCGGAGGAGAAGGCGAGGGACGTCACGGAGCGCGCGCGGTCGGAGGCCCCGTGTTCGAAGGTCCGCAGCAGTCGGCCGGTGGCAGTGGCCCAGATGCACACGGTCATGTCCTGCGCCGCCGAGGCGAGGGTGGCGCCATCGGGGGAGAAGGTAAGCGCCGAGACGGCCTTGGAGTGCTGGGTCAGGGTGTGCAGTACCGTCCCGGTGGCGGTGCTCACCAGGTGCAGCACCCCCTGCCCCCACGCCCCAGAGGCCACGCAGGCCCCGTCGGGCGATACGGCCAGGGCCGTGATCTCCTCCGAATGCCCCGGCAGCTCCTTGACCACGTGCCCCGTGGCGGTGCTCCAGAGGCGGATGGCTTTGGCGGCGGAGCCCACGATGGCGCTGCCGTCCGGAGCGAACACGAGGGCCTCGGGGGTGGTGTCGGCCGGCAGCCGGAACAGCAGCTCCCCCGCCGTGACGTCCGTGAGATCGGCTCCTTCGAGATTGCAGTAGTCCAGGTCGGCGCCCTTGACGGTCGCGCCCCGCAGATTTGCCCCGCGGAGGTCAGCGTGATGCAGCTGGGCCCCCTGTGTACGAAGGGAGGGGGGACGAGGTGGGTTGGCGGCGCACTGTGGGAGGGAGGGTAGTCAATAGGCAGTCCACCTCCTGTTGTGTAGGGCTGTAGGGGTAAACAAGGCACAGGCGAGCACCCGTGCGCTCTGAGCACGGGGGCGGTCGTTCAGCTCTGGTCATCAGTTCTCCGTAAAACTCTGAGCAGATCGAGTACACATTGGCAGGGGTACAAGCTTCACCACCCATCACAAGTGGAAGAAAAAAAGGGCAATTCTTGCATACATAATGCCCCTCCCAACACACCCAAAGAGCGGTAATGTTGTCGTCAGCCCCACTGTGTGGGCGACACAACTGCTGCTCCCCTTGGGCGTGGATTTGGGGCTTTGGGGGGTGGGGGGGGGCTCCGGGTTCCCCTTAAAACGCCCCCTGTACTGCCCTATGTCTTACACTGCTCGCCGGATGTGTTGTCAGGTGCATGTGTGCGTCTGCTGGAATGCCCTGTTATCTGTCCACGCGTGAATGCGTGAACGGGATCCCCCCCCCGGCCCCGACTTGTGGGTATTCAAAATGCTCAGAATTAACTCTGGAAATGTCCCCTGAACCCGAAACCATCCCCCCCTTCCCTCCGCCTCCGGACCCCGGCTCGCGCCGCGGGTGTTGGTGTCCGGGCGTAGGTTGGGGTGTCTGAAGTCTGGCTGGAGAAGGATAAAGAACTGCGCCCCAGCCCTTCGCTGGCCGCTCGACTGGCACCACAAGAAATTCACCAGAACTGGTTGGATCCTGTCCTTTGGGACTGTTGTGGCAAATCAGGATCAGCACCAGGGGCCCACCGCTTCCAATCCCCCACTGACACGATTCAGCGTAGCCGCAAGATGAGCCTGGCGGGTGGTGGCTGGGGGAGCCGTGCACTCGGCGCACACGACTCTAGCCCTGTCGAAAGCACCTCAGATACACCCGTATGGCATCCTCCCCAACTTGATGTTGTTGTGCAACACTGACACTGACACGGACGCTAACACTGGCCGTTCCTCCCCTGAATGCCGCACCCCCTGTTGATACGGAGAGCTAACCATCAGGTTCTCCGGGACGGTCTTTGCTGTCCTCGACCTATGCCCCCCCGGGCCCACAGGAACAACCAGCAGAAATGGCCACTTTGGGGATGATGCTCATTGCAGACTTCGGCTGCCTCCCCCCTTGGACTTCAGTGTTGGGGGCTGTGAGGCCAGCTCATACCACTGCAACCGGGCCCTCCACACACCTGCAGGTTGGCGCCTGGGATGCAAACCCGCTGCAGGTCCATGCCTGTCAGGGACACCCCGGCCGCATTCAACAAGCTGATGCTGTTGGTGGCGCATAAGCCGCGTTCCGGATGCCCTGCGGAGGCCGCGACGTGCCGCGTCAGCTGCTGATACACTTGGTCCACTTGGCAGCCACGCTCCCACGCCGCCGCACACAGGTCGCCAAAGAAGCGCAACACCGGCAGATCGGAGGCCAGGGGGACGGCGCCGAGCAAGTGCTGGGCGTCTTGCGTCGACAACCCCCGGTACACGCGAGAGGCCACCAGGTACTCCTGGAGGGACTTGTGCTGGAAGCTGAACTGGGCGTTGGGGGCGTAGTTGTGGATCCGGAGGGGGCAGCGCTGGAACCACAAGTGCCGGCCCCGGTCCCCGACCGTCCCCAGGGTGGTGCCCGCGACGTGCAGGTCCCACGCCACCTGCTCCACGCAGCGCAGGTCCTGGTCCAGGTCCTCCGCACCGCCCGGGGGCGTGGACTGCAGCTTCTGCCGCAGCCACCCCTCGTACAGATGGCTCTCCCGACTGATGTGCGCCAGGGCCCCGCCCTTCAGCAGGTCCACCCCCATATTGAGTTTGAAGGGCGTCGCGTAGGCCGCGCGGATGCGGGACTTGGACACGTGCGTCATCATCCCCTCGACCAAGTGCTCCGCGCCGGCGGCCGCCGGACCTCCCCCGGAGGCTCCCGCGGCGCCCGGGCCGGGCGGCCGGCCCCGCGCCGCGGGCGCATCGGGGGGGCCCGCGGGCGCCGACGGCAGCATCCGCCTCTGTACGTACGTCTGGATCTGCTCCTCCCCAAAGCCCTGCAGGTACAAGCGCCCGACCCCCTCCCCCGTGCACCTCCCGTAGGCCTTTTCGTGGTCCTCACGGCACGTGACGATCACCTTCACCGGCCAGTCCTGGAGGCCGTTCAGCTCGGACCAGCTCGCGGCCACGTCCCGGGGGGGCACCTCGTCCAGGCTGTCCAGGACCCAGACGGCGGGCTGCCGCTGGAACTCCTGGAACCCCGGGTCACCGGCCTCGAACCCCAGCATGCCCCGGATGTGGTGCACGAGGCCGTGGGGGGCGAACGGGTCCGCGACGGAGGGGAGGGAGATGAAGAGCCAGATGCGGCCCTGGTACTGCACGCGGCGGGACAGCCACAGGCCGCACGCAGTCTTGCCCATCCCTGCGACAGAGGGAGACGGCGGGTGAGGCAGTGACCCGCCTGGGCAATCCCCGCGCCCTCCCTCCCGCTCCGGGTGCTGGATCATCGGACGGGACTGTGTGGGCGCGGCAATGAGGTCCGGTTGCAATGATGTCCGCATTCGGCGCCCGCCGGCGCCTGCTCCCCCCCGCCTTCATCGCCTACAGTCATTCGGGCGTCAGTCCGCCGACCGCCAGCGCCATCACTGTGCTTTGTGGTCGAAGTCCATCTCCCGGGCTGTTCCCTGTCCCTTTGGCTCCGCTGCATCCTACTGACTGGCCCGGGTATCAGGCTCTTGGGGCTCTACCGAGGCAGGCGTACGTACTCTGTGGTTTTCTTCGGGGGGGGGGGGGGGGGGACGGGCCGCACAGGGCGAGAACAGGCGGCAGCATGTGGACCGCACTCCCACGCCCCCACACACCGGGCTGGGCCGTAATCAACAGCACTTGCCGGTCCGGGGCGGACACGAACTCCAGGACCTGGTCTTGAATGGGGAAGGTGGCGTGGGCGTAGGGGTGCTGCTTGACCAGCGGGGGGACGTACGCCCGCAGGAACTCGTCGTACACGAACCCCAGCTCCTCGAAGGCCCGCAGCCACAGGGCGTACGAGAGCCGGGCCCCGACCCTCTTGAAGGTGATGATGGCGATCTTGATGGACAGCATCTGGAGGATGGAGGCCGGCAGGACGTTGCAGACCTCCAGCTCCAGCCCCAGGGGGTGCAGGTGCTCCATCTCCTCCGGGAACTGGGACACGTGCACGATGGGGCGGGCCTGGTCCGAGAGGATCATGAAGAAGCTGCCCTCCTGCGACTGCAGCTGGCGGTCCTTGTTCACGAACTGGATGCCCTGCTGGCGGTCGCTGCTGCAGCTGAGGCAGCCCCCCCACGCGCCCCGCGTGCCCAGCGGATACCCGTGGGCCTCGCTCCCGCGGCTCATCCCGCGGTACAGGACCGCGGCGACCGAGGGCAGCGCGGCGATCGCGTGGTCCAGGTGCACGGCGAACGGGAGGAACAGCCCCCACTCGGCCTCCAGCTCCGCCCCGGGGGCCTCGCAGTGCCCGTACGCGCGGCACAGGGCGTTGAACTCCTTGTAGAGCTGGAAGGGGCGGCTTTGCTGCGGGTCCGGGCTCTGGTAGTCCTCGTACAGCTCGTAGCTGTACGCCAGGAGGGCCAGCGCATCGTCCGGCGGGATCCGCGCAAGGGGCATGGCCGTGACGTCGCGCTGGAGCTGGGCCGGGACGGGCTGGTGCATCTTGTGATACGCGGCCTCGACACGGGCCGACACCCGGGCTCTGGCGTCTGTGCAGACAGCAACGGACGCAGTGACTCCCATGCAAAGGGAACGCTGGCGTATCAATGGGCATGGGCCTCTTGAAGTGTGTGCCATGGGCTACTTCTCCCGGACTGCCACGGGGCCGTACACACAGACACACGTGCATGCCACACACAGACACACCCCCGAGCCGCACCCACCCTGCGGTCACAGAGGGCTCGCTGGCACCGGGTGCTGCACGTTTCTTGAGGTCGAACACAACGAGTGGAACACGAAGAACGTGCAAATTGCCATGTAGGCCAGGCACCCCCCCCCCCAACACAGACACACAATTTTGGAAACAACGCAGGCACAACGGTGACGGAGTGTCGATCTCCTCCACATAAATGCCGCGGGCTCCGGGGGTGACCGGGGCCAAGCGCAGGGCCAAGCAGAGCTCCATACGGGGGGGGGGGGGGGTAAGGGGGAGGGGGTCTGGGAGGGGGTGGGGGGGGGGGGGTTCTTGAAATTTTGCAGGGAAAGGTATTGGCCAACCCAGAACCGGTCATCCAGGAACCACCAGCTGCCATGCGGTATTGCACAAATGGGGGGGGGGGAGGCTTTTTTGAAAATTTGTAAAGGGAAAAAGGCCGCAGCCTCAGTCATGACATGCCATGGCATCCGCCCCAAAGCGGACGTAAACGTGCGGCACTGCCATGCACACTGTCGACTACATGGCGGAAAAGGGCCCCCAAGGCGCGGAGGAATTTTGCCCAATCACTGAAGGCGGGGGGGGGAGGGGGGGGCTGGGGTGCCCTTTCAGGGTCCCGGCCATCGGGAAGAATCCAAGTGGCTACATAACGCATCTCGCATCGCGGTACTACAGAGAGGGAAATTTTTGGACAGCGCATGCTGTTGGTCTATGCACGTGTTGTTCCATTGGCAAAATTGTTGTTCCCCATTGTTGCCCATTGGCACAGGGGGGGGGGGGGTCCACCCAACACCGTAAACGCCCCCCATGCCCCCAAGGGCACATTGAGAACCTGTTCCTTAATTTGTCCGGGATGCACCTCGCAGAATGTTCCTAAAGAAGGAGCGCCACGTGCGGGTGGTGCGATAGTGGGGACTCGTGTCGTGGGGCTCAACAAACTGAGGAAACCCACGACCTCAACGAGAAATAAATCAATTTCTCGTCCGGCAGTGCCAGATAGATCAGAAGGTGGGCTGATACGCACAGATACTACATTTCATCTCGGCCAAAAAGCCGGGGAACATACGCTATAAGATCTGGCACCGCCGTACCTGGTGTGGCTTACCCCGTGCAAATAGCCTGCTCCCGCAACGCCCTGTTCT
This sequence comes from Eutreptiella sp. 'Long Island Sound 2002', assembly GCA_964036045.1. Lineage (NCBI taxonomy): Eukaryota > Euglenozoa > Euglenophyceae > Eutreptiales > Eutreptiaceae > Eutreptiella > Eutreptiella sp. 'Long Island Sound 2002'. Next base: position 6,213,728 of record OZ038379.1, on the reverse strand, counting down.
CATGGGCGTTGTTCGCCACTGGGCCACCGACCCTCAAAAAGGGGGAGCAAAAGGGGGTGGGGGGAGTGCGGGGGCGGACGGGGGTTGCGTCTACAGACCGAGCCCTGGTCACTGCAACAGCCATGTCCCACGACGCACGGACCATGGCAACCCCCAACCCCCGTAGTGCGGCACACGCCATCACATTACTTGCAGACGGCCACGGCCTTTGGATACCTGACTCCGTTTCTGCCGCCATGCGGGCAATGAACTCTTCGATGTGGTGCAGCATGTCATCGATGGGGCCCGAGGGAAAGCGTTCCCGAGGATCGAGGGACGGCAAGTCCCGCAACCACGTGTCCAGCGGCCGGACCTCCGGGGCGGGGTCGAAGCGGAAGCGCTCCGCATGGAAGCCACGGAACCCGGAGGCGCTTTGGACAGGCGGCGGCGCCGGCTGCGGCTTCGGCTTGGAATGCGCCCCCGTTTTGGGCTGCGGGGACCTGGGCTTTGCCTGCGCCTTCGGAATCGCATTGAGGTGCGGGTTGGAGGGTTTGCGGGTCTGAGGGTTCGGCGACTTCGGCTTGGGCTCCGCTTTCGGTTTGGGCTGCGCCTTCGGCTTTGGATTGAGGTGGGAGTTTGAGGGAGATTTGGCTCTCGGCTTCGGTTGGGGGAGCAGGTGCGAGTGGGCCTTCGACTTGGGCTCCGCCTTGGGCTTGGGGGGCGCCTTCGGCTTCGGCGGCCCCATCGGCTGCGGCTTCGGCGGCGTCCGCTCCGTCGAGGCCTCTGACGCCACGCCATTTGGGACCGCGTGGGGCCCGCCAACCGCGGGTCCGTGATCCAAAGCGCGGAGGAACTCCTGCGTGCGTTTCCGGACGTGCGCGCGTCCCTCCGCAGTCAGTGCCACGGGCTCCTGTGACTGTACCAGCTCGTGCAAGACCGCCACCAGATCCCCCACGGCTCTCTCCCAGTCCTGCGGCCGCGGCAAACATGACCGGAGTGCCTTGAGAAACGCAAAAGGGGGCAGTTCATCATCGCTGAATTGCTCGCGGATGATGTCGTCCAGAGTATCACTTTCGGATTTGGCCGAGCTCTGGTTTGGAATTGGCTGGGCTTCACCGGAGGCAATCGAGACCACTGGCCCGGTTTCAAGACAATGCAGAGTCTCGTCCGCCACCGTCTTGATACGGCGGCGACCGTCAGAAGGTAATGCAGTGGCCCATGGGGCTTGCATGACATCATGCAACAAGTCCGCCACACCCTTCGTCAGTTTCTCCCAGTCGACTGCATCATGCTTCTTGTCCTCCCAAAAAGAACGCAGTTCCACAACGTATGAGGCAGGAGGCAACTCCCCGGGACGGAACACCTCTTGGATGAGAGCCTCAACATCATCACCATCGTACTTTGTCCTTGGAGAGGCCTCAAGGATCGGCTCTGAGGAAGTCGTTGCCCCTGCCATGGACATGTAGAGGCATCAGTCCATCAAGGTCAAGTGCGGTACAGAAATCCTGCATGGTAGACCAGGGAAGACAAAGGGGAGGACGGCAGTGAGGCAGATGCGCAACTGCACCGGTTATTGCAGTGTGTTGCACTTGCATCGTCAATCTGAACAGGTCTGTGAGGCCACCCCACAGGTGCAGGGTTGCGGTCCATTAAGGTAGTACCTGCACTGTGCAAGCACCAGGTACAGTTTTGGAACAAACTATGGGGAAATAGTCTCCTCGGTACTTCCAACACTATCGCACCTTGGAGGCTTTTGGGCTGCTTGCTGTTACTTTTTAGAGGTTTGTGGGTGCTTGTTGTAAATACTTGGAGGCTCCTGGGTGCCTGCTCTTTGTTCTTGGAAAACTTTTTGATGTTTACCAGTATTTCTTGGATGCTTCGGGATCGCTACTGTTAATTCTTGCAGGCTTCACGAGCCTCGCAGTGATGCTTGCAGGAAGCCACGAAAGGGACATGGTTTATATTGTAGGGCACACAGTACGGTATGTGCAATGGTAATACCTTTTACAACCCTGACATACATGCACGGCTCTGTAAACTGGGTGTGTAGGTCTGTGCTTACAACCCTGACATACATGCACTGCTCTGTAAACTGGGTGTGTAGGTCTGTGCAATAACAATACATGCACCACACGTGCACCGAATAGGGTACTCCCTCATTAGGCTCATGAGATCCATCAGATTCATCTTAGCAGCATTGCACATAGTGCCTTGCCCTTGTCACCACCACCGCCCTGCACACCCTGGCAGCAAGCTCCCTGCTAAACGCCCCAAAAGCGGCTTGGTCACAAGTTTGTGCCACAGGGAAGGGGCCAGCCACACCCAACTGAAGCCCCATTGCCCCTGCCAAGCTGTGCAACAACTTGATGCTCAACTCGTAGTTCCCTGCTGTGACTGCACCAATAGCGTTGTCTTTGTTGCTGATCTCATGCTGCAGTGCAGCAACATGATGCTCCATCCATTGTTTGTTTGCTGTGAGTGCAGCAGTGGCAGCATCTTGGCTGCTCATCTCATGCTCATGTGCAGCAATGGTGCCACCTGTGTTACTGATCTTATGCTACCATGCAGCAACGTGATGCCCCGTTAGTGCAGCAATTGTGCTGCACCAATGATGCTGTGCTGTGTGTTGTTGCTGATGCCATTTGGCTGTTGGTGGGTAATGTGGTGCTCCTGCTGCTGTTCCGTTACTTTGGTCTCTAGGATGCCCACAATGCCTGTGCAGAGGCGAAGGAGGAACATGAGCACAGGAAGATCAGGCCAACAACAAAACAAACACAGGAGAAAAGACATTGTGGGTAGGGCAACTGATTCTCAGAGAATCGTACACACCCTGTTCGTGCACCTTGCTTGTCGTTCAGCACCCAAGGGAACCGGCACCCCACCCTCTACCTCGGGTGGAGCCCGGCTTGGAGTTGGAGGGGTCCTTTCCGGCTGCAGCTGTCATGCAGTAACAGTTTCAGTTGCTTTGCCGTTGGCGCAATAGACGTTTTGCCCTTGCCGCAAGTCAACGGTAGCTCACTGCGACCGGCCCCCTACCCGTTATCAACAGGGTTGCTACGGAGGTGCTACACCACAACCGCCGTGGCCGATGTTGTGGCCGTGCTCTAATTGGAGCAACTGTCCTACTGGGATATCATGCAACAGCATTTGAACTGCTAATTTAGCACGTTAGGCGGGGTTGCTGCTTTGCTGCTGCAGCATGTGGGCTGTAGCTCGCTACGATCTACCCCCGCACAGTACTCAGCCCCCCCTTCCCCCACCCCGGCGTTGCTCCCGTCCTCACGTTGATGGGAAAGAACAACCATCCACAACGGGGGGCATCACTAATGTGCACACGTCATTCACTCTTTCATCATCAACCAAAAGCATGAAGAGGAAGAGGAAGAAGAACAAAGAAGAGACCCCATCCAAAATCCCGAAGGTGTGGAACATAAATGAGGAGCTCTTATGATGATGGCAAATTTCTCGAAGCTGAACCTCCGTATGTCAATTACAAGCCTACATTTGTGATCATAGTTAAGGTCGACCCTGCAAGTATTCAGTTTGAATGCTTGGTCCTACCAAAATGCCGCAGGTACAATCGAAGCATCCGGCGTGTTTTAGAACCCAAATGCTGCCATGGACAACAGTAGGACATAAAGAGAGAAAAAGTGACAATACCCAAGGCAAGAGCAAATTAGCATGTGGCGTATTCATTCAGTATCTTTGCCCTTGTAGAAAACAAAGGTGTGTGGGGTCCAAGTAGGATGTTAATTGTTGGATTTTCGTAAGAATTTTGTATAACAATCCAAGAGGCCTAATGGGTTGTTTTCAATCATGTGTGCCCTTGTAGATGCTTGGTTACCCGTGCAATTGCTATATTCATTTGCGACCAAATCACATTGTAGTACTTTGTGACACCGTGATGATGATGATGTGGTGCACAATGACTTTCAATTGCTTTGATATTCTGTGATCGGGGCCGTCTGGCAATCTCATTGTCAATGCATCCGTATCATGTAATGTGCACATCACATGGATGGACTGGTTTCAGAGACTAATTTAGCTCCTCCAGGGTAGTAGTGGGTAGTGGGGACCATCAAGCGATGGAGCCGGGGAGGATGCACGAAGATGTCTGAGTGGGGGATTAGGCAAGATTGATGCATTCTCTGGATTTTGAAAGTCCCGGTATTTGTGTGTTTGTTCTTGAGATTAGAAAGGCGAGATTTCTTGCAGCCTTGGCGAAAATCCATTGCATGTTGCAATGGTGATGATCTATATTGTATAATTAGAGGCTTCTGATATCCTGCGTTGTAAAGCTCGAAGTCTGATGAGGGGTGCTCCTCTCAATCAAATTGTGTTCCCTCACACCACAGAACCACTACACGTGAGTCTATAGAAGTAGATATGAATTGTGTAGTAGCATTGTTGTCGGTCAGTGCCGGTCCACTATGACAAAGTGACATTTGAACACATAGTCAAGATGCAAGTGTGGGCACAAGGTGGACATACTATGGGTTGGAGGAACAGTATGTGGAGGGTGCCAAGGAGCTCCGAGAGGGCTTGGTGTCGTTTGCGATCAACAACTTGCATTTGTTTGGGGGCGTTGTCTTTGCAATATAAGGCCACAATGCACCGGATCTCGTCCAATATGTGAAAGACAACATTGACCCTCTTGGCAAGTATGGAGGAGATGTTGAGCTAAGGCTCTTGGCGCACATGGTGGGCCGCCCAATCAACGTTCTTTCTAATGCAGTGAGTGGGGTGCTACTATATTCACTCCCTGAGGGCTCTTCCCATGCACATGGTTCAGCCATCACACTTTGCCACTGCTCCAGCCTAAACGAAGATGGTAGCGGGTCCCTGAACCGTGGACACTACTCTTCGGTGGCTCCAGGACAGGTCATGCGGCCCGCTTCCTTTCCGCCATGCCCCTGTGCTAGCAACTCCTTGGCTAGTGTTCACGGTGGCATTGGTGGTGCCGATGGTAGAAGCAATTGTGGCAGCAGCAACCGGGATAGTTCTTGTGGAAGGTCTATTGCCGGTGGTAGTGACAGTGGTGTTGGCAAGACCCGGTGTGGAAGTATTGGAGGTGTTTTGCGGCCGGCTAACGACATATGGAGGATTACTCACCGCTTCGATGATCATGCGCAGCACAGCAAAATGCAAGCACTTGTTAGAAGACAACCACTGCATACGGGGACTCCAAACCGAAACACGACGTGGGAAAAGAGGTATTGGATGAATTTGTAAGTTTCAACGTTTGGACTTCTTCGGAAGAAAAAACATACAATCACCTTGGGAGGAGGGGCAACACTACAACACCTCAATCTTGCAGGCGAAAGGGGGCTTGCAAAATATTCTCTGATATGGGCCAACCGGAAATCTCATTATCAATGCATCCATATCATGTAATGTGCAGATCACATGGATGAACTGGTTTCAGAGACTCACTTAGCTTGTGTCGTCTAGGGTAGTAGTGGGTAGTGGGGACCATCAAGCGATGGAGCCGGGGAGGATGCAAGAAGTTGGGGATTAGGCAAGATTGATGCATTCTCTGGATTTTGAAAGTCCCCGTATTTGTGTGTTTGTTCTTGGGATTAGAAAGGCGAGATTTCTTGCAGTCTTGGCGAAAATCCATTGCATGTTGCAATGGTGATGATCTATATTGTATACTTAGAGGCTTTCTATATCCAGCATTGTAAAGCTCGAAGTCTGATGAGGGGTGCTCCTCTCAATCAAATTGTGTTCCCTCACACCACACTACAGGTGAGTCTATAGAATGGGTTGGAGGAACTGTACATGGAGGGTGCCAAGGAGCTCCGAGAGGACTTGGCGTCGTTTGCAATCAACAACTTGTATTTGTTTGGGGGTGTTGTCTTTGCAACATAAGGCCACAATGCACCGGATCTGGTCCAATATGTGAAAGACAACATTGACCCTCTTGGCAAGTATGGAGGAGATGTTGAGCTAAGGCTCTTGGCGCACATGGTGGGCCGCCCCATCAACGTTCTTTCTTATGCAGTGAGTGAGGTGCTACCATATTCACCCCCTGAGGGCTCTTCCCATGCACATGGTTCAGCCATCACACTTTGCCACTGCTCCAGCCTAAATGAAGATGGTAGCGGGTCCCTGAACCGTGGACACTACTCTTCGGTGGCTCCAGGACAGGTCATGTGCCCCGCTTCCTTTCCGCCATGCCCCTGTGCTAGCAACTCCTTGGCTAGTGTTCACGGTGGCATTGGTGGTGCTGATGGTAGAAGCAATTGTGGCAGCAGCAACCGGGATATGTCTTGTGGAAGCTTTGTTGCCGGTGGTAGTGACAGTGGTGTTGGCAAGACCCGGTGTGGAAGTATTGGAGGTGTTTTGCGGCTGGCTAACGACATATGGAGGATTACTCACCGCTTCGATGATCATGCGCAGCACAGCAAAATGCAAGCACTTGTTAGAAGACAACCACTGCATACGGGGACTCCAAACCGAAACACGACGTGGGAAAAGAGGTATTAGATGAATTTGTAACTTTCAACGTTTGGACTTCTTCGGAAGAAAAAACATACAATCACCTTGGGAGGATGCTCCAAATCGTTACGGTCGAACGGCTTCATAGGTGAGGAGAACATAAAGCTTGCGGTTCTACGCTGCAATGAAGTGATGCAACGAAATAGCCTTGTTTCAATCGCTAAAAAGCGAGCAATGCCTGATTGCAACGAGACAATACTTTTGGGGATTTGGCATCATCCTCCTGATCATCTTCTTTGCGTTCACGCTTCCTTGTTTGTATTTGCTGTGGCGCATGCTGCCAACAATGCACCTCATTCTTCACCCAGCGGCTCCGGACATGTTCGCCACATTGTGGACAAGGATGATCGGCCGTTTTCGCATCGGGCTGCTTGTTAACCTGAATAAGAGTGAATGGAGCCCGCAGAAGACTAACCTTGTTTAACGCACAAATCAAACCCAAGCCCGACCTTGGGGCAACACTACAGCACCTCAATCTTGCAGGCGAAAGGGGGCTTGCAAAATATTCTCTGATATGGGCCAACCGGAAATCTCATTATCAATGCATCCATATCATGTAATGTGCAGATCACATGGATGAACTGGTTTCAGAGACTCACTTAGCTTGTGTCGTCTAGGGTAGTAGTGGGTAGTGGGGACCATCAAGCGATGGAGCCGGGGAGGATGCACGAAGATGTTTGAGTGGGGGATTAGGCAAGATTGATGCATTCTCTAGATTTTGAAAGTCCCGGTACTCATGCGTTTGTTCTTGGGATTAGAAAGGCGAGATTTCTTGCAGTCTTGGCGAAAATCCATTGCATGTTGCAATGGTGATGATCTATATTGTATAATTAGAGGCTTTCTATATCCAGCATTGTAAAGCTCGAAGTCTGATGAGGGGTGCTCCTCTCAATCAAATTGTGTTCCCTCACACCACACTACAGGTGAGTCTATAGAAGTAGATATGAATTGTGTAGCAGCATTGTTGTCGTTCACTGCCGGTCCACTATGACAAGCTGACATTTGAACACATAGTCAAGATGCAAGTGTGGGCACAAGGTGGACATACTATGTGTTGGAGGAACAGTACATGGAGGGTGCCAAGGAGCTCCGAGAGGACTTGGTGTCGTTTGCGATCAACAACTTGCATTTGTTTGGGGGCGTTGTCTTTGCAATAGAAGGCCACAATGCACCGGATCTCGTCCAATATGTGAAAGACAACATGGACCCTCCTGGCAAGTATGGAGGAGATGTTGAGCTAAGGCTCTTGGCGCACATGGTGGGCCGCCCGATTAGTGTTCTTTCTAATGCAGTGAGTGGGGTGCTACTATATTCACTCCCTGAGGGCTCTTCCCATGCACATGGTTCAGCCATCACACTTTGCCACTGCTCCAGCCTAAATGAAGATGGTAGCGGGTCCCTGAACCGTGGACACTACTCTTCGGTGGCTCCAGGACAGGTCATGTGCCCCGCTTCCTTTCCGCCATGCCCCTGTGCTAGCAACTCCTTGGCTAGTGTTCACGGTGGCATTGGTGGTGCTGATGGTAGAAGCAATTGTGGCAGCAGCAACCGGGATATGTCTTGTGGAAGCTTTGTTGCCGGTGGTAGTGACAGTGGTGTTGGCAAGACCCGGTGTGGAAGTATTGGAGGTGTTTTGCGGCTGGCTAACGACATATGGAGGATTACTCACCGCTTCGATGATCATGCGCAGCACAGCAAAATGCAAGCACTTGTTAGAAGACAACCACTGCATACGGGGACTCCAAACCGAAACACGACGTGGGAAAAGAGGTATTAGATGAATTTGTAACTTTCAACGTTTGGACTTCTTCGGAAGAAAAAACATACAATCACCTTGGGAGGATGCTCCAAATCGTTACGGTCGAACGGCTTCATAGGTGAGGAGAACATAAAGCTTGCGGTTCTACGCTGCAATGAAGTGATGCAACGAAATAGCCTTGTTTCAATCGCTAAAAAGCGAGCAATGCCTGATTGCAACGAGACAATACTTTTGGGGATTTGGCATCATCCTCCTGATCATCTTCTTTGCGTTCACGCTTCCTTGTTTGTATTTGCTGTGGCGCATGCTGCCAACAATGCACCTCATTCTTCACCCAGCGGCTCCGGACATGTTCGCCACATTGTGGACAAGGATGATCGGCCGTTTTCGCATCGGGCTGCTTGTTAACCTGAATCAGAGTGAATGGAGCCCGCAGAAGACTAACCTTGTTTAACGCACAAATCAAACCCAAGCCCGACCTTGGGGCAACACTACAGCACCTCAATCTTGCAGGCGAAAGGGGGCTTGCAAAATATTCTCTGATATGGGCCAACCGGAAATCTCATTATCAATGCATCCATATCATGTAATGTGCAGATCACATGGATGAACTGGTTTCAGAGACTCACTTAGCTTGTGTCGTCTAGGGTAGTAGTGGGTAGTGGGGACCATCAAGCGATGGAGCCGGGGAGGATGCACGAAGATGTTTGAGTGGGGGATTAGGCAAGATTGATGCATTCTCTGGATTTTGAAAGTCCCGGTACTCATGCGTTTGTTCTTGGGATTAGAAAGGCGAGATTTCTTGCAGTCTTGGCGAAAATCTATTGCATGTTGCAATGGTGATGATCTATATTGTATAATTAGAGGCTTTCTATATCCAGCATTGTAAAGCTCGAAGTCTGATGAGGGGTGCTCCTCTCAATCAAATTGTGTTCCCTCACACCACACTACAGGTGAGTCTATAGAAGTAGATATGAATTGTGTAGCAGCATTGTTGTCGTTCACTGCCGGTCCACTATGACAAGCTGACATTTGAACACATAGTCAAGATGCAAGTGTGGGCACAAGGTGGACATACTATGTGTTGGAGGAACAGTACATGGAGGGTGCCAAGGAGCTCCGAGAGGACTTGGTGTCGTTTGCGATCAACAACTTGCATTTGTTTGGGGGCGTTGTCTTTGCAATAGAAGGCCACAATGCACCGGATCTCGTCCAATATGTGAAAGACAACATTGACCCTCCTGGCAAGTATGGAGGAGATGTTGAGCTAAGGCTCTTGGCGCACATGGTGGGCCGCCCGATTAGTGTTCTTTCTAATGCAGTGAGTGGGGTGCTACTATATTCACTCCCTGAGGGCTCTTCCCATGCACATGGTTCAGCCATCACACTTTGCCACTGCTCCAGCCTAAATGAAGATGGTAGCGGGTCCTTGAACCGTGGACACTACTCTTCGGTGGCTCCAGGACAGGTCATGCGGCCCGCTTCCTTTCCGCCATGCCCCTGTGCTAGCAACTCCTTGGCTAGTGTTCACGGTGGCATTGGTGGTGCTGATGGTAGAAGCAATTGTGGCAGCAGCAACCGGGATATGTCTTGTGGAAGCTTTGTTGCCGGTGGTAGTGACAGTGGTGTTGGCAAGACCCGGTGTGGAAGTATTGGAGGTGTTTTGCGGCTGGCTAACGACATATGGAGGATTACTCACCGCTTCGATGATCATGCGCAGCACAGCAAAATGCAAGCACTTGTTAGAAGACAACCACTGCATACGGGGACTCCAAACCGAAACACGACGTGGGAAAAGAGGTATTAGATGAATTTGTAACTTTCAACGTTTGGACTTCTTCGGAAGAAAAAACATACAATCACCTTGGGATGATGCTCCAAATCGTTACGGTCGAACGGCTTCATAGGTGAGGAGAACATAAAGCTTGCGGTTCTACGCTGCAATGAAGTGATGCAACGAAATAGCCTTGTTTCAATCGCTAAAAAGCGAGCAATGCCTGATTGCAACGAGACAATACTTTTGGGGATTTGGCATCATCCTCCTGATCATCTTCTTTGCGTTCACGCTTCCTTGTTTGTATTTGCTGTGGCGCATGCTGCCAACAATGCACCTCATTCTTCACCCAGCGGCTCCGGACATGTTCGCCACATTGTGGACAAGGATGATCGGCCGTTTTCGCATCGGGCTGCTTGTTAACCTGAATAAGAGTGAATGGAGCCCGCAGAAGACTAACCTTGTTTAACGCACAAATCAAACCCAAGCCCGACCTTGGGGCAACACTACAGCACCTCAATCTTGCAGGCGAAAGGGGGCTTGCAAAATATTCTCTGATATGGGCCAACCGGAAATCTCATTATCAATGCATCCATATCATGTAATGTGCAGATCACATGGATGAACTGGTTTCAGAGACTCACTTAGCTTGTGTCGTCTAGGGTAGTAGTGGGTAGTGGGGACCATCAAGCGATGGAGCCGGGGAGGATGCACGAAGATGTTTGAGTGGGGGATTAGGCAAGATTGATGCATTCTCTGGATTTTGAAAGTCCCGGTACTCATGCGTTTGTTCTTGGGATTAGAAAGGCGAGATTTCTTGCAGTCTTGGCGAAAATCCATTGCATGTTGCAATGGTGATGATCTATATTGTATAATTAGAGGCTTTCTATATCCAGCATTGTAAAGCTCGAAGTCTGATGAGGGGTGCTCCTCTCAATCAAATTGTGTTCCCTCACACCACACTACAGGTGAGTCTATAGAAGTAGATATGAATTGTGTAGCAGCATTGTTGTCGTTCACTGCCGGTCCACTATGACAAGCTGACATTTGAACACATAGTCAAGATGCAAGTGTGGGCACAAGGTGGACATACTATGTGTTGGAGGAACAGTACATGGAGGGTGCCAAGGAGCTCCGAGAGGACTTGGTGTCGTTTGCGATCAACAACTTGCATTTGTTTGGGGGCGTTGTCTTTGCAATAGAAGGCCACAATGCACCGGATCTCGTCCAATATGTGAAAGACAACATTGACCCTCCTGGCAAGTATGGAGGAGATGTTGAGCTAAGGCTCTTGGCGCACATGGTGGGCCGCCCGATTAGTGTTCTTTCTAATGCAGTGAGTGGGGTGCTACTATATTCACTCCCTGAGGGCTCTTCCCATGCACATGGTTCAGCCATCACACTTTGCCACTGCTCCAGCCTAAATGAAGATGGTAGCGGGTCCTTGAACCGTGGACACTACTCTTCGGTGGCTCCAGGACAGGTCATGCGGCCCGCTTCCTTTCCGCCATGCCCCTGTGCTAGCAACTCCTTGGCTAGTGTTCACGGTGGCATTGGTGGTGCTGATGGTAGAAGCAATTGTGGCAGCAGCAACCGGGATATGTCTTGTGGAAGCTTTGTTGCCGGTGGTAGTGACAGTGGTGTTGGCAAGACCCGGTGTGGAAGTATTGGAGGTGTTTTGCGGCTGGCTAACGACATATGGAGGATTACTCACCGCTTCGATGATCATGCGCAGCACAGCAAAATGCAAGCACTTGTTAGAAGACAACCACTGCATACGGGGACTCCAAACCGAAACACGACGTGGGAAAAGAGGTATTAGATGAATTTGTAACTTTCAACGTTTGGACTTCTTCGGAAGAAAAAACATACAATCACCTTGGGAGGATGCTCCAAATCGTTACGGTCGAACGGCTTCATAGGTGAGGAGAACATAAAGCTTGCGGTTCTACGCTGCAATGAAGTGATGCAACGAAATAGCCTTGTTTCAATCGCTAAAAAGCGAGCAATGCCTGATTGCAACGAGACAATACTTTTGGGGATTTGGCATCATCCTCCTGATCATCTTCTTTGCGTTCACGCTTCCTTGTTTGTATTTGCTGTGGCGCATGCTGCCAACAATGCACCTCATTCTTCACCCAGCGGCTCCGGACATGTTCGCCACATTGTGGACAAGGATGATCGGCCGTTTTCGCATCGGGCTGCTTGTTAACCTGAATAAGAGTGAATGGAGCCCGCAGAAGACTAACCTTGTTTAACGCACAAATCAAACCCAAGCCCGACCTTGGGGCAACACTACAGCACCTCAATCTTGCAGGCGAAAGGGGGCTTGCAAAATATTCTCTGATATGGGCCAACCGGAAATCTCATTATCAATGCATCCATATCATGTAATGTGCAGATCACATGGATGAACTGGTTTCAGAGACTCACTTAGCTTGTGTCGTCTAGGGTAGTAGTGGGTAGTGGGGACCATCAAGCGATGGAGCCGGGGAGGATGCACGAAGATGTTTGAGTGGGGGATTAGGCAAGATTGATGCATTCTCTGGATTTTGAAAGTCCCGGTACTCATGCGTTTGTTCTTGGGATTAGAAAGGCGAGATTTCTTGCAGTCTTGGCGAAAATCCATTGCATGTTGCAATGGTGATGATCTATATTGTATAATTAGAGGCTTTCTATATCCAGCATTGTAAAGCTCGAAGTCTGATGAGGGGTGCTCCTCTCAATCAAATTGTGTTCCCTCACACCACACTACAGGTGAGTCTATAGAAGTAGATATGAATTGTGTAGCAGCATTGTTGTCGTTCACTGCCGGTCCACTATGACAAGCTGACATTTGAACACATAGTCAAGATGCAAGTGTGGGCACAAGGTGGACATACTATGTGTTGGAGGAACAGTACATGGAGGGTGCCAAGGAGCTCCGAGAGGACTTGGTGTCGTTTGCGATCAACAACTTGCATTTGTTTGGGGGCGTTGTCTTTGCAATAGAAGGCCACAATGCACCGGATCTAGTCCAATATGTGAAAGACAACATTGACCCTCCTGGCAAGTATGGAGGAGATGTTGAGCTAAGGCTCTTGGCGCACATGGTGGGCCGCCCGATTAGTGTTCTTTCTAATGCAGTGAGTGGGGTGCTACTATATTCACTCCCTGAGGGCTCTTCCCATGCACATGGTTCAGCCATCACACTTTGCCACTGCTCCAGCCTAAATGAAGATGGTAGCGGGTCCCTGAACCGTGGACACTACTCTTCGGTGGCTCCAGGACAGGTCATGCGGCCCGCTTCCTTTCCGCCATGCCCCTGTGCTAGCAACTCCTTGGCTAGTGTTCACGGTGGCATTGGTGGTGCTGATGGTAGAAGCAATTGTGGCAGCAGCAACCGGGATATGTCTTGTGGAAGCTTTGTTGCCGGTGGTAGTGACAGTGGTGTTGGCAAGACCCGGTGCGGAAGTATTGGAGGTGTTTTGCGGCTGGCTAACGACATATGGAGGATTACTCACCGCTTCGATGATCATGCGCAGCACAGCAAAATGCAAGCACTTGTTAGAAGACAACCACTGCATACGGGGACTCCAAACCGAAACACGACGTGGGAAAAGAGGTATTAGATGAATTTGTAACTTTCAACGTTTGGACTTCTTCGGAAGAAAAAACATACAATCACCTTGGGAGGATGCTCCAAATCGTTACGGTCGAACGGCTTCATAGGTGAGGAGAACATAAAGCTTGCGGTTCTACGCTGCAATGAAGTGATGCAACGAAATAGCCTTGTTTCAATCGCTAAAAAGCGAGCAATGCCTGATTGCAACGAGACAATACTTTTGGGGATTTGGCATCATCCTCCTGATCATCTTCTTTGCGTTCACGCTTCCTTGTTTGTATTTGCTGTGGCGCATGCTGCCAACAATGCACCTCATTCTTCACCCAGCGGCTCCGGACATGTTCGCCACATTGTGGACAAGGATGATCGGCCGTTTTCGCATCGGGCTGCTTGTTAACCTGAATAAGAGTGAATGGAGCCCGCAGAAGACTAACCTTGTTTAACGCACAAATCAAACCCAAGCCCGACCTTGGGGCAACACTACAGCACCTCAATCTTGCAGGCGAAAGGGGGCTTGCAAAATATTCTCTGATATGGGCCAACCGGAAATCTCATTATCAATGCATCCATATCATGTAATGTGCAGATCACATGGATGAACTGGTTTCAGAGACTCACTTAGCTTGTGTCGTCTAGGGTAGTAGTGGGTAGTGGGGACCATCAAGCGATGGAGCCGGGGAGGATGCACGAAGATGTTTGAGTGGGGGATTAGGCAAGATTGATGCATTCTCTGGATTTTGAAAGTCCCGGTACTCATGCGTTTGTTCTTGGGATTAGAAAGGCGAGATTTCTTGCAGTCTTGGCGAAAATCCATTGCATGTTGCAATGGTGATGATCTATATTGTATAATTAGAGGCTTTCTATATCCAGCATTGTAAAGCTCGAAGTCTGATGAGGGGTGCTCCTCTCAATCAAATTGTGTTCCCTCACACCACACTACAGGTGAGTCTATAGAAGTAGATATGAATTGTGTAGCAGCATTGTTGTCGTTCACTGCCGGTCCACTATGACAAGCTGACATTTGAACACATAGTCAAGATGCAAGTGTGGGCACAAGGTGGACATACTATGTGTTGGAGGAACAGTACATGGAGGGTGCCAAGGAGCTGCGAGAGGACTTGGTGTCGTTTGCGATCAACAACTTGCATTTGTTTGGGGGCGTTGTCTTTGCAATAGAAGGCCACAATGCACCGGATCTAGTCCAATATGTGAAAGACAACATTGACCCTCCTGGCAAGTATGGAGGAGATGTTGAGCTAAGGCTCTTGGCGCACATGGTGGGCCGCCCGATTAGTGTTCTTTCTAATGCAGTGAGTGGGGTGCTACTATATTCACTCCCTGAGGGCTCTTCCCATGCACATGGTTCAGCCATCACACTTTGCCACTGCTCCAGCCTAAATGAAGATGGTAGCGGGTCCCTGAACCGTGGACACTACTCTTCGGTGGCTCCAGGACAGGTCATGTGCCCCGCTTCCTTTCCGCCATGCCCCTGTGCTAGCAACTCCTTGGCTAGTGTTCACGGTGGCATTGGTGGTGCTGATGGTAGAAGCAATTGTGGCAGCAGCAACCGGGATATGTCTTGTGGAAGCTTTGTTGCCGGTGGTAGTGACAGTGGTGTTGGCAAGACCCGGTGTGGAAGTATTGGAGGTGTTTTGCGGCTGGCTAACGACATATGGAGGATTACTCACCGCTTCGATGATCATGCGCAGCACAGCAAAATGCAAGCACTTGTTAGAAGACAACCACTGCATACGGGGACTCCAAACCGAAACACGACGTGGGAAAAGAGGTATTAGATGAATTTGTAACTTTCAACGTTTGGACTTCTTCGGAAGAAAAAACATACAATCACCTTGGGAGGATGCTCCAAATCGTTACGGTCGAACGGCTTCATAGGTGAGGAGAACATAAAGCTTGCGGTTCTACGCTGCAATGAAGTGATGCAACGAAATAGCCTTGTTTCAATCGCTAAAAAGCGAGCAATGCCTGATTGCAACGAGACAATACTTTTGGGGATTTGGCATCGTCCTCCTGATCATCTTCTTTGCGTTCACGCTTCCTTGTTTGTATTTGCTGTGGCGCATGCTGCCAATAATGCACCTCATTCTTCACCCAGCGGCTCCGGACATGTTCGCCACATTGTGGACAAGGATGATCGGCCGTTTTCGCATCGGGCTGCTTGTTAACCTGAATAAGAGTGAATGGAGCCCGCAGAAGACTAACCTTGTTTAACGCACAAATCAAACCCAAGCCCGACCTTGGGGCAACACTACAGCACCTCAATCTTGCAGGCGAAAGGGGGCTTGCAAAATATTCTCTGATATGGGCCAACCGGAAATCTCATTATCAATGCATCCATATCATGTAATGTGCAGATCACATGGATGAACTGGTTTCAGAGACTCACTTAGCTTGTGTCGTCTAGGGTAGTAGTGGGTAGTGGGGACCATCAAGCGATGGAGCCGGGGAGGATGCACGAAGATGTTTGAGTGGGGGATTAGGCAAGATTGATGCATTCTCTGGATTTTGAAAGTCCCGGTACTCATGTGTTTGTTCTTGGGATTAGAAAGGCGAGATTTCTTGCAGTCTTGGCGAAAATCCATTGCATGTTGCAATGGTGATGATCTATATTGTATAATTAGAGGCTTTCTATATCCAGCATTGTAAAGCTCGAAGTCTGATGAGGGGTGCTCCTCTCAATCAAATTGTGTTCCCTCACACCACACTACAGGTGAGTCTATAGAAGTAGATATGAATTGTGTAGCAGCATTGTTGTCGTTCACTGCCGGTCCACTATGACAAGCTGACATTTGAACACATAGTCAAGATGCAAGTGTGGGCACAAGGTGGACATACTATGTGTTGGAGGAACAGTACATGGAGGGTGCCAAGGAGCTCCGAGAGGACTTGGTGTCGTTTGCGATCAACAACTTGCATTTGTTTGGGGGCGTTGTCTTTGCAATAGAAGGCCACAATGCACCGGATCTCGTCCAATATGTGAAAGACAACATTGACCCTCCTGGCAAGTATGGAGGAGATGTTGAGCTAAGGCTCTTGGCGCACATGGTGGGCCGCCCGATTAGTGTTCTTTCTAATGCAGTGAGTGGGGTGCTACTATATTCACTCCCTGAGGGCTCTTCCCATGCACATGGTTCAGCCATCACACTTTGCCACTGCTCCAGCCTAAATGAAGATGGTAGCGGGTCCCTGAACCGTGGACACTACTCTTCGGTGGCTCCAGGACAGGTCATGTGCCCCGCTTCCTTTCCGCCATGCCCCTGTGCTAGCAACTCCTTGGCTAGTGTTCACGGTGGCATTGGTGGTGCTGATGGTAGAAGCAATTGTGGCAGCAGCAACCGGGATATGTCTTGTGGAAGCTTTGTTGCCGGTGGTAGTGACAGTGGTGTTGGCAAGACCCGGTGTGGAAGTATTGGAGGTGTTTTGCGGCTGGCTAACGACATATGGAGGATTACTCACCGCTTCGATGATCATGCGCAGCACAGCAAAATGCAAGCACTTGTTAGAAGACAACCACTGCATACGGGGACTCCAAACCGAAACACGACGTGGGAAAAGAGGTATTAGATGAATTTGTAACTTTCAACGTTTGGACTTCTTCGGAAGAAAAAACATACAATCACCTTGGGAGGATGCTCCAAATCGTTACGGTCGAACGGCTTCATAGGTGAGGAGAACATAAAGCTTGCGGTTCTACGCTGCAATGAAGTGATGCAACGAAATAGCCTTGTTTCAATCGCTAAAAAGCGAGCAATGCCTGATTGCAACGAGACAATACTTTTGGGGATTTGGCATCATCCTCCTGATCATCTTCTTTGCGTTCACGCTTCCTTGTTTGTATTTGCTGTGGCGCATGCTGCCAACAATGCACCTCATTCTTCACCCAGCGGCTCCGGACATGTTCGCCACATTGTGGACAAGGATGATCGGCCGTTTTCGCATCGGGCTGCTTGTTAACCTGAATAAGAGTGAATGGAGCCCGCAGAAGACTAACCTTGTTTAACGCACAAATCAAACCCAAGCCCGACCTTGGGGCAACACTACAGCACCTCAATCTTGCAGGCGAAAGGGGGCTTGCAAAATATTCTCTGATATGGGCCAACCGGAAATCTCATTATCAATGCATCCATATCATGTAATGTGCAGATCACATGGATGAACTGGTTTCAGAGACTCACTTAGCTTGTGTCGTCTAGGGTAGTAGTGGGTAGTGGGGACCATCAAGCGATGGAGCCGGGGAGGATGCACGAAGATGTTTGAGTGGGGGATTAGGCAAGATTGATGCATTCTCTGGATTTTGAAAGTCCCGGTACTCATGCGTTGGTTCTTGGGATTAGAAAGGCGAGATTTCTTGCAGTCTTGGCGAAAATCCATTGCATGTTGCAATGGTGATGATCTATATTGTATAATTAGAGGCTTTCTATATCCAGCATTGTAAAGCTCGAAGTCTGATGAGGGGTGCTCCTCTCAATCAAATTGTGTTCCCTCACACCACACTACAGTTGAGTCTATAGAAGTAGATATGAATTGTGTAGCAGCATTGTTGTCGTTCACTGCCGGTCCACTATGACAAGCTGACATTTGAACACATAGTCAAGATGCAAGTGTGGGCACAAGGTGGACATACTATGTGTTGGAGGAACAGTACATGGAGGGTGCCAAGGAGCTCCGAGAGGACTTGGTGTCGTTTGCGATCAACAACTTGCATTTGTTTGGGGGCGTTGTCTTTGCAATAGAAGGCCACGATGCACCGGATCTAGTCCAATATGTGAAAGACAACATGGACCGTCCTGGCAAGTATGGAGGAGATGTTGAGCTAAGGCTCTTGGCGCACATGGTGGGCCGCCCGATTAGTGTTCTTTCTAATGCAGTGAGTGGGGTGCTACTATATTCACTCCCTGAGGGCTCTTCCCATGCACATGGTTCAGCCATCACACTTTGCCACTGCTCCAGCCTAAATGAAGATGGTAGCGGGTCCTTGAACCGTGGACACTACTCTTCGGTGGCTCCAGGACAGGTCATGTGCCCCGCTTCCTTTCCGCCATGCCCCTGTGCTAGCAACTCCTTGGCTAGTGTTCACGGTGGCATTGGTGGTGCTGATGGTGGAAGCAATTGTGGCAGCAGCAACCGGGATATGTCTTGTGGAAGGTCTGTTGCTGGTGGCATTGGCAGCGGGGATAGTGAGCCCCGGTGTGGAAGTATTGGAGGTGTTTTGTGGCTAGCTAACGACATATGGAGGATTACTCACCGCTTCGATGATCATGCGCAGCACAGCAAAATGCAAGCATGTATTGGAAGACAACCACTGCATACAGGGACTCCAAACCGAAACACGACGTGGGAAAAGAGGTATTAGATGAATTTTGTAGATTTCCACTTTTGGACTTCTTCGGAAGAAAAAACATACAATCACCTTGGGAGGAGGGGCAACTACACAGCTCTTCAATCTTGAAGACGGAAGGAGGCTTGGAAAAACTTATGTGATATGGGCCAACCGGAAATCTCATTATCAATGCATCCATATCATGTGATGTACAGATCACATGGATGAACTGGTTTAAGGGACTCACTTAGCTTGTGTCCTCTAGGGTAGTAGTGGGTAGTGGAGACCATCAAGCGATGGAGCCGGGGAGGATGTACGAAGATGTTTGAGTGGGGGATTAGGCAAGATTGATGCATTCTCTAGATTTTGAAAGTCCCGGTACTCGTGCGTTTGTTCTTGGGATTAGAAAGGAGAGATTTCTTGCAGCCTTGGCGAAAATCCATTGCATGTTGCAATGGTGATGATCTATAATGCATAATTAGAGGCTTCTGATATCCTGCGTTGTAAAGCTGGAAGTCTGATGAGGGGTGCTCCTCTCACTCAAATTGTGTTCCCTCACACCACAGAACCACCACAGGTTAGTCCACAGAAGTAGATATAAATTGTGTAGCAGCATTGTTGTCGGTCAGAGGCGGCCTACTGTGACAAGGTGAAACTTGAACACATAGTCAAGATTCAAGTGTGGGCCCAAGGTGGACATACTATGGGTTGGAGGTACAGTACGGGGGGGGGGGGGGGCACCGAGAGGACGCATCGTTTGCAATGTCAAAAATTGTGTTTGTTTGGGGGCGTTGTCTTTGCACCATAAGGCCACAATGCACCGGATCTGGTCCAATATGTGAAAGATAACATTGACCCTCTTGGCAAGTATCGAGGAGATGATGAGCTAAGGCTCTTGGTGCACATGCTGGGCCCCATCAACGTTCTTTCTCATGCAGTGAGTGGGGTGCGACTATATTCAACCCCTGGGGGCACTTCCCATGCATATGGTCTAGCCATCACACTTTGCCAGTGTTCCGGTCTACATAAAGACGGTAGCGGGTCCCTGAACCGTGGACACTACTCTTCGGTGGCTCCAAGATAGGTCATTCGGCCTCCTTCCTTTCCGCCATGCCCCTGTACTAGCAACTCCTTGGCTAGTGTTCACGGTGGCATTGGTGGTGCCGATGGTAGAAGCAATTGTGGCAGCAGCAACCGGGATAGGTCTTGTGGAAACTCTCTTGCTGGTGGCAGTGGTAGTGCTGATGGTGAGACGCAGTGTGGAAGTATTGGAGGTGTTTTGCGGCCGGCTAACAACATGTGGAGGAATACTCACCGCTTCGGTGATCATGCGCAGCACAGCAAAATGCAAGCACTTGTTAGAAGATAGCCACTGCATATAGGGACTGAAAACCGAAACACGACATGGGAAAAGAGGTATTGGATGAATTTTGTAAGTTTCAACGTTTCGATTTCTTCGAGAAAAAAAACATACAACCACCTTGGGAGGAAGGCCAACAATACACCTGGTCAAATACTGCAGGGGGAAAGGGGCTTGGAAAAGCTATTCAAATCAACGGGGTTATCAATAAATTAGGTTAAAGTCTCGTGCCCCATGCCCCAAAGTGTTTGTTTGCGTGCCAAGAGAGTGCAGAAACGGGGTGGTGTTGTCCTCGTTATCGGAGGAGAATAAGGTATTGATACCAGATGTTGGACAGCCGTGATACATTGTGCACCGCTAGGACCCTTGAAGGACCTGCTTGTCGCGCCCTCCATATTCCCGCACCGGGTGTTTAGCCAAGGCACACCCGGGCATTGGTCGGAGCACTAAGGATGCCTGATCGCCACCCCCAGGCCGCTCTCTCTCTCGGCCTTGCAGTCCTTCATGCCGGTTTGCATCATGTGGGCCACAACTCACTAATGCCAACGCCCACCCCGTTACCAATCAAGGGGTGATGGGGGTGCTACACAGGTAGGCCGCATCCCTAAAGCCCCTTGCCTACAATTGTCATTTAGTTGCACTGCCATTGTCACAGTACTACTGCGCTGCATCATGGCACCCAATTGGCTGCTTTAGCTTGTGGGTGGCAGCTTGCCCCGAAGGACAAGACGGAGATGCGCAGCATACATAAGAAATGTCCCTACTCTTCCATAATACGCGAGAAAGACGTTTTAGAAGAAATTCGTTCTTGCCCCCGGTGGACTTTGGCCAAATGGCTTTCTATGCCATGCCCCCGTTTATTGAGGCCCAAGACATTATGTTGATGGCTTTGGCCAAAGAGAAGAACATTACATCAAGGGGGAGACTCTCCTAGACTGTGCGGCAGTGGGTGTTGGCAGCGAAGTCTGGCACAGACGGAGCTGAGACAAGTGTTGGGACATGACGCCAATAAAGCTCTATTACACAAGGGAAAAAATGTGTGAGTTGTGGGGAAACCACATGTGGCATGGATGTAAGATTAATGAAAAATTCGTGAGAAAGTTGCAATCGCCAAATTCATGTGAAACTATATTGCTTTTTTCCACTGGGGTGTGAATGTGGACACAATTCCAAAGTACTTAATTTTCCTCATGTTTAGCAAAAGAAAACACGGCAAGCGGGCACAATAGCAAGGCACCATGCCAAAAAAAAATTTCATCAAAAATTCGTCAAAATGCGACCCAAATTAAAAAAAAACGGTTCACAAAGGGTTCACCAAGACTCATCATACCAACATCAAGACAAGATTGTGAAAGAAGAGTCATGGTTTGATCTTAATTGGTGTCCCATGATTGGAACCGCGCTAACAGTAGTGGTAATATGGTTTACAGTAATGCCAATCACA